>CM053769.1:564130873-564142568 GCA_028658325.1 Potorous gilbertii | reverse complement strand
TTGGGCATGCAGCTGAAAAAGCTAGAAAAAGAACAAATTGAAAATCCCCAAGAAAATACCAAATCAGAAATACTGAAAACCAAAGGAGAGATTAATAAAATTGAAATGAAGAAAACTATTGAATTAATAAATAAAAGCAATAGTTGGTTTTATGAAAAAACTAATAAAATTGATAAACCTTTGGTCAATTTGATTAAAAAAAAGAAAGAAGGAAATCAAATTACTAATATAAAAAATGAAAGGGGTGAACTCACCTCTAATGAGGAGGAAATTAAAACAATAATTAGAAATTACTTTGCCCAACTATATGCCCACAAATTCAATAATCTAAATGAGATGGATGAGTATTTTAAAAAAAACACAAATTGCCCAGGTTAACAGAAGAGGAAGATGAAGACTTACACAATCCCATCTCAGAAAGATAAATTGAACAAGCCATCAATGAACTCCCTAGGAAAAAATCTCCATGGCCAGATGGATTTACAAGTGAATTCTATCAAACATTTAAAGAACAGTTAATTCCAATACTGTATAGATTATTTTTGAAAATTGAGGAAGAAGGAGTCCGTCCAAATTCTTTCTATGATACAAATATGGTTTTGATACCTAAACCAGGAAGAGACATAACAGAGAAAGAAAATTATAGAACAATTTCTCTAATGAATATAGATGCAAAAATTTTAAATAAGATTTTAGAAAAACAAATACAGCATCTTATCACAAGAATGACACTTTGTGATCAGGTAGAATTCATACCACGAATGCAGGGCTGGTTCAATATTAGGAAAACTATTAGCATTATCGATTATATCAACAACAAAACTAACAAAAACCACATGATTATCTCAATAGATGCAGAAAAAGCTTTTGACAAAATACTACACCCATTCCTATTAATTCCTATTAAAAACACTGGAGAACATAGGAATAAAGGGAACTTTCAATAAAACAATAAGCAGCAAGCATTATATGTAATGGAGATAAGCTAGATGGATTTCCAATAGGATCAGGAGTGAAACAAGGATATCCATTATCATCACTATCATTCAACATGATACTAGAAATGTTAGCTGTAGCAATTAGACAAGATAAAGAAATTGAAGGAATAAGAATAGGCAAAGAAGAAACTAAGTTATCACTCTTTGCAGATGATATCATGATGTACTTAGAGAATACCAGAGATTCAAGTAAAAAACTACATGAAAGAATAAACAACTTTTGCAGGTTACAAAATAAACCCTCACAAATCTTCTGCATTCCCATATATTAGCAACAAAGTCCAACAGCAAGAGATAGGAAGAGAAATTCCATTTAAAGCTAGGGTAGACACGATAAAATACTTGGGAGTTTACCTGCCAAAACAAAACCAGGGACTATATGAACACAATTACAAGACACTTTTCACACAAATAAAGTCAGATCTAAGTAAGTGGAAAAACATCAGTTGCTCATGGGTAGGCCAAGCTAATATAATAAAAATGACAACTCTACCTAAATTAATTTACTTATTTAGTGCCATACCAATTAAACTGTCAGCTATAATATCAAAATTCATCTGGAATAACAAAAGGTCCAGAATATCAAAGAGACTAATGAAAAGAAATGCTAGGGAAGATGGCCTAGCACTACCAAATATCAAACCGTATTATAAAGCAACAATTATTAAAACCACTTGGTACTGGCTAAGAAACAGAAGGGTAGACAAATGGAAAATACTAGGCACCCAAGACACATTAGGCAGGGAATATAGCAACCTCCTGCTTGATAAACCCAAGGACCCCAGCTTCTGGGATAAGAACTCAGTGTTCGATAAAAATTGCTGGGAAAACTGGATAACAGTGTGGCAGAAACTAGGCATAGACCCATGCCTTACACTGTACACAAGAATAAAGTCCAAATGGGTACATGATCTAGATATAATTATAGACTGATACAATGGACAAAGTGGAGGAGCAAGGAATAGTGTATTTATCAGATTTATAGTGAAGGGAAGAATTTTTGACTAAAGAAGAGATAGAAAGTATTATGAAATGCAAGGTGGATAATTTTGATGATATCAAACTGAAAAGTTTTTCACAACCCAACCCAATGGAACCAAAATTCGGAGGGATGTAGTAAATTGGGAAAGAATTTTTACACTAATCTTGGGGATAAAGGCCTCATTTCTAGAATATATAGAGAACTGAGTCAAAAGTACAACAATACAAGTCATTCCCCAATTAATAAATGGTCACAGGATATGAACAAGAAATTTTCAGAGGAAGAAATTAAAGATATCTATAATCATATGAAAAAATTCTCTAAATCACTTTTGATTAGAGAGATGCAAATCAAACAACTCTGAGGTACCACATCATACCTATTAGATTGGCAAACATGACAGAATGGGAAAATGATAAATGTTGGAGAGGATATGGGAGAGTTGGAACACTAATTCATTATTGGTGGAGCTGTGAGCTCATCCAACCACTCTGGAGAGCGGTTTGGAACTATGCCCAAAGGGCCACAAAAATGTGAATACACTTTGACCCAGCAATGTTGCTTCTAGGACTGTATCCCCAAGAGATCATAAAAATGGAAAAAGATCCCACATGTACAAAGATATTTATAGCAGCACTCTTTGTAGTTGACAAAAACTGTAAATCAAGGGGATGCCCATCAACTGGAGAATGACTGAACAAATTGTGGTATATGAATGCAAAGGAATATTGTTTTACTATAATAAACAACAAACAGGGGGATTTCACAAAACCTGGAAAGATTTATATGAACTTATGCTAAGTGAAATGAGCAGAACCAGGAGAACATTATGCACAGTAGCAGTTACAGTGTGCATGGACTGTTTTTGATAGACTTAACCCTTCACAGCAATTCAAGGATCTAAAATATTTTCAAAGGACTCTTGAAGCAAAATGCCATCCACTCACAGAGAAAGAACTACAGAGACAGAACTTAGAATGAAGCAGACTATTTTCTATTTTGTTATGTTTTGTTGTGGTTTGGTTTTTCTCATGGTTTCTCCCATTCGTTGTAATTCTTCCATGCAATATGACTAATGTGAGAATGTGTTTAATACGAACGCATGTGTAGAACCTGTATCAGATTGCATACCATCATGGGAAGGGAAAGGAGAGAGAGTGGGAAAAAATTTAAAACTTATGGAAGTGATTTTTGAAAACTAAAAACAAATTAATTATTAACAACACCACCAACAACAAATCTAAGTCCCTGCTTTCAATGAGTTTTAGTGTATTTGTCCATAAATGTATAATGTTTGAGGTCAGCTCTTTATTCATCTCTACTCCAAATTGTCCCTCATGATATACTGAACCAAAATTTGAAATGATTCTTTTGAATAACTAAATTCAGTTGGTCCTTGATTTTTCGTTGAACCCTTTGGAAGAGGACAGAACGTCTAACATCTCTTCTACACATCAATTATCCAAATATCCAAAGACTTCACTGTATCTAACTTCAACTTTTCTGACCTTTCTGTAACATTTGAAATTGATAATCACCTTCTCCATGACACTCCTCTTTCTAGGTTTTTGTGACACTGTTCTCAGTTCTCCTACTTGCCTAACTTCTTCTTTTCAATTTCCTTTGCTGGATAGTCTTCCACATCATAGCCATTAACTGCAGGAGCATCGCAGTGCTCTCTCCTGGGACGCCTTATCTTTTCTCTATCTCTCGCTATCAAACTTGGTAATCTCATCAGCTTCTCTGGTCCAGTGATCATCTTTTAGCAGATCTATACATCTAAGCCTTGTCTTTCTCCTAAGCTCCAGTTCAGTATCACTAGACATATACTGGCTATTTTAAACTGGATATCTCATAGGTATCTCAAATTCAACATATCCAAAGCACTCAAAGGCAGTTTACTCCATTTCAGCAAGAGGAAAACCATCCAGTCTTAGAGAAGAGAATAGGAGCTTTTAGTTCAAAGGGCAAAGCATCTAGAGGACATGAAAAGAGTTGGCATTAATTAAAGGCAAATGAGTTCATAGCATCTGCATTTTTTAAATACCTTCAAGATTGTTGACCAAGTCTGAAACTGCATAATTCTGAGCCAGGTACAACCTAACCACATTGCCAAGTGTAAATCAAAGTATATGCTTAGAAATAAAACTAAATAATTCATCAATTCATCATTATTCAGTAGAATCCCTTCTACTTAATATCTATGTGTTTATCCAGCCTCTGGCTGAAGACTTCCAGTGAAGAAGAGCAGAAAAACCCATTACCTCCCAAGCTCTAATTGATAGACGTTTTTCTTACATAAACCTTAAATGTGTCCTTTTGCAATTTCCACTCATAGCTTTCTCCTTCTGCCCTCTAGGGAAAAGTAGAACTTTTTAAATCTCTCTTTCCTATGGTAGCCCTTCAAATATTGGAAGACAACCATTATGTCCCTCCTAAGCCTTTCCTTCTCTAAGACAAATCCCTAGTCCTTCAATAACTGAGACCTGGGTAAGACCTTAGCTTAAAGAGGACAAGGTCTCCCATTGCATCCTGGGCCATCACCAGTCATCCTGACTTGTCTCACCACTGGACTCCAATGACTCTGGAGGACCAAGTGATGCTTATGATTTTACACAGTTCTGCCACACTTAAATCCAATTTACTTGCAAATTGACACTCTCCTCCTGATATCATTGATTTTCTTCAGCTAAGGACGAACAACAATATGGGATGAATATGAATATGCTGGCTGCTTTTCTCTTTAATTTATCAATTTCCTTCCTAGAATGTAGTACCTAAAACTTAATACAGCATTCTAAGTATGGTCCAACCAACATGTTCACAGGAGTATTATCATCTCCTGGTCCTGAACACCATGCTTCTTTTAATGTAGTCCAAGGTTGTGTTAGTTTTCTTGTCTCTCAGATCACAGAGTTGACACTTTACTCTCTATTAGCATTAGAAGTTGTCCTGAATACCTCAAACTTTTAATGTTAATAAGAATTATTCTGTAAGGTTTTTTCCTCCCTTGAAATATATATATATATATATATTTGAAACTTCTGTAACATGAAAGTCAGTACACCAAGGGCTTAATTATATAATGAAACCTATTCTCAAAGCCCTCCTATTAGATCACTGATGCTTAGTGGAAAAGGCATTACCTAGCAACAGTTACCATCAAGTAGTAGGAAAAATAATAGAGATTATATGCTACATCACTCCACTGAGTCAAAATTGATAGCAAATTGTATTTGCCCTTTCATTTCATGTGGAAAATCTATTGTTTACAGGTAAAGAAAGTATAACAGTTACACTTCTGAGTGGATGGACCTTTTTGAACCTTATTTAAAAATAATCTTCTGAAGGAGTCAAAAGATAGAGACACTAGCACTTGTTACCTACATATAAGCCCCAAAGATATCAACGAGACTGAAGGCTAGATACAATCA
The DNA here is from genome assembly GCA_028658325.1 of Potorous gilbertii. Taxonomy (NCBI): domain Eukaryota; kingdom Metazoa; phylum Chordata; class Mammalia; order Diprotodontia; family Potoroidae; genus Potorous; species Potorous gilbertii. The sequence continues at coordinate 564,137,154 of CM053769.1, read as the reverse complement.
GTCTAGCAGTCCTTCCCTTTGTTCTACAGTTTCCTAACTCTTTTCTACATCCCCTCTCCTTCCCCTTCTAAAGTGGTTGGTCTCCCTCCAGCTCAGGGGTCATTCCTCCATGAAGCTTTCCCTGATGCCCATAGCTGAAAGCAACTTCTCCCACCTCAAATGTTATAATGATACTTGAATTACTTTACCCATATGACATTCTGCTCTGTGTAATATTCCTAGACCCCTACCTAGGGTAATGAAGTCAGGGCTTTGCCTTCAGACGTAAGAATTTAGAGGACATAAAATTCAATACGTGTACTCCTTTAATTGAAACAAGTGAATTTAGCACCTATTTAACACCTTTAAGAATAATTAATTAAAATAGGAAACTATTAAATGTTCCCATATGTGACATATATAGTAATAAACTATCCCTCTCACATAATTTATATCTATACTATATTATTATATATTGTTCATAATATAATAATATTATGTAGTAGTTTTAATGCAATTTTCACATCATGAGTTACAAAGATAATTTAAAAGTGCATTTATTGTTGTTTATCACTGTTGTCAAAGTTGCTAGTTAAAGCTCTGCTTAACCAATTTGTATCTTTTAAGCTCTTTGAGGGCAGGTTCTTTGCTGTTTTTCATTCTTGTCTCTCCAGGGTCTGGCACAGTGTCTTTCAAAGAAGTAGGTGCTAAACTACCATTAGCTGAATTTACCAAGTGATTTTGCATTGAAATGGGATTATGATGAGATATACAACTAAATGAAAATTACACATTCTGATTCTGTGCATCTTTGCCCTGGGTGTCAAGATGTGGCTGCTTAATTTCGCTGCAAAAATAAATCTCTTCTTGAGGGAGAGGCCTAGAAAACCAGAAATCCATTGTATTTTCTCAGCAGCAAAAAATCTGCTGGATACAGTACCTCTGAAACTGATGAAGGCAAAAGATATGAGCAGATTGGTAAAACATCTAGACTTTTTGTCATTTTCTAATTCTTCAGTGATTTGTGATACAAGCACTTAGGAAACATCTTGTATGTTGAGAAAATGGAATAAAGCCATTTTGAGAAGACTACTATGTAACTCAATGGTATTATTTCAGGAAAAGCCTCTTCTTTGGTGAAAGATGTATTTTATCAGCTATCCAGCTCTTCAGAAGGAAAAGACATGTGATGAGAGTATTTTAAAACAGATAGGAGAAACAACACAGTGCAGGAAATAGTGTGCTAGCAGAGGGAGTCAGAAAAACTCGGACTGAAATCCCACTCCGACGCACATTAGCTTATGAGCAAGCTACTGAACTTCTCCATGATCCAGGCAAATGTGTAAGTTATAAATTGGAGATAAATTGCTGTGATCTCCATCAGTGAAGGACATTTCTACCCTGAGTTCCCAACACAATTGAAATCATGTCTAGACCAAAGTAACACACGTTATATGTGTGTGTCTATCACATACACATTATATTCTAGAAATATATACATGTCTACATACATACGGCCATTTTCATAACAATATGTAGAAACAGTCCAGTGGACACCATTAATGATTAAGTTTATCTGTAATCTGAGCAAAAACCGTGGGATGAATGAATGCTTTCCATTAAATGTGCACCATTATTCAGAGATAAGACTAATAAGTAATTATGTTTCCAAAGGGCAAAATTATTGTACACAAAATGAAGCACTAAAAATGTTTAGAACATTTAAACATATATAAATAGTAAGATATCAGTCAAAATTCCCTAACGGATAGAGGCCTACATTTCTCTTTGGACTTAATTTTATCCTTCATTAACAAAAATAAGCCACACCCAATCTTTTAGCTGGTGGCTGTGGTTCTGCAGAGACTATACACAGTATTTCAAAAGCATTGTTAAGTTTTCAAAAAAGTTTTTTTCCCTATAGTAGCAGTGGGATTATATAATCCCAATTGTTTTTCTACTGCTGTTAAATATATATATATATATATATTCACATATAAATATATACATACACTGTTAAAAAAAACCCAATTGTATGTATGTGCATGAACACACACACATATATACATAAACATATAAATATATAGACACATACACATGTGTCTAGAGGTAGGAATGCACACATATTTTTATGTCTAAATATATCTATAAAATTTGACCATCCTCACACTTAGGGATTTTCTTTTTTTTTTTCCTAAGTTAATCTTATGTTCTTATACTGATGACATTCTCACCTTCCAAAGCATGTGTTTATCATGAGTTTCCTCCACCCCAAATAGTTTTGACCCAAGGTTACAGTGCAGGCTCAGACTATTTTGAAAGGGGGTAAAGTGGATGATAAGCAAACACTTCATTATGAAGTCTCAGTTTGTGTACGACTTGTCCAAATCCTCAAGAAGATTTTTCAGCATATCCTGAAAGTGGAAGAGGAGTTCAGACTGAAGGGGTCCAGTCAATCAGAGCCCTGCTGTCACTTCACAAATAGCTGAGCCGACTGTACCTTGAATCATCAGTTTGTGGAACATTTCCTTGGCTGGTGTTATTAGAATAGCTAGAATTCCATGCAGGGGGATACATCATCAAAGTACAGATTTTAAATCTTAATTGAAAAAGCTCACCTTTTGTACACTATGCCTGCCCCTTTCATCCTGTACTGCCTGTGCAAAGGGAAAGAAAGAGATGAGAGAGGTAGAGAAGGAAGACACTCTTTGTCAAAACTATTCTTAGAGCAAAGGAATGCATCATCTCCCTACTCAGAGATGTAGGAGAAAAGAGACCTTAACATTTTAGCTACTTTCATTGTTTGTGACCAAATGGTAAACCGAGGACAGTTTCAAGTCAGCTTAAAAATCTGAAAAAACATTTTGGGTCTACAGTGTCTATACTATTGTTGGTCATTCAATGGATATGGATATTAGCAAATCTATCTCTGGGTACCCTAAGAGTTTCACATATGGATTAAACAGAGAGGAGGATGCAGCATAGACAGAATTATTAAGTTATTTTTTTCTCTCTCATATACCCAGAGCACAGATTTTTGACTCTATAGTTAACTTTTTTTTCTTTTTCTATTAGCTTAGTGTCCCCCATCAGAATTTTTTAACCCTTAGATCACTGTGCTTCTTCCAGGTTGAAAAGGAGATGAAAACACATGGCTCCCTTATCCCAGCCCCCTTCTTAAAAATATCCATGGAGAAATCTAATTATGTTTTTCTAAGAAGAAAGTGTACTTCTATTTAGTAGAAACTGGAACCCTTTGTTGACCTAACATTGAGTGTTTCAAGTAAACTGCCAGCAGTCCCATCAAATTGTTGTGGGTAATTTAGAGTACGAAATGTGTTAAATTATTCAAAGGGCTGAATAAGCATAAACAGGCAGTACAACAGGAGAGATATGCATACCCAGCGATGCTAGCATGACATTTAATACATCATATTAGCACGCCCGTTAGTACAAATAGCCCAGCACTCAGCACACTGTCCTGGATGTACACAAACAGTGCAGGATAAAGCTGAGTTCTCAAGAACTGAATTCCATTAACTCTTTCTGCCTTCAAGAATTCGAACCAATTTGTCTCATATCTTAGACTGAGTATACCTCCAGACCTTGATAACCTGGACACAAATTTGATTGCTTCAGAAATAAGTTACTCTTTGTCATAATAAGAACTAATATTTATATGGCGCCATAATTTTTACAAATCATTTTATAATTATTCTCTCTGATTCTCACAGTGGTTGTTGTCATCATGCCTATTTTGGAGATGAAGAAAATAAGGCTCCAAGTAATTAAGTGACTTGCCTCGGATCACTGAGGAAGTGCCCAAGACAGGACTCAAACTGCGCGATGCCAACTTGCCCATTCTTTCCACAATGTCATTTCACCATGATGTTCTTCTTACTATCAAAAATGCTCTATAAGAGAAAAAAATACCATAAAGAACAAGAATTCAAACCTATTTGGGGCTTAAAGTTTTTCCATTTTCCTGTGATTCAAAAAATTCAAACACAGAGAGAGCTTCAAATGTCGAGTGGGAAGCCAATTGGTAGCACAAATGGCAGAATGAAGGCAAGAACATCCCTACTTTTTCCGAAACTACGTGATATCTGTCACACAGTGTTACATGCAGGTACAAATAGATTCTGATAGAAGTTCAAGCCTGCTTTTCACTTGGAAACAGTCCATTATTTCTTGTCCCTTGAAACAAAGGGTGCTTCAGGTTACAGTGTGCTTTTGAAATCCCATGGGATGAGGTTTGGAGGATAAATGGGATGTTTTACTGGGCAGGGATTTGGGAAATTCTCCTTCCCCCACTTCAATCTGAAAGCTTTTCCAATTTAGAACAATCTCAGCTTCTACCAAGTCAGAGCTAGCGGACAATTCTCTACTGCTTGACTGGTCAATTAAAATTAAAAAAAAAAAAAACTTTCAAAATCCATAGAGTGAGTTCATAACACAGAAATGGAAAAGTATCCCAGGGGAAATGGTGGAAACCCCTATTACTGGACTTATTAAAAAGAGGATCAGACAAAGCACTTGGATTATCCTGTAGGGAACAGTTCCATTCTGAAAGAGGAGAATGGAGAGAGGGGTTTTTCCATTTAGAGTGATAGTGACTAGAAAGTGAAATACAGGAGACCTTTTCTTTCTGAAGGTGGAATGGTTGTGAACTATTCTGTCAGTACCTTGGAAATTACCACACTTGTTTTAAATTAGATACATAGAATATAGTGATATAATATTCTTCCATCTTACTGCATCTGCTACATACATGATAAATATATACATTTATGTATATATGCATGTCTATGTTTATTTGTGTATTTCTCCCTTCTTTTAACTTTTCAAGATGAGTCCAGAAAAAAAGAATAATGTACTTCTAACTGGGGATTGGGGGGGGGTGGTTAGGGAGGAATTGCCTCCTTTATAGTTAATAGAATTTGCCTTTCCCTATGGATTGTGGTTCTCTGGATAAAGGTTTCCCTCTTTATCTCCAGGTTTCCATTCTTCTTCTATTATTGGTTTAAATTTTTAAATCATTAGTGGTACTGGCCAAAAAGTAACCATGCCTTGGGCAAACATCCCTCTACTCAACTCACTCTTGGTAAAATCAGGGTCTGTTTTATATGTGATTAAGTTCAGCCTCCTTTAGAAATGAGGGACAGCGCTTTATACTTCTATGTCCCACTCACCATTGCCACCATATCTAGCACAGAGCAGGAGTCCATTTAATGACTTTCACAATTATTAACTGAGTATCTATCATGAACAGAGTACTGTGCTAGGGACTGTGGGAGAAACAATAGTTAAATCATAGTCCATGATCTTAAAAGACTTAGCACCCATCAGGAGAATACACAAACAACTATTACAAGGCAACATACAAGCTCCATAAACTACAAACTAGTGTTCTGAGGAGGAATAGATCGCATGGTGTAGCGGGAAAGGCACTGAACCCAAGTCAGAGGACACTGGTTCCTATCTGACCTCTAGTTGTTACAATCTTTTGGTCATAGACAGCTCTAAGTTGCTTCATCTGTAAGATAAGGTGGTTGGACTAGGCTGGGCCATTTCAACTCTAGATCTATGATCCTCTGATTTCTGACTGAGAACACTTTTTTTTAGGAATTGTCATTTGACAGAGACTTAAAGAATTGCTCTAATTTCATGAAAGGATAAAAAGTAGATATTCTAGTAGACATTATAGATAGATATAATGGAAGAAGCAAAGGTGTAAAATTAAGCATTTATTTAATCCCTACCCCCATCTTGTGCAGGCACTATGCCACAAAGAGAGGTCAAATATGGTCTTTGCCCTCGATGAGCTTACAATCAATGAGGCAGACAACATGCAAACAAATATATACAAGGATATACTTAGGATAAAGAGAAAACAACTCACAAAGGGAAGACAAGAGAATTAAGAGGGTCTGGGAAAATCTTCCTGCGGAAGGTGGAATTTTAACTGCGACTTAAAGATAGCCAGGGGGGCCAGTAGGCACAGTTAAGGAGAGAGAATGTTCCAGGCATGGGTCTAGTAATCTGTGCATGTGTATTTGTATGTGAATACATAGACATCAGTAGCTAGGTACATAACTATATAAATATACACACATATGCATATGTATATAAAATTATTTAGTCATTGTCATGACCTACTAGTACTTTGTGACCTTTAGAATATAGCATGTTGATACTGATCACTGGGTTTTCTTGGCAAAGATACTAGATTGGTTTACCATTTTCCTCTCCAGTGTACATACACATATTCCTACATATATACACATAATAGATACATATAT
>CM053769.1:564110255-564130773 GCA_028658325.1 Potorous gilbertii | reverse complement strand
CTCTGGAGGAGAAGTGAGGCTGGTGACCTGCATAGCCCTCCCTCACTCAAAATAAAGTCAAGTGCAAGTCATGTCATCATTTCTCTGATGGCATGGTCTTCTTTGGCAATGAAGGACGAACACACACACACACACACACACACACACATAACATTGATTGGATTGTATAAGTTACCTGCTCAAAGCACTTTAACTGACCGTAATTATAGCTAGTAAGAATAAGAATGGCATATATAAATAGTGTTTTAAGATTAGCAAAGCACTTTACAAATATTTTCTCATTATAGTCTAGTAACAATTTTGGGAGAAAGGGTTTTTTTTTAAGTATACACATATACATATATATGACAGATTGAAAAAGAAGAGATGCTGAACTGGGACACCAGTAAGATCACTGCAATAATCTAGTCATAAGAAAATAAGGGCTCAGTTGAACTAAAGTGAATGGGCAGCTTTATGGCACAGTTAATGGAGCACAAGTTCAAATCCAGTCTCGGACACTTACTAGCTGTGTGACCCTGAGCAAGTCTGCCTCCATTTCCTCATCTAAAAATGAAGTGGAGAAAGAAATGGCAAACTACTCCAATACCTTTGCCAAGAAAACCTCAAAAAGGAGGTCATGAAGAGTTAGACCTGACTGGAATGACTGAACAACAAATAAAATGAGAGAGTGAATTCCATAAGAATAAAAACAAGGCACTGATGCAAGGTACACTACAATACATTAGCATATAGGATGTAGCAACTGATTGGGTGGGAAATTAAAGGAGCAATACACAACAAGGAATTCCCAGGTTTGAGTCAGAGTTTCTGAAAGAATGAATGGTAAGCACTGTAACATGGAACTAGGGAAGTCTGAGGGGAAAATGAACAAGTTTGCTATTTCCAAAAGGAGCTGGAAAGTGGAAGTAGAGTTTAGGAAACAGGTCAGCATCATCTATTGCCCAGATGTTGGGAATGAATATAAGAATAAAGAGGAAAAGAGAGTTAAGAAAGGAACAATGGGGAAATTTCTAAGTTTAGGGGACCATAAGGAAAAAATAGAGACAAACTAGTCATAAATGAATGAAGAAAACTATAAAGTTTCTACTTTGCAGAAGGGGTCTTTTTTCCCCCAAAATAGTACTAACTTAGCAGAAATACTTCTTTAATTATATCCACTTGTGGCTTTTAGGGGTAAAAATCAGTCCCACATACTAGCCATGCCATCTGTCTGCAAATAGTTTTTTGTTAAAAATCTTTAAAAGTTTCCAATTCACAATATCTAGAAATTCAATTCCATCTCCCCTCACTGCCTTAAATAAGTTTTATTTTGTTTTCATATCAATTAGCATTTCTGGAAAGCTTGCCTCCCCTTACTCCCTCCCACTTAGAATTGAATTCTCTCTTAAGATGAAGAAAAAGTTCAGCAAAACTCCAAATTCAATAACGTCTTCTGACATCATGCTACCCTTGTAGTTCCCCACCTCTCTCCAAACAGAAGGGAATTACTGCTCCTCTTCTTTGGAAAATGAAAGCTGCCTAAAACATGGGCAGTTTAGGTCATGTCCACATGTGTTATTCCCAACACCAGTATTGTAAACGCCTTAAAAGAGAATGGATCATCCTAAAAATGATTGTAAGATTACTCAAAATAATTTTAGTTCACTCAAAAAAAATGTTTTTAATGTATATGAGGCAATAACTTGAAGCAGTATAGTTGGGAATCATTACACACACACACACATGCAAATTATCCCTTCTATATCCCCCACACTCCTATATCCGATGTGAAAATTAATTAAATTGTCACAAAGGTCTGTGAGTTTCTTCAACCCATTTTTATTTTTGCTAATAACTCCCGCACAAACCCCCCAAAACATCTAAAGTGGGGTCATATAGACACACCCTTAACCTATTGATTACAACTAGGAATCCCTTCCTAAGTGAGTCACTGAATTGTGATAGGAAATTATCTCGTCTCAAATTTTCCACCCAGAAAAGATTTCTTTTTTGTAAAAATCCGACTTACTTTTTGGCAAGCTGCCTGAAAAACAGTTGCAGCCCTTCACAAATAAAAGGCTTTGTTTTTAAAACAAGAACTGCAAGAAAATCATGCCATTATCCTGCCAGGGCTATATCCTCCTAGGTCACATCTCTACATAGAACCTGGTTTGCCAGCTCTGAACAATTTAACTGGTTTGTGTGTGTAGACGAAGCCTCAGCACAGCACCTCAACTACTCCCACACTACAAATTAGGCATCTGTGACAGTGTATTAAATGATACCTTCAGGGCCAGAGAGAATTAATGTAGCTCCCAAACTTATAACCAAGGAGCAGATTAGGGACCAGGAGAACCTGAGTCGTTAAGGGATGGAGAGAGACTTCTAAGTATGTTTATAGTGAAATAGATGATTCCAACTAGGTTGTGATCATTTGTATATAGGTTAAATGCAGTGTCAAACTTACATGGCAGTTTCTTTTTTAAGTTCCTTTCTACTATTATCTTTTTAATTTTAACAATGGAAGAAATTATAGTTTGACTGAATATTTCCAGATATAAAAGCCCAGTATTCAGAAGTCATTTTGGCCATTTATTTTGTGGTGCATTTTTCTTTGGCTCTCTTTGATGTCTCAGGTTGATTCTTCAAACAGAAATTCAAATTAAATTTAAATGAGGCAATCTGATTTTTCTGACCTGAGAGAATATTCACAAATATAAAAGAGATAGCCCAGCAGCACATTTTTTTTTTTTTGGAAAAGAAGAGGCAGACAACATTCAACTAAGGATGATGATGAGAGGGAGGATTACAGAGACTCTGAACATTCACTTTTTAGTTGGGTAATGTATGTTGGCCAGCCCATCCTGTCCTATCTTCTCTGCCAATGTTGCCCTATAGACAGGGCAATTTCAAATTGCAGTGTTATTCTTAGCGAATTCAAAAATCACCATAAATGCACTCACCTATTAGAGTAAGTAGCATGCTGGATGTGGATTTAGGAAGAACTATGTTCAAATTCTGCCTCAGATCACTACATACAATGTTACGCTAGGCAAGTCACTTTACGGGTCTTGGCTTCTTCATCTCCACGCTACCATTCAGATCTAAAACTTATGATTTTGGGATCTCTAGGTCTCTTCCTACCACCAGATCCTAGCACACAGTTTGCTTATTTTTTTAACTCTGTTAAACATTCAGAAATTGCTAAATCTACTGATATTACAGAGGATTCTGGGAAGATGGTGGAGTGAGTCAGAAAACTGTCCACTCTACAAATTTCTTCCAAACAAAAACAAAAACAAAAACAGAACATCCCCTCAAAGTAGCAGAAATAAACTCAGAGTAAAAAGCAGTTGCCCTCCTAAAATAATCTGAGAAGACCCCAGGAAAGATGGAACCCCTAGGGGAGATTTTGCCTAAGTGAGGTGCAAGCACCTTCAGGTTGACTCAGCAGAATCAACAAACAACAAGCCCTGAGGGCAGCTTGGTTGGGTGGCAGCCTCAGCCTTAGAAACTTTCATTTTACACACAGTGTGTGTGTGTGGGGGGGGGGGCGGGAGGAATCACAAACAGCTGAGTAGGAGAGGATTGGAGGACCTTCCATTGTTGAGAGATGCCAAGCATAGCTGTGCTAACCAGATGGTCCCAGGCTCTGGGTGCAGGGAGAAGGAGCTAGCAGACACCTGGTGACTGTTGTAGTGAGGGGCAGGGATCCTTTTGGCTGGGAATACTTGCATAAGAAGAGGGTTCCTGGGGTCAATTCTGGGGCAGAGAGGATAGTTGTGGTTTGTAGCCACAGAGGGAATGCAAGAGGGAAGATTATTTGCAGGACAGTGTGGCTGGGGGTCCTAGCCATGGTTTAGAAGAGGCAGGCAGGTGGACCCCGAGATAGACCTCAGAAAAAAAACAAAAGGACCTGAGAGTCGAAGCATCATTTCCCATACCTCAGGACTACAACTTGGTTATATCAATAGCTGCTTAAAACAAAATAAAACAATAAATAAATAAAAATGAGCAAGCAAGGGAGAAAAATCCCAACCATAGATAGTTACTATGGAGATAAAGAAGCACTAAGTTCATATTCAGAGGAAGATAATGGAGCTTAAAAACCATTTCCTTTTTCAGTGAGAAATGGTAAATGGACCCAAGCACAAAAAGAGTTCTTGGAAGAATTCTGAAAGGACTTTAAAAATCAAATAAGAGAGAATGAAGAAAAATTAGGGAAAAAAGAACAATCCAAGAAAATTATGAAAAGAAAGTCAACCAATTTGAAATAAAGAATCAAAAACTTAAAGAATATAATTCCTTGAAAACTAGAATTGGGCAAGGGGAAGCTAATGGCATTCTAAGATACCAAGAATTAATAAAACAAAATCACAAGAATGGGAAAACAGAAGAGAAAGTGAAACATCTCATCAGAAAAACAAATGGAGAATAGATCAAGGGGAAAGAATATAAAAGTAGTCAGACTACCTGAAACTTCTTACTAAATAAGGAATCTTGATATAATATTGCAAGAAATTATCAAGGAAAATGGTCCTCAAGTTCTTGAACAAGAAGGCAAAGCAGAAATAGAAAATATTCACTGATCTCCACTTGAAACTGATCCCAAGAGGAAAACTTACAGGAATATCATAGCCAAGTTTCAAAGCTCCCAGGTTAAGGAGGAAATATTAGAAGCAGCAAGAAAAAGTCATTTAAACATCACAGAGCTACAATAAGGATTACACAAGACCTAGCAGCTACTACATTGAAGAACCTTAGGTTTTAGGATACTATATTCCATAGGGCAAAACAGCTGAATTACAAGCAAAGGTAACCTACTCAGCAAAGTTAAGTATAATCCTGAATGGAAAAAATGGACATTTAATGAACTGGACAAAAAATGAATTGTGACAAAAAACCCTGAACTTAAAGGAACATTTGACATATAGCATCCAGGAGAAATATAAAGTGAACATTAAAGACCAATTATAAGAGACTCAATCAGGTCAAATTGTTTACTTTGTATATGTGAAAATATTATCAGTACTCTTATGACTGTCATTTGGGTAGTTTGAATGAAAGATTTGGCCAGAGCTGAGTATGATGGGGTGATTCTAAATGTGGGGAAAGATAGAAAGGAGTAATTATCTCATACAAATGAGGCATAAAAGGAAAAATTGATACAGAAGCAGCTAGTAGTGGGGAGAGTAATGGAACTTTACTCTCAATGAGAATGGGTTAAAGATTTTATACACACACACACACACACACACACACATACATATGCCTATATATCCATATATACACACACATATATGGGTATAAAAATCTTCTAAATCTGGAAAGAATAAAGAGGGCAAGAGCACAGGATGGAGGAAAGAGGATACAAGAAGACTTTTAGAGGGGTGGGTAGGTTAAGGAATAGGAGATCAAGGTAGTGGGTAGAAGTGAAGCAGAGGAGTGAGCAGAGAGGGGGTAAATAGGGTGAGAAGGATAGTGAAGAAAAATAGGAAGGAGGAAAATACACAAGTAGTTTAGAAGGTGAATGGGATGAATTTACCCACAAAACAGAAATGGATACCAGATTAAAAATTTGAATTACACAATATGTTGCCTTCAGGAAACATTATAAAATGAGAGCTAAAAATAAAGGGCAAGAGTATAATTTACTATGTGAAAAAGCAGGAATAATCATGACCCCAAAGTTAAAGTTAAAATAGATTTAATTAAAAGCGAAAAACGAGAAACTACACTGTGCATCAGCAATATTATTCAATATTGTTTTAAACCATTTAATATACGTAGACAGTATAAAATACCTGAGCATATATGTGACAAAACAGACGCAGGAGCTATATGAATGTAAACATAAAACACTTTTATATAAACTCAGATTTAAATAACTGAAGTAATATTTCTTTTTCATGGGTAGGTAAAACCAATATAATTTTTAAAATTTTACCTAACTAATCTATTTATTCAATGTTATCACAATTAAATTACTCTTTATTGAGTTAGAAAAAAAAATAACAAAGTTCATTTGAAGGAACAAAAGTTCAACAACTTCAAAGAAACCAGAAGAAAAGATGTAAAGGAAGTAGATCTAGCAGTATCAGAGAACATTTTTGAAGTGTAAAGAGGATAATTTTCATTATTTTAAATTAAAATTTTCTTGTATAAATAAAACCCATAGTCAATGCAGAAAATTGGGGAAAAACTTTCATAGACAGTCTGTCATATAGGATGTGATTGGCTTGGGAAACTACTGCAATACAGGAAATGATAAGCTGATTGATTTAGAAAAAAACATAGAAGGACTTGGACATATGAAGGAAGATGCTATCCCAGAAAAACAGGTGACAGGTGGAAATAAGCATTGTACATTCTCATACCTTGTGTCTATGAATGTATGTATATGTGTACATATGTGTTTGTTTATATCTATCTATCTATCTATCCATATTTAATTTTAGCCTTGGGTAGGGAGGGGATAAAATACAAATACACGGCAGAGAAGAAAAGAAAATCAACAAGGAAGGAAAGAAAAGCTGGGAAACTTTGAAAACAATGTGTAGTATTTATTATATAAATTTTCTTGAAATAGAAATTTATTGTTTTATACTGCATCCTCTCTTGTGTTCTGCTGTGTACATGGCAATGATTTTTTTTATTTCTTATTCTATATTTAAGTTTAGAATTTTAAAAAAATATAAAAATAAATCTGTTGCAATTCAGTTGTGAAAAGCTTGAAGACAATGGGATAGATAACACAGATAGGTTCCTTCCCAATGAGAAACAATGGATGAGAATAGGTAGACCATACTAAAGAGGGTAGGAAGGTAATGGTTTCCTTGAATATTATCGTTCATATAAAAATGAAAAAAAGAAAAGCTGCTCCTAATACCTATCTCTTACAAGAGACCTTTCCACAGTCCCCCAGTTGTTAGTGCTTCCCTCTGAAATTATTTTATTTTCATTTTTTATAGATTTCATATATTGAAGAGAAGCGACATGGCTGAGGAAACAGAGAACTGACCTAGGATCAGGAGACCTGAACTCAAGTGATGCCTCTCACCAATATCAACTGTATGGCCCTGGAAAATGATTAATGTCTCAGTGCCTGAAGTGACTCTTCAAGGCTGTAAGTTACAGACAGTCATCAATCTGTACTAGGGGAGTGGAGGTGGAAGGATTGGGAAATGGTCTTCACTGGGAGTTGGATATTCTAGTGAAATCAAAGTTCTAGAGAAAAATATATAAGTTTTTTATATTTACTATGTATACATGTATACTATGTATACATGGATTCTCCCCAGGAGAATGTTTCTTCTTTGAGGACAAAGATTGCCCTTTTTGCCTTTGCATCCCCAGAGCCTAGTGCCTGGCACTTAGTAGGTATTTAATAAATGCTTATAAAATGGAATTGAACTTTACAGTCCTCAGAGACATTTAGTGTTTTCCAAGTACTAAAGATCTAAGCACTTGAAGTCAAAATTATTTGGTTTTTTAAATGACATTGACATAATAATCCTTTGGGGGAATTTGTTTTCCAGGTTGCACAAGCCTCATAATGGCAAATATTTAAAATCTAAAAGTTAGAAATGAATGCAAATTGCATAATTTCTCTAAGCAGAAGTAAATCAGGTCAGTTTAATACAATCTACAAATGACAAATTTGCAAAACGCCTTTATAATCTACAAAACTAATTTCAGTCAACCACTAGTACAAGCTTAATGAAGTTTGAGAATAAAAAGGACGTTAAAGCGATCTCGTCTTCCCAAAGGGAGCGCACACTGAATTGCAAGCAATAATCTCTATTTTGTTCTAAGTGATAAATTTGTGAATCTTCATAATAGCCCAAAGAATTCTAGAGAAAGACAGAACTGGAATGAGAAGGAAAACATTGTACTGATTTACCACCTTTGTGCATGTACCCTTGATGAAAATAAGAAAAGGGACCAGGCAGTCTTTCACAAATGAAATTTTAAATCAGAATACATCTTTGCAAGCACACAATTGACAGATCCAGATACTGCAAGATCCCCCTCTGATTAGTTTGTCGACTATAAAAAAGTATTTGATTTGGAGAACAAACTGTAAGTTTAAAAGCTCCTCCTAGAAGAAATGCATGTTAAAATCACCTGATATTCCTTTATAAAAGCTGAGATAGAAGTATTATTTCCTAGCACTTTGCCATGTGAGGTGAGCTAATTTTTCCCATGGTTCTCTATGTCATGAAGGCTAAGCTAGACTTTTCTTAAAATAGACCGAAAATCATCCTTGGCATGGAATTATCTCAGGAGATTAAGGCTCAGCCATTAATTCAACTTCTCGGTGACCAAAGTCCAAAAGCCAAGACCCAAGCATATGCCATCTCTCTCTCTCAGGTTTCTAACCAGCAGAGAAGCACAACCAATATCAGCACAGAGAAGCATCATTCAACTGAACCACTCGTGTCCTCACTGAATAACTTTTCCCTGTTCTAAATGCTTTTCTGCTACTGCTAAGTAAATCTCCCATATCTGACCATAATCTATTGGTTTTTCACCTCTGTCTGTCTTCCCTTACCAAACCAAACTCTTTGACCTCTAATTCCTAGATCCATCAGTCATTTCCAGAGCTATCACTCCAGCACTAGCCACTCCTTTTTCCTCCATCTTTACCCTGTGGTGAACAAGTTCTACTCTCCACTGTCTTCTCCTCACATCCATTCCTCAATGCTATCACATTGCCAATCATAGTCTCCCAAACCTCAGCCTTGGAACACCCTCATCATCTACTATCTTTGCTCCTACAAACAAAGGAGAAAGTCACATAACCGTTCTGAAATGGTCCACCATAAATTTGTTACACAACTTCAGCTGGACCCTCTTTACTGCTAGGTAATCCTCCTTTATCAACTCACTACCCCAAGCTCCATAATGGCTCTTCCAAACCTTTTCATCAAGACCCTCCCTCTTAATCGCTGCTTCGTTATAGTCTGCTGACTTCCCTTTAACAAATTAGTGACAGTACTTTGCCCAAACATCTTTGTCTCATAGCAGAAGAAAACTCCCTATTTTCGATTTTAAATAACTTTGTATTTACCCTATCATTTAAAATGTTAAAAGTTTGAGTCCTAACTACTTGTAACTGTTTTCTAACTATAATATGCTTAAAGAGAAAAGTGAATCCAAACGGAGGTAGGGAGATGGGAAAAGGAAGAAGAAAATTTCCTATCAAGGACAGATTTGATGTACATTTTGTACAGATAAATCCAGGAGACTAGAGACATACTGCCAGCTGGGTTTTGAGATTACAGAGGAAACAGCTGTGCTGAGATTGTAAGAGCATAGGAAGTTTCAGGATGGAAACAGTTCAGGAAGGCAGTTCAGCTTGCAACCTCCTCTGAGTTTCTGTTGAACTCCCCCTTCACACATACCAATCTTTTTATCCCTTTGCTTCATTTTCTCTTAGACAAGCTAGAAGGTAAAGAAGCCCTAGAGTTCTTGACCTTTGGCTTAGTTTAAAGCAGTGCTCCCTGGCTGCATTTGCAGCCAGTAAGCCAGTAAGGCATTTGCACATTTTTTTTTCTTTTGTCCCAGAGCAGGTCACTTTCACCTTCAGGTGAAGCAACCATGACAGGCAAGGAATGTGGGCACATTTTGTTATGGAAAGATCACTGGTGTCAATAGGCCAAGTTTAAATCCTGGTTTTGCCGATTAGTACTTGTATAATCTTAAACAAATTATTTCACCTCAAAAGAAACATATAACACTAGATATGAAAGATCCATTGCCACTCTAAATACCGTAACACATCGGTGCTTAGACTTCGAATGAAAGTTTTGTTCATTAAAAAAATAGTTTTGAACTCTCTGCCTCCCACATGCATCTGTAGATTTTTCTCCCACATAATTTTTTCCTCCTTTCTTTCTCTCCCTCCCTCTAATATTATGAGCTTATTTTGATATTTGAGCTATGATTTCATCATTGTAGTACTTCCTCCACTGATGCAGAAAGCTTAGAAATAAAAAAGAAAGAAAATCCCTCATGGATAAAATTGTCCTTTGCTTAGAATGTAGCATTTAAAAATTAGGCTTAATTCTGAAATGTGAATATGTACTTCCTCCCTCATTCAATATTTTACCACTACATTTGGAGAAACCTCCTGTTGAATAGGAGAGGTCAGAAGGATTGTAGATCTGTCCTCAGTTATACAAAGTGAGAAATCAACACTAAAGAAGGAGAAAGGAGAGATGATAATAGGGAAATCAAAAAAAGTCGCTTATTTCAAAAAGAAATAAAAATTGCTCATGGGTTACTTGTGGAGGGGGAGGGGGCAGCAGAATCTAGAGAAGATATTCCCAGTCCATTTTTGCTAATCGGATTGTGATGTGTTTGACTTTAATGTGTGCAGCCAGCCCCTCTGCCCTACCTTGTGCATATGTCATGTCCTTTTAACATCAGCAGCCACTGGCCTGATTCTTAGCTTTGGAAAACATGTTCCCAAGTAGTATCCTGTAACGAGCAAGGAGAGGAAAACAGCCTCTAATGGCAAAAGCAAATAGTGGCTGTGTTGAAATATTTAGGCAATTTTATTTTCAGCTGAAGTGTTATCATTTTTCTTGATTTGAGCTTACATGTTAACTGGGGTTGGGTTTAAAAAAGAAACAGTGGAGTCAGGTTAGGAACAAGGTTTAATCCTTTAATTTCAACATTTAAAAAATATATATCTATTTCTTGGATGTGAGCATGCATGGATGGCAATTTTCTTTTGCTTTGAAAGAGAATGGTGTGAGAGCCAATTTTCCTTGTTCATTTACTGCCAGAGAACCCTGAACATGTTTTCAAGTTAATTCTTCAATTACTCTTAGGAGAAAAATGAACATGCAAAGCCTTAGATACATAAAGCCTGAGAGTTGCCTTAAAAGAGGAGGTTATGTATGAAAGAATCACAGAATGAGAGCTAATAGTGGCCTCTGAGCCAATAACAACATTCAAGAACATCCATAGTGTTTCAAAGAGATATGGCATCAACTGAAAGGCAAAGTGGACTCCATTTTCACCAAACTTCAAAGACGGTCAACTCTTGATTATTTAGAAGTTCACTTTTCAGATCACAGACTTGCTTGCCTTTTACTCTTTTCTACCTTTCCCCTTCCATTCTACTTAATAGTGCAGGCTAGGTATAAATGTGAAGTGAGACTCAAATCAACCATTCTGTGCCTTTTGAGGATGCTTCAGAGATGCACCATAGCAGGGAAAGCTGATTTGGGTGAACAGGACCTTCAAGAGTCAGTTTCCCAGTCACCAGGAAGTGAAAACCACTACCTAAAATGTGTGCCTGTGGGTATGGATGTGGGCATGTGTTTATGTGTATAAGCATGTAGAAGAGCTCAAAAGAGGCTAGAATGACGGAAATACATTCTGTCTATCCGTCTATCTTCTCTTATCTCTGTTTCTCATTATTCTGGATATCTGAAAGAGAGGAGGTTGTATGAAAAGGAGTCTTATTCTTTTTCTTGGATAGCAACAATTAGTTGTGGCAAGTGGACTACTCAAATGATGTGATTTCAGTGAGACAAAGTTGAAGAGTAACCTACAATTATTTGGACAGCCATTTGATTAGTTTTTCTTTTGTTGTCACTTTTAAATGGTTTATCAAGTTCCATGTGGGTATCTGCTAGAGGGGTGACTTAATATGTTCTGTATTCTTCATTCTCTTAAGTTACAAGTACATAATTTGTGATTTCCCTCCTAGTTGTTTTTTATGGAATGGTAACTGGACTGTGCAGTTAAGCTAATTTGAAATCTAACTGTATGCAAAAACATGTCCTTTTCACATCAGTCACCCCCTGCCCCACGCAAGTCAAACTTTTTTCCTCACTAAACATGTTCGCATTTTTTTATTTCACTTTAAATGTGTGCATACATGTGTGCATGTATGTCCAGAGAGACCTGCTATTTCACTGGTATAGAGAACTTTAAGATGAGGAAACTCCTTCTGCCAATGCAGCCTGACAGCTTTTCTGCAGCTTATATTCTTAGCAAGTTGTCCAGATCAATGAGAGGAAAAATGTCTTGAGGAAGGATCTCACTGCCAGTGTATGTCAGAGGTACAACTGAAACTCAGGTTTGACTAGCTCAAGATAAGATGGATAGATACATATATATGCACATATATGCAAAGAAAGAAAGACAGACAAACAAGAGACAGGAAAGGAAGGGAATAGAAGGGAAAAAAGTACTGAGTACAACTATTTTTTTAGCCAAGATAAAAATGTCTAACAAAGCAGGATGCAAGGAAAACTTCTTGGAATTTTTTTTTAAATATAGGGGACTGGATATGATGCAGCTGAGCAGCGATTTCAACTATCCTGATCCTGGATGATTGGCAGCCATGCACATCCTGAACTCCTAAACCTTGTCTGGTAATCATAACTGCGGAGCACTCACTGATTCCAGCAGGTTCTGCTAGAGTGGGTTTAAGTGGCATCTGCATGAGCCATTCATGATTGCTATACCTGAAGGATCAGTACACAGGCTGCCATGTTCTGGTTAAAGAAGTACAAACAACCAGACTATCTACTAGCAAGGCGCCGTAATGTCTCCAAATGGCCAGGGAATAGTTTCCCTTTTATCTCTTATTAAAGGGGATCAGGTGTTTGCCCATAAGAACTGCACTCCAAGCTACATGTATTTCTATTTTGGAATATGCCCATAGACTACAGATATGTCTGTTTAAATAAGCATAAAATTATGAATATCCTAAAGCCAAATGAGACAGTAGTATTTAGGACTAAATGTAGAGAAAAAAACTGTACACTCTTTTCTCCTTCATGAATACATGCCTGAACTTTGAATTTAACCAGAATTTTCAAGGACAAAGAACAAGAGACACCAGGGATTCAATTCTGATGCTTCCTTGGGTCACTGGATAGAATTTCCGATTTGCATCTTGCTACAAAGAACTGGAAGAAAAGGATTTTTTTTTAAAGGATGTTTTCACAATTGCCACTGAAATGATCTAAAAACCTATGAGTGCAATCCTTGGCCAGCACCCGGTTACCCTTGTAACAATGCCCTCTGTACTTTTCCCTGTGCTCCCTTGTATTTTCATATCCTTCAAGCAGAATGTGGATGATGTCATTCGTTGCACTAGCCACGGCATTTTCTTGGTCCTGTATCTGCTTATTTTGAAGGTTTTCATTTGCCGAGACAGCTGCAAGGTGTCCCTTCAAGGATTTTGCTTTTTTGATTTATACTTTTATACACTCAAATCTCAATTGAGATATCCTCGCTTCATTCCATTTTTTGACCTTACACTATCAAACTGGAGTGACCCTCAATCTCTTAGGACCGGGCTACATTCCAATCCAGGTTATGGAAGTGTGAGGGCAGAGTATCAAAGCAACACATCAACTCAGTCCCAAGGAGACACTTCATGTAAAGCCTTGTGAAGGCCAGCCAATCAGCAGACCTCATTTATTCACCCATGTGAGGATTTTCAACTCTCCACCCTTTGAACTTTTGACATTATTTTTGTGTGTGTGAGTCCTGTTTGCACCAAACACAAAAGCTAGGCAGATGCTCATTTTGGCATGGAAGTTGGCTCCGTGAAAATATAGATTCTTTTCTTTCCTTTTTTTTCCTGCTGAGATGAGTTTGAGTTGCTGACACATTAGTGAATATTCCACGCATCTGTTTCTGGTCATTGTTCTCCTCATGACGCACCTGTCATCATGACCACACAGTGGGAAGTTTTAGATAACAAAACCCTTCTGAGTCTAGACATATAGACTCAGTCTCCAATAAGACTGTGCATCAATGTAGCTGGAAATAAAATGTGTCCCTCTCTAAGCTCTCTCTCTCTCTCTCTGTCTGTCTCTCTGTCCGTCTCTCTCTGTCTCTCTGACTCTGTCTCTGTCTCTGTCTCTCTCTCTCTCTGCCCTTCTCTTTCCCGTACACACAGAACATCATATCAAAAAAATGATTTTTCACATAGGATGGTGCTATTTGGGGAGAAAAAAAATGTAGCTGCTGAATAAAGCTTCCACCAGAAATCCTCTCACTGTCAGCAAGTCCTCATATCCACAACCCTCCAGCAATGCTCTTCAGATGATCATCTAAACTTATTACAATGGAGATAAGGGAGAGTAATCCTACCTACTGTGGCCATGGCACACAAGACTCTTAGGCAATTCTTTCCATGAATTGAGTTCATTGCAAGTTTACAGGGAGCTAAATAGACCACTAAATGATCCTTAGCAGTTGGTTAAATAAAAATTCAGGCTTTCAGAACAGGGCATCTTGAAACTACAATTCATCTCCTACTGCAAGCTCGAACCTTAGCTATTGCTGATGAAAATAAAATTCGGAGCAAATTACACCGTCGTCCTCTCTTCTTTAAGAATGCCTTTAAAATATAAGTGTCCGCTGAATTAGCCTATTTATAAGGTCTTTCCTTCTTTTTTTTTTCTTACTGTAAACTCCTAATGACACTCCATGGCACAATGCAATTCAATATGTCTCAAACTGCCAGAGGTCTTGATTCCCAAATACAGTGCTCCCCAGGAGTGATTTATAAACTCCAAGCTGAGAGAGCCACAGGAACTGAAGTGATTTGAGAAAAGATTCCAGACTTTTAAGTGAATGTAAGAAGGATGAATTCCAATCTCCAAGAAGCCCCAGAAATTTCCCTAGCCTCATTTCCTACAAGTAAAAATGGGTATGTAGTTGGTGAAATGAAGAAGGATGGCAAACCCCAGTAGAAATGCAGTTGGTACCCAATTAGCTTCTTTTCATATTATAGGTTAAGGGAGGACAAGTAATCCCAGGCTGGCTTCATTCATTTTCATGTTGGCAAAGCCGAACAATATCATTTTTAATAATGTGGGGTTGGAAGTACAAAGGGAGGAGGGAGAGAACCCAAAGAGGATTGAGAATGCAAATAAATCCCTGGGTGTGAAAAATAATAATAAAAAAATTAAATTGAAAAAAATTAATAACTTGCATGTGTGGTCAGTAAAAAAAAGAATGATCTTGTGTTATCTTTTTCATAAAGAACTCAGGGGCCTGAAAGTCATTTCTGATCTGGAAATAGGCAGGAGCAAATGGCCTTGAATTGCACAATTACCAAAAAACTCCCTCTTTCAAAAAGATTTTCCTGTCCAAATCTAAATGTGTTTTTTTTTCTTCCTGTCTTCCACATTCAACCATTTGGTCTAAAGACAGCCAGGGAGCTAAATATATATTAATTAGAACTCTTGAGGCTGGCATCAGTGAGATACAATTATACCAAACTGATGCTATTACAGGCTCTGATAGCTTCATTTAAATTCCTGAATAAAACATGAAATATCTTTAATGAGAAATGAATATAGTTGTCAGGAGGGAGTAGTTCTGATATTGTTACTAGTTGAGATATAGAAGATGAAGACATAATATGAATACCTTCTATTTTATATAAAAATGATGGTTGTTAGAAAAGACATATTCCTCTTCAGAGACTTCATTTAGGGTCTATATCAAAAAATTATATAAAATAACAGCATCATCCCTTCCCAAGAAACTCTCACATTAGAAAGCTCCTGTGAACTACACAGTAGAAGCAGGCACTCTGTCTGGAATGTAAAAAGCAAACTCCCTCCCTCATTCCCTCCAAAAAAAAGTCATAAATAAGGAAGTAAACAGAACTGCTTTGTATGGCAAAATATTATTTCTGTTTAACCAGAAGCTGATTAATTTTCAGCACTGAAAACATTTTTCATTGTATATGTTATAAAACTGTTATAAAACATATCACACATACACACACACACACACACACACACACATACACAGCCTTATCTCAAAGCCCCTTCCTCTCCTAGGCAGCTGCATGTTCAAGGCCAAAGGAGCAGGGAAAGGACAGAGGAAGAACAGCTTTCTTTAAATCACACTGTCAAGGAGATGGGGCCTGGAGGACTTCACACTGATAGCACAGCCTTTGATCCCCTGCCCAGACAGCCCTGAGTGGTGGCCCTCTGGCTGCAGCAGAGGCCTAGTCACCTATTGGGCTTTTGCAGGCAAGTTATTCCTTGACTTCTTTCCAGGGGTTTCCTTTATTCTCTTTGGCTTTCAAAATTAAAACAGCAATACGTTCCCTCATGTTCATGCGGCATCTGTTTTAATACCAGGTAATCTCCATGCGCTTTAGCGATCTCATCAATATTATCTTCTGATTGTTTTACCTGCCACCAAAATGTGAGGATCAGCTCTTCATGAAGGCCCATCAGACAAGGAGTTGGCCCTGCCTCTGCTTTTGTCTGCCTGACAGTTTCTATGGTACCTATCGCCATAGTGCTAAAGCATTCTGAAATAGTAAAGCAAGAAAAAATATCTAAATTCCTAAGTCAAATTCCTCTCCTTTTTTCTAATCATGACTGTAGGGATCTAGACTAGACCTGAGAAGTCTAGTGAAAAAAGAAGTTGGCTGAGATGACCTACCGAGTTGCATTTAAAGAACTTTTTAAACCTAAAGTAATAAATAGAAAGGGCAGCTAAGCGGTACAGCACACAGAGTGCTAGACTTGCAGTCAGGACAACTTACCTTCCTGAATTCAAATCTGGCCTCAGACAATTACTATCTCTGTCACCCTGAGCAAGTCGCTTAACCCTATTTGCCTCAGTTTCCTCTTGTGTAAAATGAGCTGGAGAAGGACATGGCAAAACCACTCTAGTGTATTTGCCAAGAAAACCCCAAATGAGGTCACAAAGAATTGAACATCATTTAAAATGATTGACCAATAACAATATTAATGGGGAAATAATTTCTATGCAGATAGGTAGTGTTTGGTAATGAATGAAGGGTCAGCTTTGAAATCACAAAAGCCTGGATTCAAGTCCTGCTTACACTGCCCATAATAGCTTTGTGATGATGGGTGAGTCATTTACATTCTCGGTTTCCTAGGCAACTCTCTAAGATGCTAAGTTACAGCTGAGTTGCCAATCTATACCAATGGAAGAGTTCCTCATATCAATGATGTCACTAGTAAAGGGCAAATTTCCATATAACACTTTTGAATAGGTCTTGAAAAGAAATGCCAATATATTACAAATCTTCTGAGCATATGTTTCAGATATGCTACAAGAAGTTAATCTTGCTAAAGACCAAAGTAGCTGGATATCAGAGCAACTAAAAAAGACCTAGGCTTTATAATCGATCTTTCTCTACAATTTTCAGATGTTTCTTACAGAGATAATATTCTGCTGTTACCTTGCATTTTCACCTCTAATTTATTATATGATTTAATAGACTATAAAGATAATAGAATATATTGTGTTGCAGAAGGATGGATAATGGACATTTTACTATGCTGTAAATGCATATTTCAATACATCAATGAACATTAAGATATCACTGCCATGGGCACTCCACCCACCAATTTCAGGTCCCAATTCTTCTATATCTGTTTATCTTGTACAAGTTTTTTCCTATGCATTCCCATAAATACTACATGAGTGACTTATCCAATACCCTGGAAACCCTCTTCTAGGACTTGGAGTATTTTGTAAATATCAGTTCTATAGTTGTCCATCAGTTTTTACTTTACTCTTACCAGAGTAAGAGTGACTAGCTCATATCCTTTTCCAGTCATGTATGCCACTAATGGTACATTTTATGCCATGGTTTATTTGTAGGGCATTATTTGCAATATATTCAGCAAAAACTGAGTACAGATAAAATCATCTGCAATCTTGGTTGCAGAGGAGAGATAATGAAACACATGTCCCTTCACTTGGTGGAGGCAAGGGGATCTACTGGTGCAAGACGTTGCATATGCTGTCAGAATACACTGCCATGTCAGTTTTACTTAAGTTTTATCATTTAAAAAAAAAAAAGGAGCATTCAGTGTGACAGAGAAGGATATTAACCCTAAATTAGGAGTTGTAAGTAAATGTGGTAAATCAGTTTTTGGAAAGATTGTCCGTATAGATATATGTGTGTGTGTATGTGTATGTATATCTGTGATGAATTAACCAGGGGAAATAGGGTTACCTTACTGCCATATTTGTTGTAGATCTTTTAGCACTCTACTCATCCATGTTCCTCATTCATGAGGAACAAGTTAAAAGACAGAGCAGATCAACAGTGGCTCAGTCCCACCACTAGCCCGTGAACCTCTCACCTGCCATGACAGGTAAGGGGACAACAGTATAATCTGTCTCCATTACTGTACTCATCATGTTTTACTGCCAGCCCCACAATGCACAAGACATTAACCCTTAAATAAATACCAGCTATAGTGAGCTCAAAGTTTATTCACTAAGTTCTGGCTCAACAAGAGTTAATACTCCAAAGATCTACTGCCACCTTAGTGAAATCTGAGACAAGTCAAAGTATTCATTTTAATCCATACAAGTGCCCCAGATAAATAAACCCATGTGGGTCATGATAAAAAAAATACTGCAAGGTACTCAGCCTAACCAGTTCTCCTGCCTTCCTAGTACTACTTAAGATGGTTTGGTTCATGTAGCAAAATACAGCCATTACATGTGACTCCAGAAAATTACCTTGTGCTACAGATATAGCCAGGTGAATTGTCTATAAGCAGCATAAGAGCTAGCATTTGCAGAGTTTTTTAAGTATCGCCAAGCACTTTACAAACATTATCTCACTTTGTTCCCATAAAGACCCTGGGAGGTAGTTGCTATCTTTATTTTTCAGATGAGGAAACTAAATCAGACAGTGATGAAGTGACTTTCCCAGGGTCATACAGCTACTAAGTATCTGTTCCCGACTCCAGGTCCAGCATTCTGTATGGAAAATGATATGAGCTAGTCACTCTTACTCTGGTAAGAGTAAAGGAAAAACTGATGGACCACTATAAAACTGATATTTACAAGTCCTAGAAGAGGGTTTCCAAGATATTGGATAAGTCTCTCATGTAGTATTTATGGGAATGCATAGGAGAAAACTTGTACAAGAGAAACAGGTCCATCTCACTGTATCAGGTTGTTGGTAGTGCCTCAGAAACAGGTTTTGTCTGATTTCCAAGGATCTGCCCAGATAATAAGAAAATAAAGGGTTCATCACTAGAGGGATAAGCCACTTGGTGTTAAATTGTTGGCTATGGCAATATATGAAACAAAGAAAAATTGTAAATGGTCCTCAGTTCAATGCAGAAACTCCATTGGCTTCTGCCAGGATGGTGACCACATGATAAGGGAAGAGAATTTGCTAAGATCTATCTAGTTTTAAGGTCAGCTCTAGATATTAACTTAGCTGCTGATACTCTAAATAGAAGGTCCTTTTTGAGTTAATGAGTGGATATAATAGAAGAAATTACTTATGTGAGACATGACATTCTCACTAAGAATGAAACCAGAAGAAAGCAGGGAGCTGAAGCTAAAGGTCCATCTTTGGAGAGGCAAATTCAGAAGCTGGTAAAGTTGGTGTTATCAAGCATCCAAAGGAAACATCATTTAATGGGACTTTTGTTTATCCAGAATTGTCGTATTTTTGGTAAATATTTGCTAAAAGGCTAGCATGAAGAAAATCACAATTTGACAATAAGGAGCATAAGGAGGTGGAGAAATTATATGATGAATTCAATAAAACTTTCTAAATAAAAATAGGATACACTTTAACGTTCGCTGTCTTCAACACAGAGATAGATATGGGGGAGGACAATGAAAATGTCTGTTGGAAGATATGATTTGGAAGTCAAAAACCAAAAAAAATAAAAATAAAGACCAAACAAATCTCATTCCTATCGATAAAAATATTTGCTTTCAGATAAGTTAGGTGGCATTGAACATTTTGAATATCAAATGACATCACAAAAAATGAAATTGATTGACTTTCAATAGATGGAAAATGGATAGTTACTATTGTGATAGTCATTTCTCAATTAGCTAGCTTTGTACAATCATCCCATCAATTTCTTAGAGGTAAGATCAAATCAATACCAAGCTAGAAGAATTAAAAATAAGAAAATATGGCATGTAATTGAGGTGATGTAAATCTAATCTATTTAAACAAGTTGTTGAGTGTTATGTTTTGTATTATTTTTGGTCCAAACCTGTGATTTCCCTGGTATAGGGAAATCACAAGACAGTTCCTTCACCAGTGCAGATGGTGAATTGTCTAATCCAATTTTCTGGAAACACTGAGAAGTTAAGTGACATATCCATAATCACACAGATAATATAGTTCAGAGGTTGGACTTGAACTTATATCAGTATGATTCCAAGGGCAGATTCTATCCATTATACTATATTGCCTCTGTTAACAGCAAAAAAAATGGAAATGGATAAATGAACAAACATTGATCTGGTTTATTTAACTAGTACTAATCAAATGCTATAATGAGGAGACCACAAAAACTCCAAAACACTCTTAAGCAACAACTACTTCCTCTCTTTGTAAAGTGGAAAAATAAGACATTCTAGGCCAGTATAAAATATGAACTCATTCATTAACTATTACAGTGGAAATGGCACTGTAATAGTTACCCCATAAAACAGCAAGAAGTAGTGGGGAACAAACTCAATTCTAAAAATCTGGTGAGAAACTAACTAAGTC
>CM053769.1:564068354-564109755 GCA_028658325.1 Potorous gilbertii | reverse complement strand
CGATTCTTGGTCCACCCAGCCTATCTGTGGATGAAAAGAAAATGGCCCAGAATTTCGAAGTTGTACAAAATACCAAAGGTAAGTGGCTCCTACCAGATGTGAGAGAGGTGATAAATAAGGCCAGTATGAAGCAGGTTTTACAACACCTACATCAGGGGAGTCACTGGGATGTCCAAAACCTGTGTGGTGCAATTTTGACCCAATTTGTGTCTCCTGGGATTTATACCCTGGCCTGTTGGATGGTGGATGGCTGCATTATTTGTCAAAGGACAAATAAGACTGCTCAATGCTGGGCATGAGGAGGAGGGAGACCTCTGAGTCTTCAGCCATTTCAAAGCATCCAGGTGGACTTCACCAAGCTACCCGCCCTGTCAGAAGACTCAAATACCTCCTCCTGGCAATAGATCACCTAACCTCTTGGGTGGAAGCCTACCCCTTGGCACAGGTCACTGCTTCAGTGATAAGTAAGATCATTTTAGAATAAATCATTCCTAGATATGGCCTGACAAAGAGGATAGTTTCGAATCAGGGAAGGCACCTTACTTCAAAGATCCTCTAGTCTATTATAGCAGCCTTGAGATATCTTGGGAATTCCATATTTCCTGGCATCCCCTATCCTCAGGCAAGGTAGAAAGGATGAATCAAGAGATAAAGAGGCAGCTGACCAAATTAGCCTTAGAAACTCAGCTTCCCCCCACCTTGTTTTTAGGCAGGTATCAGGGGAGGAATAATGCCACCCCACCTTTTTTTTTTTTTTTCTAAAACTGTTTACTCTTGCAAAACCCAGTGAACTGTCTTCGTTCTCTATTGCTGGGGTAGATTGCCACAAATAGATCGTACCCTCAGGGTTTATGCCAATGAGCTCTGAGGAAGTGGGCTAGGGAGGAGGGGATTGTGGTTAGGGTTGATATAATCAGTAGAGCTGAATACACCTCTGCTGTCTTTGACGGGCACCATCTTTTGGGTGCTCTGAGGGAGCCTTTTGTTAAGAAAGTCAATAAACGAATTGTTCTTTCTGCTAATCTCACTGAATCTCTGATTTATTGGTAAGGGTCTCTCTACCCCACACACTCCCCTCTCAGCTCTTTTCTTGGCTCCCAGACTTACTTCAGAACGAAGACCTCCTGGTCCTGGAACATCTAACTACCCCACAGCCTCCTAGACATGGTTTATCCCCCAGAAAGTCTCCCTCACCCCCTTCTTCCATTGGCCAATTCCTCCTGGAGCCTTCTTCTTTGTGGAGGGGCTCAGGTTGGTCTTTATTCCCTTCCCCGCCTTCATGATGAGGTCTGCAAGTCAAACCCAGGTACTTTCTTCCCCTCCCAGTCCATTTTCATCTTCCTTTTGTGCAAACTGGCTTCTCCCATTAGAATGTAAGCATCTTGAGGGCAGGGATGGTCCATCTTTTAGCTTTTCTTTGTATCTATCTCAAATGCTTGTAGCAGGTGCTTAAGAAAGCTTTGTTAATTTCCATGCTTATGTTAGTGTCTGCCCCACGTGTCTCCATGTTAGCTATAGGAAGAGGATGAGTCTTTTCAGTTACTTTGTTAAAATCAAAATAAACCATCTAAAGCATTCACCTGGTTTACCAGTCTTTGTACTGCTAGTAAAGGAAATCAGGTGAGTCTTACCATGTGACCAGTGTTGCTGGTGCTTTGCCATCATTGTATTTAAAATAATTGAAAATAAACATGTATATTGATGAGTTGAAGTCACGAGGTCTCATGAATTTTTTAACTGTTTCTCTTTGTGTCTTTAGGTTTCCATTCTTAGGTTAGTCTTATCCCTCCAGTTCCAATTTCATATGTAGAAATTTAGTTCATGAGATCCTACATTTATTTTTCCTGAGCCCCTTGAAATCAGCAATACCAATATTTAGGTTGCATATCAATAAATCAATCAATAGACATGTTTCCCTGCCTAGTTTTTCTCTGCTTCTTTTGTATCTTAAATTGTAAGATGAATTGTTCACTTCATCCCAAGTCACCTGGTTTTTCTACTTAAGCAATTTGGTTCCCTCCACCTTTTCACAAGTGGACTTATTAAGGGAAATTAAGAAATTGCAGCTGTTTTTCTTTTGGCAGAGAGAACTCCAGTAAAATGTCTGGATAGTAATAGTTTTCTATGTCAACTATACCATGCCTCCCTGACTTGATATTTATTTCCCCAACTTCTCTTTATGTCCAAATGGATAGTGTTATACTCTGATAACAACATCACAGTTTCTTCTGCTTTGGTTATCTTCCCTCAGATGTTCCCTGCCATGCTCTCTTACTCTGGTTCCTCAGTTTCCTCACTAGAGTAACTTCTAAATATACAGTTCTTTTTTTTCTCTTCTTTTTACAATTTTGTTCCTTTTGAACAAGTTTTTCCCTTTCAGAGAAGTATTTCTGCTGTGAATCCCATTCTATAAAGTCATAATACCAGGGAGATCCAATTTGTCTCCTTGTGTTAGAATTTCTATTTACCTTTCATTCTTGTGGGTTTTTTTAACTGATAATTTGTGCATTTCTGTATAGACATCTGAGGCCACAGATTTTATTTCTAGCCCCTTCCTTACATTTTTGTCTTTTGTGAATTTCTGGGCATTTTATTCATTTTTTTAGATTGGGGCTACTCTTGATAGTGCCTGATCTATATTTCCTTTCTCTCTTCCTTTTCAATTTCAAGACTTTAGGCAAATATATTTTTCTAGCCCATATTTGGTATAATACATCCTTTACCAGGCACCTGCCATTCATTCATATGTAGGTATATATATATATATATATATATATATATATATATGTGTGTGTGTGTGTGTGTGTGTTCATGTATTTAATTTCTATTTATGTAATTTTTAATTTACAGAATAAAATTTATGGAATAAAACAAGCATTTCCATAACATAGTATAATATCTAACACTTTGACTATGTCATCCACTGGCTCCCTATCACTTCTAGAATCAAAAATAAAATCCTTTGTTTGGCATTGAGATATTTCATACCCATCTCCCAATTCCCAAACTTTTCCATGTCTTCTTTCACCTTACAGTCCTCCCCTTCTCCTCTACCACCATGTCTTCTGTGATCTAGTGACAGTGGCCTCCTTCTGTTCCTGGAACACGACATTCTCCAGCTATCCCCCTTGCCTGAAATACTCTTCCTCCTCATCTCTATCTCCTGGTTTCCCTCAAAGTCCCAGCTAAAAATCTCACTTTCCACAGGAAATCTTCTCTGAACCCTCTTAATTCTAGTGCCTCCCTTCCATTGATTAATTCCAATTTATTCTGGATATAGCTTGTTTGTACCTAGTGTTCACAGTTGTTTTTTTTATTAGATTGTGAGTTCCTCAAAATCATGGATTATTTTTTCCTTTTTTTTTTTTTTGTATTGCTAGCATATAACACAATGCCTGGCACATAGTAGGCACTTAACAAATGTTTATTGACTAACCAAAAGGTATGACCCAGAAAAGGAAGACAAATCTTGTTCTTAGATACCATCTTAATTAGCTGTTTACTTTCCTAATTTTCTTTCTGAAGCCATTGCCTTATAATAAAAGGAATAATGAAAATATTACACAGGATGCCAGAGAGTTTTCATTTTATTTCCAAGAATATATATATATATATATATATATATATAATATGCAAGAAATATGGGGAATAATAATGTGAAAAATAATAATACCATAGTGTATATTTTAAGCCCTAATATGTTTCAGAAAGACAAGGTATTTTTAATTGCATGACTTGTCCAGTTATTTTGCCTTATTTAGCTATGTTTTAAGATAATTGTTTAATAGAATAGTGAAGTCAGCTTTGCATGTGGAGACATAGCCAGTAACCTCGTTGTTTCTAATTTAATCTTGTACCCTAATTGCTAGTATCTGGAATAAGAAAAAATAAGAAATGTGAGATTATTAGTAAATAGGCTCAATTGATATAAATCTAAAAAGAAGGCTCTTGTCTTAAAATTCTCATTAACAGATGGAGAACCTGAGGTCGAAAGATGAAGCAACTTGGCCAAGGTCACACAAGTGATATGTAGTGTGCTTAATAGGACAGAACAAATGCAACTTATTTTTCCTCTACCTTATTAGGAAATTTCATTGGAAATGAAAGAAAAAAATTGTGTAATTGTTATGGCTTTCAGTGTTGTTGATTCAGTGTCAGTTGATATGGGATCTCAGTATATCATAGTTAAAAGCCAACTTATATAACAGGAAAAATATACTTTAAAAAAATAAATTACATGTTTAGCTGACAACACACATTTAATAAGGAATATCTACAGTTCCTTGCACATAATAGAGACTTAATAAATGCTTGTTGAGTTGGATTGGTTATTTCTAAAAACCTTACTTATATTTTAAGCAATTTCTTTAGTTTCCATTCTGTACCTAAAATGTATCATTGTCTAAGTTAGTCAAGATGGAGTTAAACTCCCAAGATGATATTTTTGGTAATCAGTCATCAGTAAGCAGTCTGAAATTGATGAACTTTAATCATCATCCAGTCCCAGTAACATTCATTTCATCCAGAGTGTAACAGTTGCCTGGTTCCTTGTTCCTTTTTCCTTCTAGTCTCCATTGGTAGGTCTACCCACTTGTCAATCAAATTGAGAACATAAAGGACCTAGGGATTCAGAGCTAAGTGCATTACAGTATTATCTCATTTCATCCTCTCAACCCTGAGAGGTGAGTGCTCTTACTATCTCCATTTTGCAGATGAGGATACTGAGGCAATTAGAGGTTAAGAAGCTTGCTCAGGAATCATACAGCTAGGAAGTGTCTGAGTCTAGATTTGGATTCATGTCTTCCTTACTCTAGGTCTGGGGCTTTATCTAGTGTCCCACCTAGCTGCTTTTTTTGTAAAAAATAAGTTTTTGTTGATATTATCTGTTTCTGGTGTTACAACAACATCTCTTCTCCTAACCGTAACAGTGAACCATCCCATATGACAAATAGTATTTTTGGAGAAGAAAAAAAGTCAGCACAATTGATGGATACATTGAGAAAGTCCAGTTTACAAGACCTGTGGACCTTCTGCCTCCACAGAGGGGCAAACTTAGTGGGGGCCTCTCCTGTTTCTTCATTTAAGTCCCTTTTCATCTTTATAATTTTATTAAATTTATTTTTGATGTGTCATCATGCTTTCTATTTATGTTGTAGTCACTGTATTGTTTTCTTATCTTAGCTTATTTTACTGTTCATCAATTCTTATAGGTTTCACCATGCTTCTATGCATTCATTATATACATAATTTCTTACAGAACAGTAATATTCCATTACATTCTCATACCACTATTTTTTTAGCCATTCACCAAGTGATGGGCATCTACTTTGTTTTCAGTTCTTAGCTATCATAAAAATGCTGTTCTTAATATTTTGGAGTATATGGGGACTTTTTTCTCCCCCCTCAGTGGCTTCCTTGGAGTATGAGCTCAGTAATGCTGTCTCTGGTTCAAAAAAAGTATAGATGGACATTTTAATCACTTTATTTTCATAATTCCAAGTTGCTTTTCAGTATAGTTTTGCCATTTCACGGTTTTACCAATAGTTATTAGTGTGTCTGTAGCTCCTCCAACATTGACTATTGTGGTTTTTTCAGTCATTTTTGTGAATTTGCAGGGTATGACGTGAAGCCTCTGAGTTGTTTGATTTACATTTTTTTTGTTTGTAGTGATTTGGAATATTTTTATGTGAATTTATAATTACTTTGCATTTCTTCTTTTGAGAACTATTTGTTCATATCCTTTGACCATTTATCCATTGGGGAATGGCTATTAGTCATATACACATACACACCTACATATAAACTATATGTATAATAGTTTACATTATGTATGTTTAGTTTAGTATGTATAGTTCATATAGCTTGGATATCAAACCCTTATTAGATAAATTTTATACAAAGATTTTTCCCCCATTCATTGCCTTCTTTTCTTATCCTAGGTGCATTAATTTTGTGTAGAGGCTTTTCATTTTCAAGTTCCATCTTCTGCTATCGACCCAGTATTATGTTCTTTCACTTACTTTAATCCTTTTTTATGGTGGCTTTGTTCCTTTTACCCTTTTACCCTTCTTCTTCTTGTATGATATTTCCCCTTCCTCTCCTATCCACCGGATAATCCTGCTCTTTTGTTTTTAAATTTCTTTTTTTGAGTTGCTTTCCAAAAAAGGATTTCTCTCACTCTCTTCATTATCCATCTTTTCCTTTTATTTACTCTAGAACTTTATTCTCTGATCCATGACCCCCCCCCCAATTTTCTATTCTCTCTATTTTCTCTGTATTCTTCATACATTCAAAACTTTCAAGAAATCCAGTCTAGGCTCTTCCCTTCAGGCATTTTCTGCCACTGCCTTGTGGAGTTTGCCCCATAGATTCCCCTTTTCTATTGTACCTTACTTCCAATACAGTGCCAACTGCTGCAGATGTCAGAGAGGTCACTGACCCATGGATAGAGCCCTTCCTCCTCCACTGATCCATTCCCCTTCTTATTGACATTTTTTCCCACATGTATCTGGAAATCTTCCTGTGTCCACACTTTTCTACTCCTTTAGGTGTCAGTTACCCACAGGGTTCCAACTCTCAACTTCCTGGGACAAGAAGATTTTTGAAGCACCAACTACCCCAGCCTCATCCATTGTAAGATCCTCATTGCCCTTCACTGACCATCTTTTTTCACCCACAGGGGAATCCATTAGTAAAACCTCTCTCACCTTCAGAGTAAGGTCTCCTTTCTCCTCCCCGACCACTTTAGTCTCCCTCCCTCACCTCCTCCTATGTAGTCTCTTTCTGAGATAACAGAGATCACCTTCCTCTTATTAATAGCCCTTGATTTGATCCTGACACACCACTCATTCTTCTTTATCTCACTATTCCCCCATCCTGACACGCTTTTATGTATCCTCCTCCCATGTTGTAATATAGTCCCACAAAAGAGTCCTTCACTTCTAGGCAGGCTGTTGCCAGATCCATGATACCCCCTGTCTGCTTCTTTACTGTTACCTCTACCAGATTTCCTCCTTCACTCTTGTCTCTTACTGATCTCTCTGGTCTCACTCTCTGGTTTTATTGTCTGCTGTGTTTATTCATTCTTCCTGCATTTCTGTTGTTTGGGCTGTTAGGGAGGCAAATAGTCTCTTCAGTTCTGGTTTTCTTTCTAAAATATATTTCAGACTCTCCTTTATTATTAATGTCGGTCTTTTGTCTTGCATGGTTAAGCTCAGATTTACAGAAGAGGTCACCCTGGGCTGCATCCTGAACTCCGATGCTTTTTGGAATGCTGTATTCCATTTCTTCCTACTTTTTCTAGCAGGTGTGAAATAGTCTTAAGTTATTAGAATATCCTGTCCTTTGTATTTGAAGGTCTTTCTCCTGATGGTTTATAGAACTTGTTTCTGAATTGTTTTGTTAAATTTAAATACTATGTGTCTTGGGGTTCACAACCTCAAGATTTTTTTTTCTTGGAAGCAATTTGTGAATTTTTTAAATTGGAATTTAATTTTCTATGCTTAGGACTTCTGGGCAGTAGACTTGCTATGATCTCTTCTCCAGTTCTGGAAATTGAACTCTTATTTTCTCTTTACCTTGTAACCAAAAATCGCTTGCTTTGTACTCTACCTACAGTAACTGAGACCCTGTCTCATCCCTCTCATACATGAATCCCTGTGTTACCATATCTTCTCCCCATTCACATCCCTAGCCTCTTTAGCATCTGCTGTCTTATCCAGAGCTGTTATATGGCAATGTAATGGGAAAGTGTATGGTGAACATGAATTAGTTGCAGCATTTTACCAATAAAGTAGCAAGGGGAAGGGAATAAGCATTTATATAGTGACTGCTTTTTGCTAAGCTCTGTACTAAGCACTTTACAAATATCTCATTTGGTCTGCAAAGCAGCCCTGCAAAGTAGGTCCTGTAAATGCCCGCCATTTTGGATTTGGAGGCAAGCAGTAGTTTCTGAGGTTCACTTGGCTAGTTAAGAGTCTGAAGCTAGAGTTGACTTCAAGTCTTCCTGACTCCAGGTCCAGAGCTCTATTCACCTTTAGCAATGTGTCCTTATATTCTGAGATGTACAACTAGAGAAGAAGGTGTCCAGTCATGTAGGTATAAGTAGAGAAAACTAATGGATAGCCCATGTGCTCCAATAATAACACACAATGTCAGGGAAACTAAGAAGCTCCATTGTGATGATTTATTGGAAGACATAGATGAAAGTCACACAAAGAAAATAAATGAATGTGTGGCAATATGCACAGTTTGAGGGAGTACCCATTTTGGTGAGATGTGTCAGATCCATCCAGTCCTATTTGAAGTAAGTATTGGACCTAAAACTAGGATCGTTAGGTCTCTAACATCTACTATGGTCAATCAACCAATCAATCAGTCAATCAAAAAGTATTTATAAAGCACTTTATATGTGTTCCAGGCATTAAGCCTTGAGGATACAAAGAAAGGCAAAAATAGCCCCTGCTCTCAAGGAACTCATAGTGTAATGGAGGAGACCATATATACATAAATATATAGAAGGCAAATAAAGAAATAGAAGACAATAAATAGAAGACAAAATATGGGTAGGGGGAGCACTAGAGAGATCAGGAAAGCTTACTTTAGAAGATATTCCTTAAGTAGAATTTTGAAGGAAACAAGGAGTTCCAAAAGGCAGAGATACTATGGGAGTATATTCCAGCTTTAGGGATAAAGGTAGAATGTCATATGAAGTGTTCAAGCATTTCCCATGTAATTTATTTTATAAGATGTCAAATTCTCGGTGCCATAGAAAAGTGGAAGCCTGAATTCAAGCCTCCCTTGGTTCTCATGTCACCTTTTTTTTACCCCCGCAATAGACTATTGTTTTTCCCCTGCCTTCATATTCCAGGCTTACTTGGTCCTAAGGTTTTGCAGAGAGTTACAGCTAAAGAAAGAGGCCTCATTACAATCATTCCTTTTCTTAAAAGCAGCTATGAAAAGCACATGTTGCAGTCAACATTTATTCTTATGTATTGTTCCCCGGAATAAACCTAATTATTGATAAATTTGACCAAATGAGCAAATATTTCCAAGTCTTTTCTCTTTTATATGTTGAATTCCTAGGTGTCACTCTCTCTATGACATTCATTGAAACAACACTTTGAATTCTATTTCTCCCCTCTAAGACAATCAGTTGGGGGAGAAGCTCTAAAGTCCTGTCCCTGAATAGATACAAGATGCTATATCATTTTGAAAGTCCAGATATTTCTCTCTTTTAACATCAGAGACATTTGTTGGTAATTAAAAAGAAAAAGAGCCCTGTAAACTGCTATGGAATGTTACATATACTGTCAGGACCCCTTAATGTATTTATTTTTGCTAAATTACTTTTTTTCTTTTGTATTCTTTTGTTATAAGGTACAGCTTTCTTGGTGGAGGAAGGGAGGAAATTGAAAATTTTGTAAGAAACAAAAGATCAATAAAATTTACAAAAGCAAAAAAAAAAAATAAACCCCCATTAATAAAAAACTATGCCTTCATTATTATGCAATACTAGTATCTCAATTCCTGTTAATACTAGTGATTTCCTTCTTAGATAATCTACTCTTTGTCATGTATAAATCCTGTTGGTACATAGTTGTTTTCATGTTTTTTTTTTGGATTAGAGTGTAAATTCTTTTGGGGCAGAGAGTGTTTGGACTTTTTTTTTAATCCCCAGAGTTTACCACAGTTAGTGCTTAGTAAATACTTGTTGACTTTACTTGCTATTCCATTTTCCCCATTTCTTTGAATAAAGCATATACCCTTCCTGACCCATATCTCAACTATGGGTCTCATCCTGCTAGGAAAACCTCATGGAAAGCTAAGAGGTCAAAATTGTCATGTGGATGAGGACTTCTACTTCATCTTAACTGCTGCCTCAATTTTGGATATTTATGTATTGACATTTCAGATTTTGTTTCCTGTGAAGTTCTGGGTGTCTCACTTGCTCTTTCTCATATGATAATATAGCCCTTTTCTGAGATACCTAATCTGGTGAACGTGTATAAGTAAGTTCCTGCTTTTTCCATTCTTTTCAATTTGAACCAGGAGTTTGATGAGGAGGACTTCTTCTTGAATCTCTCCACTCACTTAAGGATATTACAGGGAACAAGGACACTTCCTGTGGAGCTGGGTATTTGCCCTAACTCACAAATGAGCAACATTTTCCTTGTTGGAATGCCACTCCTAGGACTGGAATGGATACTGATGTTGTAGATGTTGATGACCAAGCATTGGCAAGGACAGTTAGGAAGTGCTGCTTCCTCTCTGGTCTGTGAAACTGCTTGGCTTCTCTTTTGAGAGAAGCTTTCTCCTTTGAACTCCTTTGAACCATCAAGGAATAGACAGGAATTTGGAATGCTGTGGATAACTTCACTTACCTTGGCGTTATGCTTTCAAGGGATGTCCACATAGATGATAAGACTGATGCATGTGCATTGTCAGAGCTAGCTCAGAAAATTGAAGTGCTTCCATTTGAATTACTTTAGGAAGATTCTGAAGATTACCTGGCAAGATAAGGCGCTAGACATTGAGTTCCTTTCTCTAACCAAACTGCCAAGAATTCAAACTCTACAGCAGAGAGCATGAATCTGATGGGCTGGCCGTGTAGCCCGAATGCCAATCATATGTTTACCTAAAAGATAATTTTAAGGAAAACTTGCACAAGGCAAGATCAGGAAGAGAGACAAGGACATTCTCAAAGTCTCTCTGGAGAACTTTGGT
Source organism: Potorous gilbertii (assembly GCA_028658325.1). Taxonomy (NCBI): domain Eukaryota; kingdom Metazoa; phylum Chordata; class Mammalia; order Diprotodontia; family Potoroidae; genus Potorous; species Potorous gilbertii. Next base: position 564,099,030 of record CM053769.1, on the reverse strand, counting down.
ATTGATTGTGAGACATGGGAGACACTGGCACAAGGTGAAGTGCCCACGTCAAAGAAGGTGCTATGCTCTCTGAGCAAAACAGAATTACAGTAGCTCAAAGGAAACATAAGATGGTCAAATCTAGAGACATCACCATCCCAAATGTTCAAACAGACTATTTGTGGGCGCACTGTGGTAGAGCCTTCTGAGCTCATGTTGGACTGATCAGCCACAGTCAACACAGCATCATGATGGCATTCATCCTTTCAAGTCTGAAGGAGATACAACAAGAACCAGAGAGGAGTGGTAATGGCAGCCTGTACCTCCAGCATATAATATCAGGAGACAAGCTAACTAGGAAAGCTTAGGGCAGATCTTTAAGTCCCTAGCTGCCTTCTGCCTTTTTGTTTCCTTCCTTGAGCACCAATGGAAAGGGACACTAAGAAATGGGCATTTCCAGCCTTGGTGGCTCCCTCATGAGTTAGACAGTTTCTGAGTCTGGTAACAGTTCTCCAGGAGGAGGTAATTTCTGTAAGTGTACTCTCTCAGACTAGAGTAGCACTACCTCAGAGCCTTCTAAAGTTGGAGGGAGCAAAGAAGGAAAGAAGTAAGGAGAGAAGGGAGGGAAGAAGGAAGTGAGGGACCCTTCATTGAGTACCTACTATGTACCAGGTGCTTTGCTAAGCATTTTTTCTTATTTCACAATAACCCTGGAAGGTAGATACTGTTATTGTTCTCTTCTTATAGTCAGAGAAATTAAGACAAACAGGTTAAGTGACTTGGCCATGCTCACACAACTATAAGTTGTGGCATAATGCTCTATCCATTGCAGTACTTAGCTGCTGGCAGAGAAATTTGGGATTTCTAAGTTTGTTTGTTTAGACAGTACAGAGCAGCAAAGAACTGCCTCAGTTCTTTTACTCTCAGAGCAAGGTGTCACCAAATATCATTATTTCCTTTTTTTCCTTCCTTCCAACCTTACTTGTGAAGAGGAGAAAGTAAGGCACAGCCCTCCCTCACCCCAAACAAAGTCAAGTGCAAGTCATGTCATCATTTCTCCGATGTCATACTCTTTGAAAATGAAGGATGAACACACAATAACTCCTGTGGATTGAATAATCAACATGACCTTGAATACTTAGTGGAGTACAAACAGCTCCTTCCTCAGAGTATCTCGCTTCCTCCTGGGCAGCTAGGTGGTGCAGTGCAGGAGTCAGGAAGACCTGAGTTCAAATGTGACGTCAGACTCTTAACACTCATTAGCTGTGTGACCTTGGGCAAGTCACTTAACCCCAATTGCCTCATCCTGGGTCATCTCCAGTCATCCTGATAAATATCTGGTCACTGGATTCACCAGAGGAGAAGTGAGGCTGATGATCTGCACAGACCTTTCTCACTCAAAACAAAGCCAAGTGCAAGTCATGTCATCATTTTTTTGATGGCATGATCTTCTTTGGCAATGAAGGATGAACACACACACAGCTTCCTCCTATTCAAGAAATGCCTCCAAATGTGTGTGTGTGTGTGTGTGTGTGTGTGTATGTGTGTTTAGTTCCGATCCAAGCATACAGCCATCCTCACTTTTCTCCTCTTTGTGACATTTCTCCACTCCAATTTCAGACATACATCAAATTTCCCTTTGACTCTTCAAGCTAACTTTTTCCGCTCCCCCCAAGTGAAGGCATTTATTATTATTTTTAGGAGCACTTTATTTATTGTCTCTGATGACCTGGAGTAAGCCCCTTCTCCTTTAGGAGGGAGACCAGCCTCCTCTTGGAACATGGATAGATAGCAGTCTTGGTAACACCTGGCCAAGGCAGAAATTCAAATCTAACACAGTAGATGTAAATCACTTCAAAATCTCTCCTGTTCTCCATTCCTACAGCCAGTAAGGTCCTCAGTTCTTCCAGTTACTGGTGTTTATGACTTGCCTCATTAGCACTTCATTAACACCTTTGGGCCTCTTTGTCTCAATTTACACTTTTGCCCCCTTCCCTACTTCCTTATACTCTTTTATCACCACTTTACAACTTGAGGGCCACTAGTTTCCCTTCCCTTTTTTTCAAGAACACATTGACAACCACACCCAACTTCCTTTCCCTTCCCTTACAAAGTTCTTATTTTTCTTAGCAGTTTGTTTTACTTGTCTATTTTTATTTACTGTTTTGTATCAACTACCTTCTTTTTCTCCTTGACTTTTACTGTAGTTTTCCTCAATTCATTTTCTCCTTTAAATATAATCATCCTTCTGACTGAGAGTTCTCCTACTTCAACTTTTCCTCAAGTTCTCCCTAATTTCTCTTACCCAGATTCAATCTCTGACCATCTTCAGAAACTCAAAACTCTCTGAATCATCTTCTCAATTTCCTCCTCCTTACTCATCTTTCTACTCCAACTCCTGCTAAACAGTATTCTCCTTCAAAAACCATTAAGTAGAAAGTTTCCTAGTGCTTAACAACTTTTAAGTATGGCCTTTCAGAGACATTACCTACTTGGACATAAGGCTGTAGTCTCCAGGAGAACAAACTAATAGGTCAAGAAAAAAAGCTTTCTATTTGAGGTTACAGTTCCCAGAATTCAAGTTACATGGAATCTGGTTCAAAACAGTGTAACATGTGCTGAAGAGCTCATTTTAAAGTCTTTCAGAAAGTATTTACAGAACTCCTTCAATGGAAGGCCTCTAGAAATTGGCCAGAATGAGGCATCCTTGTAAATGATCTCAAAGGCAGAGACCTACAAGGCAAAGTGTATTTCTAGAATCCCATAAATACAATAGTAAGATCCATCTATAGCTACTAATTTCACTACAGAGGTGTACTTTCTAAGCCTTTTTTATGGTCAAGGTCATAATGGACAAGGTCCTGATGAAAGTGTCATAGTAACAGAATAGACTATGGTTTTCTCCAGTGAGTTAACAATGCATCTGTTAGAAAAAAGTTTTGTTTTTGAAACCTTAAAACCCTGATTTTCTACTACCCTGCAATTTTTATATCCTTGCTTCTGAAAGAACTTTAGAAAGATGTCATCTAAAAACATACTTTTTACTTATACTAAACAGAAGTGAATTAAAAAAAAATCAGATATAAAGAAAATTTACTACATTGAGGTTAGAATATACTACTCTCCTCACTCCCTTTTTTTTTTTAAGCCTAGAAGCTCTGTTCAGATTCTTCACATGAAGGAAAGTCTGTTTTAAGTCGACATGTACATTGAAGTCAGGAACTAGTTCGCAGATTTGGCCCATGCCTATTATCATGTATATTGTAACTGTGTATTTTTTTGGAGGGAGACAATGGTTTTGGACCTGTGATTTCAAAAATATTAAAACTACTGCTTCTTTCACTTACTCCCTAGATAACCTTAGCTACTTCTGAACTCTTGTTATCTCAGCTCTTTACCTGTAAAAATGAAGGCCCTGGGCTAGGTGATCTTTCAAGGCCCTTCTGGCTCTGAATTTGTGATGTTCCTGACTCCAAGGCCAGCTCTCCATCCACTTCACCACACTTCCTTTCCTAGCTGTGTGACAGAGAACACCAAATCAACTAAATGTATTTCAGTCAGCCCATCCTAGTCAGCTCTGTCAGAGTTAAGTTTCTATAATATAGCATACAGGGCTTTGCAATGACTAATTCCATTCATTGAAATGTATAAACTTGCCTGCTTAAGACTGTCACTTAAATTGGAATGGTCATGTATTAACAAAAGGCATCTCTTACTAAAATTGCTATTTGAAGATTTTTTTTTCAAATGAGACTGGATTTTCTTTGATTGTATTATGGGTTTGCAATAGGCTCACTATTGGCTCATTCTACTATAAGCTCAATGGGGAAAAGACAGTTGGGTAGAACCATCTGGCATCAGCTTCATTTGGAAGTTACTCTCCACATTCTTCAAAAGAGAAGTAGAGATAAAAACACTTTCATTCCACTGTATTCTTTGCCAAGAGAAACCTCAAGCACAACCAAAAGCTTTGTAATTCTTAGATATCAGATATTCTGACTAGTGCCTCTATCAGAATGCAAACTAATGGGAAATCATTAGGGTATTTCCAGAGAGATTGCCTAATTGCGAATTGAGGCAAAAATGGGTCACTCTCATTATACTATGATAAAAATCAAGGCCATTCTTTCCAGTGAAGTTGCATTATATTAAGGCTTTCCTGCAATCCTAGCTTTTTTTGTTCATACTTTGCACAATCAAGTGATACCTGTGAGTCCCTGATTCTTCCTCTTGATAGAATTGCCCTTTGCACACACTTGCATGCCTGGGGCTGCTCATGTGAGGAATACAGACAAGTCAGGAGGAATACTCCTTCTTCGGGGATCACACATACTTGAATGTTTCTTCTTTTCCCAGTTTTTTGCATTACCCAGATTTCTGATCTATTATGTACAGTGACCTTAAGAATCTACCTTATCCTTCAGTTTCACCAGACTTCCTGATCTTCAATTCATCCACTCTGACCCGTGACTCTTCCCTGATTTGTCATACCTTGTCTGAATACTCCTTGTGCTGTCAATTTTGTCACCTTGACTCCTTGTCATATAGTGATAAAAGGGAAAACATTACCTTTCCAAATTGTATTTCTTCATTCTTTTGTTAGGAAAAAAATATGTAGAAAGGACCTTCTCTTAATTCTAAAACTCTCAGTTCATTTACTTTCTTTTGGCTAAATATTTAAATGGATGAGTGTCGTCATGAAGATATTCTTTCCAGTGATCCAGATCATTAGTTCATACCTGGGAGGTTACTGAGGTGATAGTACATGTCTGAGAGGCTACTAAGTGCTGGGCCTCAAGTCAGGAAGATTCATTTTCCTGAGTTCATATCTGACCCTAGAGACTTACTATCTATGTGGTCCTGGACAAGTCACTTAATCTCTGTTTGCTTTAATTCACTGGAGAAGGAAATGACAAACCACTCTAGTATTTTGGTCAAGAAAATCCTATGATCAGTGGAATAGATTAGATACACAAGACACAGTAGTCAATGACCATGGAAACCTAGTGTTTGATAAACTCAAGGACCCCAGGTTTTGAGATAAGAAATCACTATTTCACAAAAACTGCTGGAAAAACTGGACAACAACAGCACACACACATACACAGCAGGTATACATCTGAATCTCACACTGTATACAAGAAAAGGTCAAAATGGATGCATGATTTAGATATAAGGGAGTGACTCCATAAGCCAATTAGAAGAGCAAAGAATAGTCTACCTGTAAGATTTATCGAGAAGGGAAGAATTCATGACCAAACAAGAGATAGAGAGTATTATGAAAAATGTAAAAATGGTAGTTTTGATTATATTAAGTTAAAAAGGGTTTGTGCAAACCAAACTGAAGCAAGTGATTAGATGGAAAGCAGAGAGCTGGGAAACAATCTTTACAGCAAGTGTTTCTGAGAAAGGCCTCATTTCTCATTATATAGGGAACTGAGTAAAATTCATAAGAATACAAGTTATTCCCAATTGATAAATTGTCAAAGGATATGAACAGGTGGTTTTCAGATGAAGAAATCAAAGCTATCTACATGCATATGAAGTGCTCTAAATCATTTTTGATTGGAGAAATACAAATTAAAATAACTCTTACTTACCACCTCACCTATCAGATTGGCTAATATGACAAAAAAAGAAAATAAATGTTGGAGAGAATGTGGAAAAATTGGAGCACTAATGAACTGTTGGTAGAGTGGTGAACTGATCCAACTGTTCTGGAGGGCAATTGGAAACGATGCCCAAAGGACACTCAAACTACACATGTCCTTTGATCTGTCATTACTACTACTAGGTCCTTATACCAAAGAGATCATAAAAAAGGGGGAAAAGGATCAACGTGTGCAAAAATATTTATAGTAGCCCTTTTCATGGTGATAAAATATTGGAAATTGAGGGGATGCCCATCAGTTGGGAATGGCTGAACAAACTGTAGTATAAGAATATAATGAATATTATTGTGCAATAAGAAATGAGAAGTAAGCAGATTTCAGAAAAACTTGGAAAAACTTGTATGAACTGGTGCAAAGTGAAAAGAACAGAACCAGGAAAACATTGTGCACAGTATGGCTGTGTGATGGTCAACCATAAATAACTCAGCTGTTCTGAGCAACACAATGATCCAAGACAGTACAAAAGATTCACAAAAGAAAATGCTATCTACATCCAAAGAAAGAACTGTTTAATAACGGATGCATACTGAAGCATACTTTTTCACTTTATTCTTTTTTATTTTTTTTTATTTTTCTTCTTTTACAATCCTGACTAATAGAGAAATAAATTTTACATGCTGGTACATGTCTAACCTATATGAAATTGTCTACCATTTCAGGAAGAGGGGAAGGAGAAAAATTTGGAACTTAAAATCTTGTAAAAATAAATGTTTGAAATTCTCTTGACATGTAATTGGGAAAAATAAAAATACTATTAAAAATGAAAATACTTTGTGGAAAAAAAAGAAAATCGCATGGACACTATGGCCCAAGGGGTCACAAAGAATCAGACACGATTGAACAGCAAGAATATTCCATATTACTGTTGCACATGCATGCTCATCATTTTGCAAATGGCATCCTCCCAGTGTGCTGGGGCTCTTGTTTCTTCTTGCCACTGTGGAGCATCCTGACCATCCATTAATTTTTATTGCCTTTTGTCACATGACCAGTCCATCTTCTTTTTCACTAATGTTTCTTTGATGGCATACTTTCTTCATCATCTCCTCCCCCTCCTTGTCCTTCTTCCATGGTTTGCATTAGGTAGAAATGTCAATAAAGAGAAAGATTGGAAAAGCATTTGTACAAAACTAAGTGTGCACATGGAAAAATCTTGAGTCTTATCACCGTTAAAGAAAGATGACTGAGAGAATATCAATATATATAATTATCAATATCAATAACTAACAAATAATTTTTTCCTATATGTAACTTTTTATGAGTATCATCTAAATATGTATTCAAGTCATCCTTGAGGAGAGTATTAGAAAGGAACAGGAAAGATTTTGCAAGATATTTTCCATTGTGGAACATGTCTTTATCATTGCATAATTGACTGCAAGTAGAGAAAACAGGATCCCTTTCTTATTATTTATATAGTATTTAAAAACAAAATAAAAAAAGATTCAGTTGAGCAAAATGTCACCTTAAGATTTTCCCCAAAAGTGTACTTCTAATTCACCCATCAAAATTATGTAAGATTCTTTGAAAGATATAAAGGGAATAACCTTGTTTGTCAAATTTCTGATCATTAACATCAAAGAAAAGAGGAATAACACAGGGAGATAAAAGCTTGTCGAAGATGTTTGCCACCATCACAGAGAAGATCAAGTACAAACGCTTTTTCAAGAATTCTTAACCTGGGGTCTGTAAATTTTTTTTTTTAGAAAAATATTGTGACAACTGTATTTTAACATAGTTTCTTTGTAATCTAATATATTTTATTTTATGCATTTAAGATCATTATCCTAAAAAGGAGTCTTAGACTTCACCAGACTGATAAGAGAGTCCCTGACACACACACACACAGACACACACACAGACACAGACACACACACAGACACACACAAACACAGACACACACAGACACACACACGCGCGCGCGCGCAAAGATTAAGAATCCTTGCTATATAAATCCTCTTGATGTTCCTATTTGTGATAACTGCATCAAGTGTCATTTTATTGCAGAACCTTTAAAATGAGAGGTTATTGAAGTCCAGGGATCTGGAGATTTGCTTTTATTCTGGTTACAACTTATTTGCTTTTATGTTTCTTTTTGCATTGTACACAATATTTTCCTCCCCCAAATTCTGTGAAGTAGTTGTGGTCTGTTTATGAAATACTGATTCTTTAGAGTGAGATATTTGTTGTATTGAGTCTTATGTGAATATGTAAAGTATCCATGTTTCACCATGAAGGATTTCATCCCATTGGGGAGAATATGTGAAGAAAAATATTTCTGCATAGTGTTAGTACAATGGAAATTTCAATGAAACGGTTTCTTTCCTTTGGATAACTTTGAACTGAATCAATTAGAAGCTAGGCTTCTTGTATCTAGGGCTGTCCTGTGGAAGTGATGGTGAATGTTCTGTCCTTCAGTCATCTTTGTGGCTCCATGGATAGCATGCTGGTACTGTCTGTGGAATTTTCCTGGCAAAGACACTGGAATAGTTTGCCATTTTCTTCTCCAATGGATTATGCAACAGGAGCTAAGTGATTTGCCCAGGTTCACATAGCTAGTAAGTGTCTGAGGATGTATTTGAACTCATGTCTACCTGACTCCAGATTCAGTGCCCTATCCACTGAGCTACCTAGAAACCCACCAGTTAAGGAGTTTCTCCTAGATTTATTACAAACGAAACCAAACGCTATTTTAACCACCAAGAAGTTTCACTTTATTTTTTTGTAGATGGAAAACAGTATTTTAAGAAAGTTTCCTATTTTAATTAAGGTGAAGTTTAATAATTTCAGTACCAATGACCATAACTTTTTGTATTAAAATGACTTGAAATTCTTTCCCCCCAGTCTAAATCCTCTACACATTGTAATGATTCTAGCTTGTACATGTAGAGGAGGAAATTCATTTAAATCCACAAAATAGTAAATTTGTAGATAAATAAAAATTTTCTTTATGATTTTGTTTTAATATTTTTATTGACCCATGGAGTCATTGGCTTCTAATTGATCTATTCACATTTTCTGAGTGTTTCTTGCTTGGGGAAAATTTAGTACCTCTCATGCCAAGTTGTTAATTCCTTTTCTCATTCTTCTATAACTGTCATTTCTTTCCCAATTTTTCTTCAAATACTGTCATTCCATTGATGAAAAAAATAAACTATTAAAAAAATAACTCTTTATTCATCACTTTCAGGAATTCTAGTTGAGCTTGTACCCAAGCTGTGTTTTTCTTGAGGCAATGGTTATAGATGTTCTGGGATCATTCCCTTCTATATTTATGTCTTGAGTGGTGCCGCCTAAGTACTCATCATAGTGGGGTTCTTTTTGTTTGTTTGTCCATTCTTCTAGCTTGCTTCCTGATTTCAGACTTGATATTAGGTCTGGGCTCTCTACCACTTCTACAGGGAAGGTCCGAGCTGGTACTGTTACTGCTTTCTTGGGATATTGAATATTGTGTTATCCTGAAATCTCAAGGACAGTCTGGGGACCTGCAAGTCTTCAATGTTCTCAAAGTGATCCAGAGCAAAGTTGGATTGTTGCCTCCCTGGTCTGAGTTCTACAGGTTTCTGATTGAATTAGGACTGAGTAAGATTAACCTGTTCCTGGACTCCAGCCTGTGGAACTGTAGGCTCTTCTTTGGTCTGGCTTCACTCTGGTCATTCCAACTATAGGCTGGGCTAAATGTGATGCTCTATTCTGTGCCTGAGGTCTGAGCTTCACCTCTGCAAGTCCAGTGTTGGAGAGACTGAAGATAGACATTCACGGCTGCTGAAGCTATGCATTGATCTAACTGTTCTAGGAAAACAGCATGGAATAATGTAAGAAGATTTTCTAACTCATAGCCTTTCATCCAGATATCCTACTACTGGGTTTTTAATCTCATGGAGGTTAACAATAACCATGAAAAACCCACATATATAAAATATCCAAGGTAGCACTGTTTGTGATAGTGAAAAGCTGGAACAAAATATATGTCCAACACTTAGGAAATGACTGAACAATCTACATGTGGAATATTCCTGTAATGTACTACTATTATGCCATAAGAGAGGATGACAGTGAAGAATTCAGAGAAACTTGAGAAGACGTGTATGAAGGAATGACAAGTGCAGGAACCAGAGTCACAAAAACATTTAACACAATAACAACAACAATGTTAATAAAGCAACACTAAAAGCAATAAAATTCGATCAAAGACAATGGGCAGTGCAATGTTTTTGTCCTATATTATCAAAGTTAAGGCAAACATGTCTATACCTTAATAAGTTTGCATTTTGGTATAATACTTTAAGGTTTGCAAAACACTTTACATATATTATCTCATTCAATCCTTACAACAAATTGGTGGCATAGAGGATATAATTATCCCCTTACAGATGAGGAAACTGAGGCTGAATGAAGCTAAATGACTTGTCAGGGGTACACTGCCATGGATGGTGCAGGATGGGAGTGAAGTTTCCCTGACTTAAAGTTCATGACTATCTAGCTTGCCACCTTGCTGCCTCAGTTATGTTATTAGGTAGTATTACAGTTATTCCTTCTATGTCTCGGGGCAGTGCAGCACCTTTATGATCTGGAAAATTCAAGTAAAATTTTTTGATCCTATCTTCGCAACAGAGAAGTCTGGATTTTTTCATTTTTCTTTTATGGGGTATTAATAGTACCTTGCTGTAAAATTTGGGTTAAGTATATGATCATAGGCTCCGTGTCATCTGTGAGCCATTGGTTGTCCGCAGCTTCTGCAAAATTCCATAAATAATCCCATTTACTTTCTTATGCTGACCCACGATATACTGAAACTTTACTGGGGAAAGCCTCAGTGCGGAAAGGATAATTGTATAGCTCAATTGTTTCTGATGAATGTACTTAGAATACAAACAGATAGGGTTAGCTGGGCAGTTGTTGCCAGCTCTGTGTGTGTGTGTGTGTGTGTGTGTGTGTGTGTGCGTGTGTGTGTCTGTTTGTCGTGGGAGCAGCAGATTCTGCTTGGACTGGTAGCTGTTTCCCCTGGAAGCTTCTTTGATATTTTAAGCACTGTAATCAATCAGTCAGTCAGCAATTATTAAGTAACTGTTATGTGGCAGGCACTATGATGAGCACTGGGGATACAAATCAATACTGAAACTGAAACAATCTCTGTCCTCGACTATCCCACATTATATCAGGGGAGGCAACAGGTACATGTAGAGAGACACAAAGTCAACACAGAGTGATGGTGTGGTGGGAGTAGCAGGAGAATCCTCAAGAAGGTGCTCTTTGACTTTAACCTTGAAGGAAGCTTGTGACTTTGAGAGGTGGATCTATGAAGAAGGCACATGCTGGGCCTGTGGGAACATCCCAGGTCGAAGTGTAAAGATGGATTGGGGAGTGGGGTGGAGAATAGCAAGGAGGTCATAGTACAGATTTTGAGCTGGAAAGGACTTAGAGGCTAAGTACTCCAATCCCCTCATTTTATAGACAAGGAAACTGAGACTCAGAAAGTTGGTGACCTTCTTGGGAAACAGTATGTGTCAGAGATTTTAATTAAACTTTGGTGTTATTGGCTCCAGGAGTAATTCTTTACCTATTACACAACACTGCCCCTACATGCCAAAAAAAAATCTTTATAGACCAAGAGAAAATATTGATTAAAAAGGAAAGACTCAGATTTTGCATTTTTGTGTCCATGAGCATGATCCTTGAGAATTGACCCTGAAAATCAGGAGAAATAGAATACTCTCAAAAGAAATAGGAAAATTAAAAGGAACAAAGATTTTTCTTTTCTTTTTCTGGAATGGGAAAAGAATACAGAGGAGAATGAATGTGAATTTAGTTTTGGCCATGTTAAGTTAAAGATGTCAGCTTATTATCCAGTTGGAGGCTTCTGTAGGCCGATCATGGCATCATAGACATGGAGGTGGAAAGTTTCTTAGAGGTCTTCTAGTCCGATCCCCTCATTTTACAAATGAAAAACTGAGGCCAAAGGAGGTTAAATGACTTACTCAACATGACATAGCCCTTATCAGAAATGGGATTTTGACTCAGGTCCCCAGACTCCTGACCCAGAGCTCTGTCCATTTGGGATAATGGAACCACAATGTGGTAACTAACATATTGGGGTTTGACATATGTATTTGGGGGGTGATATCTAGAGAGAGGAGAATCTGACTGAGGGAATACCTTTAGAAAACAGAAGCACAGAGAGAACAGGAGAAGAGTGAGGAACCATCAAAGAAAACAGAGAATATATGATTACAGAGTCGGGGTCTGAATAAGGAGACGGTTGTGTCGTTGAAAGCAGGAGAGGATTATCAATCTGGAACAAATGTCTGCACTGTTAAATGCTTAAAAAAGGTTAATGAGTAGGAGGGCTGAGAAAAAGGCCATTGTATTTATCAATAAAAGAGGTCGTTGTTGACCTTGGAGCAAGCAATGGTGGCAGCCAGATCACAAATGATTGAATCCTGAAGGAGAAAGGGGAGGCAGCCAATGTAGACTCCTCTTACTAGAAATTTGACCCTGAAAAGGAGGAGAAATAGAGAACAGAAATAGCTTGAGGGGTTAGCAGGATCAAGGGAAGGCATTTTTAGAACAGGGGAGACATGAGCATATTTGTGGACAAAAGTGAAATTGCCGGTAGAGAAGGAGTGATTGAAGATACAAGAGCGAGTGAGAATGATTGATGAAGCCAGGTCTCCAAGGAGACAGGAGCGGGGATGGGATCATGCACATAGGTGGAGGGGTTAGCCTTGGCAAGCAGGAGAGCCTACAAGCTCCAGTATTTTATCTTTTTTTCTTTGCTGATTCCTTAGTGTCTGTAAATTGTACCCGTGCTGAAAATTTTCTTATTTGTTATACAGTTTAATCTTCATCCTACATAAATGCAGCCTTCCAGATATTACATATATGTATAATGAACAATAAAGGTGCTAAATATGAATTGCCAACAAGTTGGTATTCTCGTATCCCTATTAAAACCCACATTCTATGGGATAGGAGGTAAACATTTCCTGGTCCCCAAATCCATAATGTATTCTTTCTTTCACTGGAAGTATATACTGAAACAAGTTGAGCTTGCTGCAGGCCTCCTCCATCTGGAAGGGCCCATTCCAGATATCTTGATATCTTGGAAGGACACCAGAAGAAAATCTGTGCTTGACTCAGTGGAATGCGGTCAATTCCAAACTCTCCTACAACTAGTCATATCCCTTGCCCTAGAGGTGTGCCCTCATTAGTGGGAATCATCTAAGAAAGGATGTTAAGAAAAAGGAAGCATGTGCTCATCCAGAATGCTCAGAATCACAAACTATTCCCATAAACAGTGCAACTTTTAAGGAGGCATTGGGGACACACACTGGGCACTCATCTTGGTTACCTTTCCAAAGTGTCTCTTACTCAACAGAAGAGACTCAGATATCTTAGGTGCAACAATATCTTAAGTAGCTTTTGGTCTCTTCACTTGTTTTTGCAACTGAAGTGTCATTAAGAATCTTACACCTGTTTCTTACAGGTGAGAAACTTCCATTGCTAGTCCTACTTATTAATGTTGCCTGAAGTGTAACCTATCAGAATTAGAATCACCAAGGTGTAACAATCGTATCTGGTGAAAACAGTCATGTCTGCTCTCCTTTCTTTTTTAAACATTTGTATTTAAAGTTTTGAGTTCCAAATTCCATCCCTCTTCCTCCTTTTCTTCCCCCCTCACTGAGATAGTAAGCAATCAAATATAGGTTATACATGTGCAATTACGTCAAACATTTTCATTTGAATTATTTTGTATAAGAAGACTTTAATAAAAGAAAAAATGAAAGTGAAAAATAGATGGTTCAGTTTGTATTCAAACAATATCAGCTGTTTCCCCAGAGGCAGATAATGTATATGCTTCATCATTCGCTGTTTGAGATTGTCTTGGGTCATTATATTGCTGAAAATAGCTAAATCATTCACAGTTCTTCATCCAACAATATGACTGTTGCTGTGTACAGTGTTCTCTGGTTCTGTTCACTTCACCTTGCATCAGTTCATGTAAGTCTTTCCAGGTTTTTCTGAAATTTTCCTGCTCATTATTTCTTACGGCACAATAGTATTCCATTGCATTCATATAACACAACTTGTTTAGCCATTCCCCAATTGATGGACATCCCTTTTATTTCCAATTCTTAGCTACCACAAAAACACTTTTCCTTTCTTCTCTGACTCCACTGTATTGCCTTTCTTTGTACTCACAGGTCAGAATAGACTATCTCTCCCTTCCACCTCACTGTCCTCCTTTGTAAATACCACTTCATCTATGATGAGACAATCTCTGGGATAAGGTAGGTAGGATAATCTCTACCTAGCTTGCTGTCCAGGTGAGGGAAGGATGACTGCCATTTGTTGGGAAAAGGAGAAAAAAAATTCTTCTGACTTTCATGAATTCTTTGGGAGAACTTCCTAAAGTGTTCAGGAATGGTTCAGGGTAAATTAGGCACGATGCCTTGTAAAGGTTAAGGCAAGAAGGGAAGCAGCATGGTCATTGCAGCTGAGATGTAAATGATATCAGAAGCTGGATTAGACCTACACGACTTGACTGTAGGTAGGGTCCAAAATTAAAATAGGCTAAACTTCTTCCAGTGACAGATAAGTTTTAGTATCTCACTCTCCAAGTAAAGGTATAATTAATGATTAAATTATTTTGCAAATAAATCATATTTAAAAAAGGAAAATGTCATCAATATCAATTATACATATTGAGATTTTTATTTATCATGAAATCACATTAAGGTTTAAAAATTACTTTGCTAAATGGTACAAGTTGTAATACATTTTTGTGGTTTTCTTAGTGTTTATGTTTAGTTAATGGGACGTGTTACACTTCTTGTCAGAAATCTGTTTATCTTATCATCAACTACTCTTTTTTCGAACAGTCATATGGTACAAACTTAAATTCTCGAAAACATTTTTCTTAATCAGGGAATAATCCAAAAACTACAAACAGTAAACCCTTCTTTATGAAGTTACCATCAGTAAAAGACTTCCCAGCAGCAGTAATTTCTTTAATAACCCGAAAACTTTTAGTAGCCTCCACATTTTCTGAGTTTACTTTCTTGAAAAGCCATAGTTCTCCAGAGATTTTTCAAAGATTTGGACACTTTAATTTGTTTTTCATTGGTGTCCAATTGCTTTAGTCAGGATGTTTTGATTCAAAATGGCAATGAAGATTGTATTTCTTTGCAATTACTATTACTTCTCAGCAAACAAGACACAATATTTTGTCTCTCATGTAAGTAAACAAATATCTATTTGTCCACTCTGGATTAAACATTCTATATTCTGAATGGATCTTCTGTTTCTTTTTATCACCCATTTTACAAAGTCACCCCCAAATCTTTAATGTTTATAGAACCAAAAAATCTCCACAGCAACTGTTCACATACAAAGAAATACTGAACTGAGCATATGACCTTGGAGAGAGCGCCAGACACTCATGCAGCTTGGAGGGCAGCCACGCAAAGAAGGAGGGGAAGAAGCCCTGGCATTGTCGCTACTCATTGCGTAGCAGGCATCACCTGCATTGACTTATGGCTACACTTGCTGTCCCTGTTCAACACCAGCAACGACCAAAAAATCAGTGAATACATACGACTCTCTCCTCTCAGACCAGAGACAGAGTGACGATGGTTGACTGCTGGTTTGACAAGACAAAGAGTAGAAAGTCTGCAGTTACATGCTGGAAGGTGGCATAAGCAGGGCACAGACAAAGAACTCATCCTATCTTTACTTTCTTCTATATCCTCTAAACTTTTTTCCAGCTGCCCAAAATCCTTTGGCAGGGCCACAAGTGGCTCATGGGCCATATATTATAGAGGTCTGAGTTAGATGTTACTCAAGAAAATTTTGCACTTCATGCTGTTGGCTAGGAAAATAAAAGCTGTGTATACAAGCGTTTTATGTCATGCATACCTCTTACAAATGTAACTTTGTGAAGCTACTCCAGGAGTGGTGCTGGGCAACTGAGACCAGTTATTGTGCTTATGGTAGGCTAGCAAAGTCGTGAAAAACCAGAGGCAGCTCAGTAGTGCACTGCGTAGAGCACAGGGCCTAGAGTCAGGAAAACCTGGGTTCAAATTTGGCCACAGAACCTTACTAGCTGTGTGACCCTGGGCAAGTCACAGTCACAATTTTCTCACCTGTAAAATATGGGTGGACACCGGCTTCTTAGGATTGTTGGGAGGAGCAAGATGATATTTGTAAAGAGCTTAGTGCCATGCCTGTTAGGAAGTAGACTTATTTCTTATGCTTTCCTTCCAGTGACTAGAAATCTAAGACCAAGAAGGTCCAGTTCTTCAAGAGTTCTAATTTCTAGATCCAGAGATCCATGCCATCGACTGAACCAAGATTTGGTTTAATCTGAGGATTTCTGTGTCTTCATCTAAAGAGTAGCCTTTCTGGAATTTTCAGTGAAGATGAAGCAAACACTCCTTTGCTAACTTGTACATGTCCCAGCCTTGGATAATTAAACAAATCTGGACTTTTGTTTCCGTGAACTCTTGCATTCGGATCAATCCTATTAACTGTAGTACGTGGGGACTTCCAGTGTGTAACAGCGGTGGATTCACAGTCACTGGGTGAGCCTTTCATTGTGCATTTTTCCTGTATATTATATTAGTCCTTTTATGTTTTGCTCAGTAATGTTAATTGTTTCTGTGCTGAGTAAATATTGCATATAATATCTAAGCATTTTAAAAAATTCTTAGTGTGTTGAGATCACATGACCGGCACAGAACTATCTCTCAAAAAAGAGATGAGTCAGCCAGTGTGTGAGGCTCCTGACATAGGAGCTCAGTGAGGCTGACTTCTGATTGGTTAAATTCACCTTACCTTTGATAATTAGTAAGCCTGGCCCCCTAGGAAGGAAATAGAGATGAGGGATAGGAGGTCTGTGATTCTCAGAATGATAGAGGTCTTGACACTTAATCAATACTGCCCAGTGGGGTACAAGTCTCTTCCACTGGGATCACCAGGGTGAGCTGAGGTCTGCCCTGGGCCAGAGACTTATTTATGGGTTGAGTATCATCACGTGAGCATCTAACCACCAGTGCCACCTGGTGGTTAGAGACAATTAAGAAGGAATGTCTTCGACAAAATGGGTAAATAATAACTTTGGATAGTAGTCAGGATGTTTGGTAAGAATCTAGATGAATCCATTGTGAACACAGACATTCTTGATAATTCCTGTGTGACTGATGCATGTTGTGGATTGCCTCCAGTAGATTTTTAATCTTGAAGGTAATTGCTCAGCTTCTTCGACATACTGCTGCCTGATGTTTACCTGTATTAACAAATTTAATATTAGCCTAGGAAAAACACAATCTGAAATAGAAACCAAATAGGAATAAAAAGTATATGTGGACACTCAAATATTTTCAGGATTCAATTTATACAAATCCCTCTGAAAAGTTATAATTTATTTTTTTTTAAAAAAGTATTTTCAAAACTATTTTAAAAGTCTATATATTTTTCCACAGCCATTTAAGAATTATTATTTGGTTTTTGTTCTAAATTTCCACTGGAACTTTGCAAACCTTAAATGCCACTTCCTCTGACCTGTTTCTGATTTTTCTCTTCTTCTAGTCTTTTGTTTGTATGTCTCTTATGTACTCACTGTATTTTATATATTAATTACTTTGTGTGTTTGTACTTATATATATGTACATATACCTATGTGTATATATATATTTCTTTTGCATTTCCCTTATCTCCTATACATAGTATGCAATTAGTCATACAGAATGATAGTAGGATTTGGACTCAGAAACCTGAATTCAGGTCCTGGATCTGCTATTTGCTACCTATTTGGACCAAAGTCACTTTATCTTTCTGAGTCTCAGTGAACTAGATGATCTCTATGACCTCTTCCTGCTACAACTCTTAGTATAATGAATATTGTATATGAATGTCCAAAATGGAACTCATATCTTTTTCTGCAAATTCTTGCCTCTTCCTGACTTTCCTGTTACTGTCGAGGGGAGCACCATTCTCCTAGTCACCTAGGTTTACAATCCAGTCATCCTCAACTCTCCACTCTCTCTTCCCCTATATTCAACTGTTGTTGCTAAGGTTTGTTGATTTTACCTCCTTAACATCTCTTGCATATGAGCCCACCTTCTCTACCACCCTGGTGCAGACCCTCATCACCTTCCATCTGGACCTTTGCCAGTAGCCTGGTTGCAGTGGGGGTGGGGTGGGGGTGGGGGTTCTGTCTTCCACAACCCTTTTCTCCTCTCAGCTGTCAAAGTGATCTTCCTAAGTATAGATGTGACCATGTCACATCTCACTCAGTAAACTCCAGGGACTCCCTATCACCTTCAGGATCAAAAATAAAATCCTCTGTCTGTTGTTCAAAGGCCTTTGTAACCTGCTCCCACCCTCACCCCTCACAACACACACACACACACACACACACACACACACAGCCCTTTCTAGTATTCTTATACTGTAAACCCTTTCTTTCCTTGTATATATTGTCCTCCTTGCTGGTCCTGGAATAGGACACTCCATCGCCATACTCCAGACATTTTCACTGACTATCCCCCATGCCCTGAAATCTCCCCCTTTTCAGCTGAGCCTCCTGGCTTCTCTGAAGGCTCAGCTAAAAGCTTCCCTTCTATTGGAAGCCTTTCTGGACCCCCCTTAATTGTAGTACCTTCCCACTGCTGATTATGTCCAATTTATCCTGTATGTAGCTTGTTTGTACATAGTTGTTTGCCCATTGTGTCCCTTAGATTGTGAACTCCATCAGAGCAGGGACTGTCTTTTTACCTTTCTTTGTATTTCCAGCATTTAACACAGTGCCATGCACATAGTAGACACTTTACAGATGTTTATTGACTGATTAACTGAATACACAACTGTCCGGTTCCATTTTACCCTATTCCACTATAGATAAAACTACTTTAAAATTAGAATTTTTGGGTGTCAATAACTAAAAATGCTTGGGTATGGTACAAACTGGGCTTGCTTTTTCTTTGAATTTTACTCAATAGCAAATAGTGTTACATGTAAGTTTCAACTTCAGTTGAGACTTCATTATTATAACTGAATAACATTTTTGAAATGAATGAGTTTCCCTGAACCAAGTTAGGTATAGGGAAAGAAGAGGGGGAAAAAGAAAAGCATTTAACTTGTTCAATTGCGAATAAAGTATCTACCACTATAAGTTACAATTGCATTGTACACTTCTTGAGGGGAGGCATTTTTTACTTTTCTTTGCATCTCCAGGGCTTGACACAGTGTCTGTTAAGTAGTCAGACCTTATTAGATATTTTTTCATTAGTTGGTTGATTGTAAATGTGTAGGTGGTAAAGAACCATAGAAATCATGTGCTCGTTAGGGCTCAGTGTTAGTAAAATTACTAGTGACTGTGATGATGGCATGTTTTATAGTCAAGTAGTTGACTTTATCAACAATAGGCTAGTGTGGGGACTAAGTCAAGATATTGAAAATCTGTAATAAATATATTAATCAGTTTTCTCTAACGATTAGTTTCAGCCTCTGGGGAAGCTGTTTACAACTTCATCTATTGTTATATGACTATTTCATTACTTGCTAAATCATCTTCAATTTCTGATCATTTGTTTTCTTCTTTTAAAGTCCATAGTTTTATTTCCCTTCTGCAGTAGGAGTGGCTGAGTCAGGAACCTCTAAATTAGGAAGCTATGAATAAAGAAGTTACAAGGATCCAAAGGTTATAGCAGGAGGACAAAAAAGTGATAAAAGCTAGAGAGATCACCATGAATTCAACCTCTTGTTCGTGTAAATGGAGAAGTAAATCACTGGAGGATTTTCACTTTTTTTCTTGATTTTTCTGTTGTTTTTTTTCTTTTATTCTTTTAGGCTCATTTGATTTAGTACATTTTGAAATAAAAAAACTGTGAGTATTTCAGGTATATGTATTGCAAAATATAATGGAGATTGTGGTAGGTACAATTGAAAACATTACATGGAATATAAATTTCATGTTTGCAGAGTGTGAGTAGGTAGATGAATGTTTGAAAAGTTTGCTTTATTCAGCAATTGGGTTAATGGATAAAATGCTAGTTTTTGAGTCATAAAGGTGTGATTCATATCTTCCCTCCAGTACTTAAAAGCTCTATGACCTTGAGCAAGTTAGTTAACCAATGCTTAGCATGGTTCATAGCTATAACAGGATCTTATTAAATACTATTGAATAGACTGACTGATTCTGGATCTCAGTTTCCTCATCTGTAAAATGAGGGAGTTGGAGTCATTGCCCTCCATCTCTACATTTCTGATAATATAATCCAATTAATTACTTCAAAGCAAAAAGCATCTAATGGAATGATACAGTAAGAAGATTTTTTAAAAAAAAATTCATAAATATGAGGCTAGGTGCTTTTCGACTTGTTGTAGGATGACTAATCTCCATTTAATACTCCTTGGCCAGACAGTGACTTGATGATCTACCAGTTGCTACTTCCTTTGATATGTAATTATTATTCAACTGGCCTCTGTTCATCTGGCCACATATTCTCCACCACTGCTTTGTTGCTGTTAGTTGGGTGGAACCCACTATTCTCTTGATGATGCTTAGCTATCCCTGGCTGTTGTTTTCTTGAGCAAAGGGTGAATACTGACCTGTTATTTTTAATTTTAAGAGCATAGACTTTTTCTTGCTGCAACTCTTTTAGAAAAAAGGTAGGAACTTTTCCCCTGAATCCACAAAATTCCTCCCCTACCATTCTCTAGTCTTATTCCTTGAAAGTTTTGGATGCTAGTCCTTCTTTAGATCAAAGTGAAGGAAACTCTCAGCAAGCTAATTCCCTCATGCTTAATCTTTTCTTTGGATGAAGATTTCTGGTGGATAGACTTGAGTTCTTTGTGGCTGACCTCACTCTACCTCTTGTTGAATATTTCATGTACCTCTTGATTTTAATCTCTCTAGGACTTAGTCTCTATAGGACTTGACTATAAATTGAGTAAATGGTTATTTGGTCAATAATTGCCAAAGTTTCTAGTTTCTAATTTCCAGTTTTCTAAACTTAATTCTCTTTCATTCTTCCCTAGAGATGCTTAGGTGGAGCAAAAAGACAGTCTTATCCCTGGGGGCAAGGTCATCATGTTCTATATATCAGTATCCCTCCTAAACTATCTATCTGTCTATCCATCCATCCATCCGTCCATCTGTCCGTCCGTCTGTCTGTCTATCTATCTATAGCATACAAAATGATTTTAATGGGGAAGCTCTAACAACTCAGGATAGCACAAAAAACTTCAACTGGGATATTTGTGGCTTTTAAGCCAAGTCTTGAACAGTGAGGAAGTTCAAGAGGTAGAAGTGAGTAGGGAGAGCATCCCAGGCTTAGTAGAAATCTTGTATAAAGGGAAACACCAGTCCTATTATTTCTACACAATTCCACACCTCTCCCTTTCTCTATATTCATATGATTGATTTTTTAGGCTCCCCTTTTCTCTCGCTTGGTCTATTATATTAGCCATTTAAATGATTTCCCTGTCTCTTTCATATTTATTCCATCTTCTATAAGGCTGTCATTTTTTTTCCTAAGGCTTAGGTATGAACTATGTGACTCCATTTCTCAAAAATTTTTGGAGGATTTAGGATAAAATAAAATTGCTTATTATGAACATCGGAGTGCTCTCCTGGCTCTTAATCTAGCTCTTAATATGGCTCTTTCCAGTGTGTGTATTTTTTTCTTTCTGTAATGACCATTATATTTCAGCCAAATTGGGCTGATAGTCCATATTCCACTTCTGTGCATTTTGTCTTCCAAATCAAGTACTGGTCATCTTACAGAAGGTGTACATTAAAAATGGTATTATTATATAGGTGTTTACTGTTTTAAGTACATTCTTCCTGGTGAGCTTTGATTTCAGGGTGACAGTAGGTCTCTAAATATACTCAGACATAACCTTTACTTTGATAACTTGATGCTCAGTATCTTACCCAGAGGGTAGCAAGATATCTGTAATTATTAATAGTCTTCATTTATTGGTTCGATATATCTTCTAGACTGAAGCTTGTAGACTTTAGTAAGGATCTTTTCTTGCCATACATTAAGAAATTTTTACTTACTGAGTTCAAGTGTCATTTTAATATAACTGGGAAAAGATTCTGTGAGATGAAAAGGCTGATTAATGTCTTCTTAAGGTGAATCATATAGCTTGAGCTCATCTGTGTTCATTGTGATTAATAAAATGTTTTTGTTCAACATTTCCTTTGATTTGGAAGGAAGCCATACTTAATCCTATTTAGGAAGCATGATAATAGGTTTTAAATCAAGGCATAAAGATAATTGACTTAATTAGCCTCCCTGAAAATGACACATTTGAGGGCATAGACCAGTGCTTGGTACCATATACCAGAATAATATCCAAATGGGTACACAATCTAGGCATAAAGACTGATACTATAAACAACTAGGGGAGCAAGAAATAGCCTATTTGTCAGATTTATGGAGAATGGAGGAATTTATGACTGAACAAGAGAAAGAGAACATTATGAAATGCAAAATGAATAGCTTCTATTACATCAGATTGAAAAGTTTTTGCACAAACAAAGCCAATACAACCAAGATTAGGAGGGAAGCAGAAAACGGGGAAAGAATTTTTACAACTAGTGTCTGTGATAAAGGCCTCATTTCTAAAATGTAGAGAGAACTGAGTGAAATTTATAAGAATACAAGTCATTCCCCAACTGATAAATGGTCAAAGGATACGAATGAGCAGTTTTCAGAGGACAAAATTAAAGCTACACATAGTCATATAAAAAATGTTCTACATCACTATTGATTGGAGAGATGCAAATCAAAGCAACTCTGAAGTACTACATCACACCTATTGGTTTGGATAACATGACAAAACAGGAAGATGATAAATGTTGGAGAAGATGTGGGAGAGTTGGAACACTAATTCATTGTTGATGGAGTTGTGAGCTGATCCAACCATTCTGGAGAGCAGTTTGGAACTATGCCCCAAGGACCATAAAAATATGCATGCCCTTTGACCCAGCAATACTGCTTCTATGGCTGTATCCCAAAAAGATCATAAAAATGGGAAAAGGACCCACATGTACAAAAATATAGATAGCAGTTCTTTATGTGTTGGAAAAGAACTGGAAATTGAGGGAATGCCCATCAATTGAGGAATGGTTGAGCAAGTTGTGGAATATGAATGTAATGGAATACTATTGTGCTATAAGAAATGATGACCAAATGGACTTCAGAAAAACCTGGACTTACATGAACTGACGCCAAGTGAAGTGAGCAAAGCCAAGAGGACATTTTACATGGTAACAGTCACAGTGTGAGAGGACTGTTTTTGATAGCCTTAGCCTTTCACAGCAATGCAAGGAACTAAAACTTTTCCAAAGGACTTATCATGAAAAATGCCATCTACATCTAGAGAAAGAACTATGGAATCTAAATGGAGAATGAAGCAGACTATTTTTTTCCTTCACTATGTTTTGTTTTTCTCATGGCTTCTCCCATTCATTTTAATTCTATGGAATATGACTAATGTGAAAATGTATTTAATAGGAATGCACATGTACAACCCATATAAGATCGCATGCCATCTTGGGAAGTGAAGGAGGAGAGGGGGGAGAAAATTTGGAATTTATGGAAGTGATTGTTGAAAACTGAAAACAAATTAATAAATTTTTGGGAAAAGAAAATGATACGTTTGATATAAATTGTTTTTGTTATTTTGTGGGTGGCATGTTTTAGATAGAGAATGGTTATCTACCTGGATACAAAATTCTCTTTCATTGTTACTATGTACTTGATTTTATCATACATTATTAGCAGTACATGAATCAGTCATGAGTGCAGATCTGAGTCAAAGGTTTTGCCATAATCAACAAAGGCAGAATAAATATAACAGTGTGTTGTTCAATTATTCATGAATTGATAATAAGTGGTTCTTTTCACACCTGGGAATTCTGAGCACATCCTTTTGCTCTTCAGTCAGTATTATTTTCTGGTGTGTGGGTATTTAGTAATATAAACTATGTATATTTTGTATAATGTGTAATAATTGACATATTTGTAGAAGTCATTTGTGTTCTCGTCTTTTGACAGTGGACTTGTGATGCCTTCTATTAAAAAAGATGAGATACTCTCTGCATCTTAAATCAGACTGTTCATGTGCCACTATGAGGCACTGGAATCAATAATTGGGAATATCACCCCTTTCTACCATTTTCCAGTTTTGCAAAGAAGCTAGAGTTTCACTTACCTTGATACACTTTGTATTATCCATTATATGAATAGTGCTCAAGCTTTCTATCTCACCTTTGGTGCAAATTGCATTTTTCTTTAATTAGGTTTTTGAGAACATAAAGACAACCAGAAATTTTTCATATCCTCTTACTCTGGGCTTGTTCCTCTTGCCTAAGATTACTTTATTTTCAAATAACTTTGATAAAGTTTTCTTTTGATATTGAACTATTTATTTATTTGGAGAGTGCTGCTTTGACTCCATGTATCACATTGGTTTTGTTTTGTTTCTTTTTTTTTTTTTAATTTGCTTTCAGTAGCAGTTTGAGAATCAAAAACTTGTGATTAAATATTTCTTTTCCAGATTGCTTTCCACATCATTTTTTCATTGTTTCTCCCTTTAATTGAGCAGTAGGGCATCCAAATATTCTGCTGCATATACCAGCTAGATGTTGACATAATCTTCCATTGACTTTCAACAGATATTAAATAGTTCTCAAGTATCTTCTGTCATGTTGTTTAAAGTCTAGGAGTGTTCCTTGATATCATTGCCTTTTATTCTATAGATCTTACTGTGGCAACAGCTGCTACCTTAACCTCTCTGTTCACGCCCTAAACTCTTTTACACTTTTTATAAAACAACCTGAGAGGATGTGTTTGTTCCTAATAGATATAGTAGATAATCAGCTTTTTAAAATTACTATCATGTTATAATTGATGTGCTAGTTAGATTCATTTTATCAAACTCAAAAAGGACTTTTCAGAATTCCTGTCTTAGTATGTCCATCTCCTTTTCAAAATAATTTGAGAGCTTAGTGCTTTTTATCATTCTTTCTTTCTTTCTGTATAATTTCTGCAGTTTGCATTAAGTGAACATTTTCAGTGTTGGTTGACAAACACTTATTAATCACTTAACTATATACTAAATACTGTAGTAAGTGCTGGGAACACAGATGCAAATATAATCCAAGACAGCCCCTGCATTCAGTGGGAAAGGGTACATTCTAATGGAGGAAGGCAACACATAAAAGGAAATTGAAAAGAGGGTAGGGCACACTATAGGGGAGAATTTCAGGAGTATAGTCTGAAGAGGATTGAGACTTGTTTGATCTGGGTGCCCTCTATAGTTTGGATTTTTCCTTCAGAAAAGGAGGTGACAGCAATAGAGGTTATTTCCAATTTGTGAATTCTAGGACTGAAATCCTAGAACCTTCAGGATACAGAGATGGGTTGTGATCAGAGCTGAAGAGGGTTATAAACATTTTTCTTTTTATTAACCTCAAAATTTCTTTACTTCTTTAGTTTAATCTGTTTATTTGTTATTTTTACTCTAAACTTGCTATTCAATATGCTATTGAATGATTTAGAGATGAGTGCAATGTAGGGAAAAAACAATTTGAAGCCCTTTCTTGTAATTGGTGAGATTTATTTGTGTTTTCAAAAATTATATAGTACTCTGTATATACCTATGTATCTGTATCTCTATGTGAATTATTAATGCTTTCAATGCATATCATTTATACTCATAGTTGGTCCATATAGTTTTCAGCACCATCTACACTGAGGAATACTCAGAGGGTGAAATATGAGTATTTTAAAATTTTCTCTGATATTTTTTATCTTGCTTTCCTGTTATACTAGAACATAGAGAACCACTCTCTCACTATCATCCATTCCAAATTATCATACCCTCTTCTCTTCCTCAGTCTTTCACTTCTTTCTAAATGCTTCTCAAATACTACAATGCATCATTTCCTTATTTAATTGCTAATATTTCCTCTAAAGTGTATTGTAGGTGCTTTAGCAAATGGTTACTGATTTGGCTATATATTGATTCTATATTTGTTTAGTCGTTTGTGATTATATATGTACATATACAACATACATGTGTTTTATAGATCTATACC
Organism: Potorous gilbertii; assembly: GCA_028658325.1. NCBI lineage: Eukaryota > Metazoa > Chordata > Mammalia > Diprotodontia > Potoroidae > Potorous > Potorous gilbertii. The sequence continues at coordinate 564,073,260 of CM053769.1, read as the reverse complement.
TACATATGTATATAGACATATACACATATATATGCATATATATTGCACACACACACACACACACACACACACTTTTTTCTCCCTCAATAGAATGTTAAACTCCTTCAGAGTAGAGATTATTTCATTTTTGTCTTTGTAATCCCCTAGTGTTTGTGTCTAACACAGTGCCCAGGATATAAAAGCATCTTTGTAAATGATGGACTGATTAATTAACATTGTGATGTTGAGTAAGGCCTCCCTTTCTATATTTTATTCATAGGAGCAGTTTCATCATATTGAAGAGTATGTTTAACAACATCAGAAGCACTGTTGGAGTTCAACTAGGCAACATTTCAGTGCTCCTGCCAGTCCTTCACAGCTCTCCTAGTAGTCTCAAGAACACAAAGTCACTGCCATAGAGGATCTTGGTTCACATTTCCGTTACTCTCCTCTACTCTTCACACTGATAATAGGTTGGTATTCAATGAGGTTGTGGTTTTTTATTTTATTGTTTTTCTAGCCCAGTAGAATGTCCATTCACCTTTGAGAATAGCAAATGTTTCTTTTTCTGTCTTTCTGTGCCTAGTATGTAGCATAATTTCTTGCACATAGTAGGCACTTAATACATGTCTATTGAATGGGATCTGGTTATATGTCATTGTGTGTATAGGGAATATCTAGTTTTTATTAGATTCCACTTTTTTAAAAAAAATGAGTTTACCCTAGATTATGTGTGTAGACACAGCTAAAATCTCATTAAATCCAAAAGGACAAACAGGATGGACAGCATAAAACAGCACTGATACTTGTGTTAGCTTATTTCATTTTCTTGTGTGAAATCATGTGTAACTCTTTCTTATTTACTGCTTTAGATATTTCTCTTCTTTTCCTCTACCACCATAGTCTACTTTCCCACCTTTCACCTCAACATAAATTTATTTTCTCTACTCCACTTTTACCACAACATTTGGGGCCAGTTGTTTTTTTAGTGGCATGAATATCTTTAATTCTTATAGTGGCTGATTAAAAAACAATTGAAAAGTGTTTGAACTCATATTCCTAGCTACTTTTAAAGTCCTCATCTGATTCCTGTTTTGGTTCCTTATTTTAAATATCCTACTGTAGTTTGTACTATTTATTTTGTTTTTGCTTATTTTTATTTACTTCATTTTATTTTCCTATTTAACCATCCATTTATTCTGTCATTTATATACCTATTTATTTATCATTCATTTATTTGCCTGCTCATTTTTAAACATGTCTATTAATTTATTTGCTTATGAATTTGCTTATTCATTCATTTATTTTTTCCAGTTCATTTGTTTATTTGGAGAGGTGGTCTGATGGAGTAGAGAGCTAGACTTTGAGATAAGGAGGGCTTTGGGTTTGAATTCCTCCTCTGGGGCTTACTAACTCTGGGAATATGGTAAGTTATTTCAGTCAAAGTCTCAGTTTCTTCATTTCTGAAACAAGGATAGTAATACCTTTATATCTACCATGTAGCATGGCAGTGAAGATTTATAGAGTGCTTGGTCAACTTTAGAGCATTATAGAACTGTGCACTGATGTTATGTTGTTGTGTTTTTGACTTTCCACCAAATGGGTTTAGTTGCACAGGATGGAGATCCAACACCTTGTAGTCTCTCCATCTCAGATGAGTGACAGGAAGCATTTGGAGATTTCTGTTTGTTGAGGTCCAAGGTCAGGGTAGCAGAAGAGTGGAGTGGAGGGAAATCAGTGCCAGCAAAAGACTGACAATAGGATAGTATATAAACATTGGTGAAACAAAGAATGGGAGTGGTGGTTAGACAGAAGAAAGGGAAAGGAAGGAAACCAAGATAACAAGTTCTACACTTTCGTCCACAAGGACTCTAGAGCTTTTGAAGTTTGGCACAACTTATCTTTGATAAAACCTTGTAGTGTTCTAAGTTCAAGGTTAACAAAGGGGACATATTAATCAAGTCAAGATTATATTAGATGAATATTTAGTTTTAACTTTAAAAAAGTGCTGAGTAGAAAGAGGATTAGAAATGGGAATTTTAAAAAATATCCCCAAACAGTTAATGCTCTTGAGCATAACTTTTGGAAATCTGTTAATTCAATTGATGATTAGATATATGCATTTTTAACAGTTCCTGCTGCCCTTTGAAATCTCTTACAATCAAGCTGTTAGATTGCAAGTTATTTTCTGGTTATTAAGATGTATTTCTCTCAGTTTTAATCAATGGAAAAACTGTAAGATGTCTGATACCACACATTGATGTGAGCATATATGTGTATATTTATGCACCCAAATGAATATACTATTACATGTTTTGAGTATATATTCTATGTATTATTAATTAGACATTCGAGGTTAGTTTATTCTTTTTTTTTCCCAAAGAGGAAGAAGAAATGAGGCAATGGTTCTTTAAATTTCTGAATCCCAGGGGTTGGGGGTGGGGTTGAGGACATTAGCTCTTTCCCTACTGTCAGAGTCTATATGGGAATATTGAAGTCACAGATGCAGAGGAAATGCATCCAGTTGGTAGATAACGCCTGACTGCCCTTTGACCCTCAGGTTAAACTGCTGTCTAGGCTGTTCAGTCCAGTAACCTAGTTCCAAGGAAAGAAAACTGCCAGTTATCTGTCAGCATGCCAACATGCTGAATCTTTGACAAAGAGACAAAGATGCAATATCTTTTTAATGGCCTTTCCATTTATTCCCCATCTCTTTTAGTAGCATTTAGAGGCACTTCAGTGTACAGAGTTTGGGGTGTTGCCCATTAACTGAGAACTGATGATTTTTCCAAACCTTGCAGTGAAAATAATTAAGTAGCAGATTAATCTCTCTTTATGTTTAAGACTTTCCTGTTAATAATAATTATACTGAGATGAGTATGATATATAGAGAGATACTGACATGTCTTTTAGTATGAAGTCCTTTACAAGTGAGTGTTTATGCACACATATTATGCATACACAAAATAAGGGCCTTCTTATGGTATTCACATATGTGTGTAGACATAGAATCATATGACCACTAATTTGGAGCTGGAAGGAATTTGTCACATTATTTAACCCAACTGTGTTATTTTACAGAGGTAGAAACTGAGGTCCAGAGTGGTTAAGTGATTCACCCCAGGTCTCTCGGGTTAGTAAGAAGTAGAACTAAGATGCATCCTCTGGATCTTCCAAATTGAGATAAGCCCTCTTTCCAGTATACTGCACTGATCTATCACAGTCTCTGATAAAGTAAAAGTGACTTACCACCAACATTGCCACGATTCTAACAGGCAGGCAGATTAATTAGTCAATTGTTTAGTCAGTTATCAAGCATTTGTTAAATGACTACTATGTACCAGTCACTGGATTAGGTGCTAGGGATACAAAGACAAAAGTGAAAATTCCTGCCTTCAAAGAGCTTACATACAACTGGGGGAAATGACATGAATGTAGATAATTAAGTCCAAGGTACAGACACTGTAAATTCAAGGTCATTTCATGGAGGACAGTAGCAGGATCAGGGAAAGTATTATGAAGTGGTGCTACTTGAGCTTTGAAGGAGGCTATGGATTCTAATAGGAGGAGGCTGAGAAGAAGGAACGCATTCTAGGCCTCTGAATGTTCCACTGGACCATTGACTGTATGAAGGAGGGTGATGTGTAATACATCTGAAAAGGTAGGTTTGAGCCACATTGTGAAGGATTTGTATGCCAAAGACAGGGGTATGTTCCTCTGTTCATAAACAGTGAACAAATGGAGTTTTTTGAGCAAGTGAGAAATGTGATGAAACCTGTGCTGTAAAAATATCATTGACGATGGAAAGAGGAGAAAATGGAAGCAGGAATGACTGGAGTCTCTTGCAATAGTTCCAATAAGAAACCATAACATCCACAATCACATTTTACATTATGTCATTAGATGAAGTTTATTCAATGGTAAGTTTGTCAGTAAATATGCTTAGTTGGAGAGTAAATGAACCCTGAGATTCTCTAGTATAGGCCTATGATGGACAGTCATATTAGAGGGACAAGGCCAAGTGCCTGATAAAACCAATGAACTGCTTAAGCAACTGTTTGTTAGAGGTTAGTGGTCAACGTTAATAAAATCCACCCCTCAGCTTCCATTTAAAAAATATATATACTTAATGGTAGAACTTTCAGTTAAGCTGAGCTAAGGAAACTAACTGGAAGTGTTGAATTTTAAACTCTTTATTGTAGACTCAAGTTGTTTCACATTTGCCTGTTTTTCCAGTGTCAGAAAACCATAGTGCATTCAGTAGGTGGTGCTGTCTGCCTTTGAGTCATACTAATGCCCTGTCCTGGAAGGAGGGCAGACAAATAGTTGGAAAAGCTATTGATTAAAATGAGTTTTCTTTTACATAGGAAAAACATCAATCTTGGACTACTCCCTTAACCTGCTTCTTATCAAATTTTCCCTCTTGGGTCTTTTGAAATTCTTAGCTCAGCTCAAGTGCTGCCTCTGAAGCAGGCCTTTTTTGATTCTTCCAGTGGGTAGTTCTCTGTTCTACTGATAATAAATTTGTATTTATTTTGCATGCTTTGTGATTATTTATCTAAATGTTCTCTGCCTTCTCTGATGAGTGGAAACTTCTCGAGAGCAGGAACAGTTTAGTTTTGTCTTTGTGTTCCTTGCTCTTAATATGATTCCTAGCTTGTGAGATAAAGGCCTGATGAATTGAACTGAATTGGGTATAAACTTAGCTTACTGTGGCAACATCATCTATACCTTTATTGAATTCTCAGGCTACCATCTATTCACGTGCTTCATCATCAATTCATTCATTCAAAAAAATTTTATATATGTATGTATGTATGTGCATATACATGCACATATAAATACAGACACATATATAAAGTATATGTATACATGTAACTGATACATGATTTTTAATGAATTAACTTATATTGTGTGTATGTGTATA
>CM053769.1:564027579-564067854 GCA_028658325.1 Potorous gilbertii | reverse complement strand
CTATAGTAAAAAGTGAACTGGATGGAGGTTCATGAGACCAGAGTTCAAACCTTGACTCTACCAATTAACTAGTTTGTGACTTAGGTCTCAGTTTGTATATCTTTAAAAAGGGAAATGGGATGGACAATATTTCAAATCACAGTCTCATTCCAACACTCTAACTGCATATTTCCCCAGGGTTCTCAACAAAATTATCTTTAGTATAACAAGATAAAACTTTCCATTGAACTTCTCTTCTCCAAGGAGGCCCTAGCCATCTTAAAAAAAAAAAAAGCCCTGTGTTAAAAGACAAAGATTTCAGTTGCTAAGTACAGCTGCCTTTCTTAAATGTGGACAAGGAGCAATCCACTGCTGGATTACTTGAGAGTGAAAATGATGTTAGGAGATGTCAGTAGAATGGCTGAATGGGTAACTCCTTGGAGTGGTTTCTCTTCTTCCATGATGGGATATACTGGGGACAGGAAAACAATTTGAGCAACTGTAACTGCAGCAAGCTTCTGGAGCAACGGATAGTATTGTTGAAGATTCCTTTGTGTTACAGGCAATCAGAGTTTAAACAAGAAGAAGATAAAGGAGAGGATTTCAAAACAAAGGTTTCATTTCAGAGGGCTGGATCCTCATTGCTTTATTTTTCACTGTATGCACATGTCAGATAAGTAGACTTGCAAATAACCTTAATTAGAAATGAGGATTACTCTGGGCCAGAACACACTGGACACATTGCTCTCTAGTGAGCCTGGGAAAGGAAGCACAGTCACAATGTGCTGAGGAATTGGACTGTTTTCTTCAAGAAAAGAACTTTAAATAGTACAAATTTTTCTATGTCTTTTTTATTAACTCCAGCATCGAAAGAGAAAATGTATATAAAGAACTTTCAAATTTTAAAGCATTTTGTAAATGTGAGCTACACTTAATATTATTATGAAGAATTCTCATATTCTTAGATACTTATCAAAAGGGAACAAATAAAACAGCATTGAAATACATTAGCATATATTAGGAAGGGACAGCAGACTCACTTATAATTATGAACTCAAACCCAAAGACTGTGTCTGGGTTGGGTTCAAATTCTGTCTCTATCCCTTACTACTGAGCAGAAAAATTTACTTAACTCTAAGTTTCCTCATCTGTCAAATGAAGAAATTGAACAAAGTATCTCTATGGTCCCTTCTAGTTCTAAGTGAATGATCTCATTTTTCTGTTTCCTAATCAAAAGTCTTTGGGGGACAACACAAGTGAATTGGAATTCTATAGATAATTATAGTGAATAAGTTGCCACTGAAATTATCTTTAGGCATTATACAAAGAGGGTGGCTACTTTTGGATTGAGGGCTGGACTTGCAGTCATGGTAATGGAGATCCAAATCCCACTTCTGACGTATTAGCTATATGACCATGGACAAGTCCCTATGCCTCAAGTTACTCTCTAAAACTTTGAGTTACAGACAAATTCTGATCAATACAAGATATTTTCCACACTTACAAAATCAGAGGTTCAATCCCCTCAAAAGCAAAGTATTTTTCTTATAAATATTTTGATTTTTATATATCATTTTTCATAGAACTTAGAGATAAAATTCATCTTTCATGACAATATTATCTTAGTCTAATTTCTTTTTATTAAGCAAATACTGATAAATTATTTGGTGTCATGAACCTTGGGAGGGGAAATGAGAAGATATTAAGGGATACTTATTTGTGCTAAGCAAAAATATCCTTAAACAGAGGGAACCAGATTCTGCTTTCAATGTCACAGACGTTGTTGGTCATACTTCATTTTAGAAGAGGACTGGTGTCATCATGAGGGTGATGTACTGATTTATTTGTGAATTGGACTTAGGTGAGGCAAAGTTGTAGAATCCTGTCCTCATGTTCAATTGTGCCCTGAGAACATTCAGAGAGAAGTGATTTTAAGGTCCAGAATTTTCATTTAGATTGCACTGAATTTAGGTGATGCTTTAACTTAAAATACATGAGAGAGATCATAGGAGTTGATGCTAAATCTGGGGCAAAGTATTTATTCGATTATTAGTTCAGACATTATTTTGAATGACTAGTCTAACTTTCTTGGGTCTGCAGATGGGAGATATACAGACTTCAAAAATAACTTTTTGAGACAAAGATTTGGTTCTTTCCCAGTTTTTAGAAATTTGGAAAGAAATCAAAAGAGATGAAAAACACAAAAGACAGTAACACCCAGTGACATTTGGAATATTTAAAGTACTATAGAAATGAAATTAGTTGTCTATTAATATTATTATTATTAAGTATAATTTATTATTCCTTCAGAATTTGGATTGTTGACATCCAGTAGGTGAGAAGGAGAGGGATAGATATTTTCGTAGAGCCTACTATGTGGCAGATACTATAATAAGAGTTTTACAAATATTACCTCTTTTGGCCCTCACAATAACCCTGCGAGGTAAGTGCTATGATTAGCTTCATTTTACAATCAAGGAAACTGAGACAAACAGCTGTTTCAGGGTCACACAACTAGTAGGCATCTGAAACCAAATTTGAACTCAAATCTTTCAGACTCCAGGTCTATCCACTGCATGACCTAGCTTTCTCAATTAATATATTTCACATTAATTTCAAGGGCACAGATCTTGGAGCAACTGCAGAAAGAAGAATCATGAGTAGAAACCATTTAGTTTATCCTCATTTTTAATTTTTGTTTAGCTTTGGGTTTTGAGATGGAACTTAGAATTTTAAATTCAATTTAAAAAAATGAAATTTAGGATATCTGAAATGAGAAGAGAAAACTTACCAGAAAACATGGAAAGTTGACAAGTCTCCGTTCCTACAGAGATGCATTCAAAATGACCTCATCATTTTTTCCAAACTCTAATTCCTATGATTCACTTTTCCCAACTGTAATATTAATACTGGATTGAGCCAGGAATAATGTGAGTAGGCCCTGTATGCATTTCCTTCGCACCACCCCTGCCATGCATTTGCATTCAGAATAAGGCAGTGATAAAGTCTTAACTTTTCAGATAGCACATCTAACCACAGTCCCTATTTACAACACCCCCTGCCAATTTTATCCTAGTTACTGTTTTGAAGTGAGAGGGTCTAAAAGTCAAATTTAATTCTTCCTTAGAATTATGTCCCTTTTCAAGCATTCTATCCTATATTTTAATAAAAGGCACTCTGGTGTCTTGGAAAATGGTTTGAATTTGGGACCAGGATACTTCAATTTGACTCTAGTTCTGATAACATGTGACCTTGGGAGCCTCAATTTCCTTATTTGTAAAATGGGAATAAAAGTAACTTTATATTAGTTGACATGATTGTTCTGACAAAAATTGCTAGAGAGATATTAGCTCTAATTAACTAGGAAAGTAAATCTCTGTAGTCATTAAGATAAACTATGCTAATTTTAGGATATTTCAATAAATGGAATACTGGGTTGTAAAATAAATACAACAAACAACCTGTCCTGCCTAGTGGTTTATCTCTGGTGTTTACACCAAGGGATGCTTTCTAGAAAGGTATAGAGGCATAGTGAATATGTCAATGAATTTGGAGTCAGGAATCATACTTTGACTTTCACACGTATTTCTGTATATTCTTGCCCTTGGACCTGAGAAGGTGCAGTGTGTACGCTCAGTGAGAAATATATGATATCTCTTTCCAGGGTTGGATGGCCTCCACAGATCAGGACAGTTAAAAATCCAAATCATGTCAGAATGGAAAAACAAAGTAGGATAACTATGACATCTGGTTTCCTTTTTTCATCAGAAGGTTCAAAACATAGAGATAGTATATTCCACTTGCAAATCCTTTGAAAATTTTATTCATTTATTTTTTGGTAGTTAAGGGAAGAAATAGAGTAGGACCTCTTACCTTCAATGGTCTATTAATATAGTATAACCTTACTTTTCTTAGTGAAAAGTTTCTTCAAAAAGGGGGAAAATCCCTTGAAGCAATAAGTCTGTAGGTTAAATATCTGTTCAAAAGTCTAGTATTTAAGCAAAGTCAGATGTTTATTTAACACTAACCTTCACACGACCTTCCAGGATAGGACAGTGATCTAACAAAGTTAAAATGGTGGCCACCTCTCCAAGATTCGTATTCCTCCCTCAACAGAGGTCAAGAGTAAGAACTGATCTGAACTATCTCTGATTATCAAGTCAATCTATTTCAACAATGTTTATTTGATGGGCTTTTAGTGGAAAGGGCATTATTAATGTCAACATCAAATTCTAACTCCTTCACTAACATTGCCTTTTGTTAAAAGGGCAAAAAGAATCTCACTCCGTTTGGACAGTGATAATTGACTGGTCTATTTCTGGCATTTCTAGTTAGAATATTATCTTCTTTTAAACAGATTCAGAAACTATGTTTACAAGGCCAATGCTAATAGTTTGATAGTTTCCAGAAATGGCAGGGAAAAATGTGTATTTTATCAAATTTCATTGCTGGGAAATTTTGTGAAAATGCAAAATCATATTTATATTACTGTTCTTTTGACCACTGTCCTATTGCTGACCAAGACAGGGTCAGACCTGAAGTTTTGAGTCTAAAACTAAGTTGATACTGTTCCTTTAAGCAATAACTATTAAGCATCACTTGCTAATGTTCATTCCAACACACTTAGCCTAACAGGTGCATGAAGCACAGTTTGTCAGCGAAAATCAAAGGAAAAAACCTACAGGAAACTTTGACAACCGACATTTCTCGGAGAAAACATATCTTTTCTGCCATGATGATTTTAAGTGCCAAATCTATGTGTTCCCCAAAACTCACCTGGTTCGAGCTCCATTGTATTTAGTATCAACGCTCTTGTAACAAATTATTTTTTGAAAAAGGATGTGTTTATGCTGTCCCTAAAACTTTCTGCCTTTATCCTCCATACATTTCCTGTCTGTGAGAGAAAAATAAATAAATTCTTGAAATGATCCAAAAATTCAGGAAAAATAAATAATTCCATGAAATGGTTTTCAAAAGGATAGGAACAGGAAATTGACAATGAGGGAAAGATTGAATATTCAAGCAACATCAAAACAAAAGCTATATTTCCTTTTCATTGTACAAAGGAAGCATTTGTGACCAGGCTTGGTTTCATTTGTGTTGATTCATTCTCAATTACTCTAAGAATACCTAAGATTCCTTGCCCAGAAGGGGTCACAATTATGATGGTCTGGGCACTTGATTAGGGGTGATAGTTGTTGATGTGTTGACTAATTGTAGAGGGTTATGTATATCTCTTGCTCACTTTCCCAATCTTTATTCTTACCTCTACAACTATTAATAATTAATTATCAGTTACATAAATAGTACTTGTAGTTACACATTTGACATATGTGTTGACACATAAATTGCTGTATTTGGATTCAGGAAGTCCTGGATTCAAATCTTTCCTCACATACTTACTAGCTGAGGGACCTCAGGCAAGAGACACTCCCTTTTGTCTCAGTTGCTTAACTGCAAAATGGTGGAATAAAAGCACTCACGACACAAGGTTCCATGAAGTTTAAATGACAGCAAGTACTTACTGGGTTCCAGGCACTGTGTTAAAAGTTAGAAAAATAAAGACAAAAATGAAACAACCCCTGTCCTCAAGCAGCTTACATTCAAAAGGGAAAATAAGAAGAATACATACTAATACAGGTCAAATGAATAGAAGGTAGTTTGGAGAGGAAGATAACGGATATAAAGCACGTTGAAAACTTTAAAGTCTAATAAATGTGAGCTGTTATTATTTCTGTTATTGCAGGTTATCTCAGTGAATTTTCCAAATGACTCTGTATAGCTGGCACAAGTATTATTCCTACTTCATGGATAAGGAAACTGAATCCCAGAAGAGTTACAACATCGCATAGATTTATGAAAGTGATGGGCCTCCAACCCAATCTACCTCCAAGTCCACTATCCGTTAAATGTGTTTCCCTCTCTTTAAATTATGTTGGAATGCTGAGAGAGCCCATACCAAACAGGGGTTCCATTTTTGAGGCTGTTTAGTTTCATGTGGAGATGAGACACAGACAAGAGTATCCCAGGGAGTCATTAGAAGAAATCAGTATATGGAAGAGGAAGAGATGAAATGGATGATGTAATAAAAACTAAAATTTTGATAGGATTTTAAAGCTTTCAAAGCACAGTATACATATTAACAACAATTCTGCAATATAGGTACTACAAATATCTTACCTGCATTTGACAAATGAGGAACAGAGAAGGTATGTGATTTATCCACGGTCACAAAACAAAGTATCAGAGGTTAATTAATGAACATTGATCTTCCTGATTTAAAAATCCATTATTCTATCTACTCTGACACATACAGAGTATTTGTGAGTATCATAATTTTACACTAATTATTTTATTCAATCATGACAAAAACTCCACGGTTCAGTGAGGTTGGCTAAACAAAGGTTGTATCTTCAATAAATGTCAGAACACATATTCAGACCTAAGTCTTCTTACTGTAATTCAATCAATCAATCAACATTTATATTTACCGGGTACTTTGCTAAGTGTTGGGGATACAAACTCCCTGCCCTCAGAGAGTTTGCCCTTTCCTATTATGCCCTACTGTTTCTTCCAACAATGAAAATAAATATTGAATATGTCCCCAATACAGTACCACTAGAAGGAATGTAAGCATAGATGTGCAAAATATTTACTGTCTGCTCTGCATTTTGCCAGTTTTCTCCGGAATTTTTTAAAAGCATAATACAAACATAATACAATATACATTATACTTTTTAAAACATAATACAAATATACAAAGCATAATGCATAATAAAAGTCCTACAGTGTAAATAGAAAATAAGATCAGAAGATCATAGGTGTAAAGACAGAAGAGATCTTCAAAGTCATCCTTCCAAGACTCTGATTTTACAGTAGAGACCCAGCAATATTAAATGTCAAGTGACTTACACAAGGTCACATAATCAGCAAATGGCAGAGTCAAGGTTGAAATATAGTCCACTAACATCAGTGAATCAACAAGGCAGCTAAACAAAATGACCCTGTTATTTTGGATTAAACTGGTGAGAGCAAGGGATAGGATTTTAGACAAAGGAGAGGTCAGTAAGGGCTGGGATAGGCAGAAAAAGCTTTACGGAAAAGGAGGAGTCAAAATGTGCTGAGCTTGGAATAGTGGGAAGGTTTTGAAGAGGCATGGGAAAATAGATGTAAAAGTTGGAGAAACACTTGACTAGAGTATGACAGTGCTCAGGGGTACTCAGTGACTATGTCCTTGAGAGTAGGGGATTTTGGAAAAGCAAGAAAAGACTGAGTAACTCAATTATTTCACAAAGTATTCCAGAACATTTATCAATTCTCTTTGAATTGCAACACATTTTATAACCATTTTGACTTTTCCCAGTGGGGTTGTCAACCAGCTGCCTATGGAGCAGATTCCCATCCAATTAATAGTTTTGGAAGCACAGAGAGGTTCTATATGCTAACCTCCTGGCTTAGGGGTCTGTGCACAAGAATCCTCCAATGCAACAGGAGTAAGGGGCCAGTTGGTTCATAGAGTCTTTGCCACAGAGATCAAAGGCCAGTGACTGAAGTCTGTGAATAGCAGAAGTTATTTGCAGGATGCAACACAGGACTTTGCCTTTGAATTATGAATTTTTAAATAGACTTATTAAAATGGAGTCCATAGAGAACAATAATGCATGTGATTTGAAAACTCAAGTTGAAGTATGAAACTTAAACAATATGTAAAATCAGAGAAGCAGACGCGCAGATTTCTGAAACAGAGGCCTTTGAACTTGTTCTCCTGGATAGGAAATATTTGCCTGATAGATGTCAAGAAACAATGACTAGGTGTATATTACAAAACTTCAACACCTTTCTAGAATAATTAAACCAAAGGGATCTCTTTATTGACTCATGCCACCAAGTCCAACCTGACTTGAATTGATACCCATAACTTTATCTTTTAAGGAGTCTTAAAGATCCCCAAAGTGAGAGGAGAAAGTTGTCAAATCTTAGCCATATCACTTCTAGAAGTTCTGTATCCAATGCTTTGGCTTCATGGGCATTTTTATGTACCATAGGGTTTGAAATATCTCCTACCTTCTACCTAACATAATCAGTCAATAGCAACCCAACCAGTTTAGTGAGACCTCTTAGAAGATTATAATTCAAAATTCCGCCCCAAAAGAAGCCCAAACAACAATACAAAATCTAAATCTAGCTCTGCACTGACTAGCTATGTGACTATTGTCTTAACCCTTCCAGACCTCAACAGCCTCATGTGTAAAATAGGGGGAACAGAGAGCCTATAATGTATCTTCAAACTCTAAAATCTCATGGTTCGATGGCTATGACAAAGCCCATCATAAATAGTAATTCTGGAATGAGAGAGTAAAACTGTGTGGTTTTACAAGTGTTTGACATAGGCTTGGAGACTGGATCCATGATTTCACTGATAACAGAAAATTCCCAGATAAAAAATCTCCTTTACCAATCCAGGTGGGCATTTCCCCTGCAATTTGTAGTTGCTTGAGGTACTGAAAAATTAAGTGCCTTGCCTCAGGTCACACAGGCATTCAGAGGTGGGATTTGAACCAGGTCTTCCTGACTCCAAGGGCAGTGCTCTGTCTACTGCACCATATTGCTTCTCATTTATGATTGAAGCTTCAGAAAACCTTTCAGCCCTTTAAGCAGAAAATTGTTAATTCTACTCTCACATGTCCTTGCTAATTTTCCCCTCATAGACCTTTTTGTTCTGAAAACGATAAGATAAATCTTGTATCTTAAGATGATGGTTTGATCCCATGAAGTGAGCTATGGATTTTTTCAAAGTCTTGTTGAGGGAGGTTGTCAGTCCTATCTCTGGTATGTTACCTAGTCAAGGATAGAAAATATACTAAACATTGAGCTTAGTTTGTTTTCATAGCACTGGAAGAATTTTGTTTTGCAGCTACTAGAATATTGCTTTTGTGATGATGGAAATGTGTTTGGGGGTAAGGAGTAGGAGGGGGAGTTGAAAGGAGCCCAGAGAATATACATTGGGCAGCCAAAAGCTACAACACAGATATGTGGAGGTGATGCCAAGTCTTTCATGGCTCCCCTAATTTGAATACCATTGAAAGGCTAATTCTTCAAAAGAAATGAAAAAGAAGAACAGGAGAGACTACTCTGCCAATGTTACTCAAATCTATCAAAGTTTGAATCCAACATGCCAGCTCCCTTGTTGAACACAAATAAATAGTGTGGCATTCCACATAATTTTCATTGATTTAATCATAGATCATGGAACTTTGGAGCTGTAAGGCATCTCAGTTGTCTTCAAGTCCACATCTCCCACCTTTCTCATTTTTAAAGATGAGTATACTCAAGTCCCTAGAGAGGAATGACTTGTCCAAAGTCACGTAGTCATGTGTGTCAGCCCATACCTTCTCCCTTCAATCCAATGCTCTTTCTCTCCAACTTTTCCAAACTATGGCTTAAAAGTGTTCAGAAAAAGCAAAAAGAAAATTTCATAGGCAAAACCAGTTAAAGAAACATTGGATATGGGAAATGCTTCAGAATGAAGTAAAACCAGTGCAGAAAGAAGAGAGGAAAGCCCAGTGAGGAATGAACATGCCAAGGAAGAACAGAAATCTTGCAAAATACAGGTGACAATTTGTTCCTGAAACTACTAGGAGCCACCTGAAAGGCAGAGGGGGTAGGATTACACTTCTTTGTAAAAATCACAAAAGGGAAAGTTTGCTTCATTCGTCCCTACTCACTTACCATTTTTCCAGCCTCGTGTTATCTCTGTGAATTCTTTGGACACACAATTCAGAGTTATTCAAAGATAGCTATTCTCCTTCTTGGAAAAAGAAAAAAAAAGGAGGGTCTATGAAAACAAAAAGGGGAGCGGGAATGAGACAGACCCTGGCATCACTCCAGAGTGGAAAGGAAAGTGTCAGATCACAGCTGGTAAATAAGATGTTACCGTGAAGCTTGAAAAGCCAAGGTTCTTTCTCCTTTGTAAAGACTCTACCTGCATAACATGAAGGGGGCTCAGTGACAGACACATTAAAACACCATTAAACTGTGAAATAGAACACAGTGTGAAAATAGATTTAACCTTCACAGCGTATCGATCTCTACCCCGCGCCGTGTCTAAGTTCTTGGACAACTGTTTTATAATAGGTTTTACTTATTTTCCCCTTGCTATTCTGACTTCCTCAGAGGAGGCTGTTATTTCTAAAATCTCCTGACAGCCAAGGGAAGCAAGTTTGTTTCTCAGGGAATGCTTGGCTTCCTAATGCTCCTGCCAGCATCTCCAAAACAGATAACAGTTTTGCAAAAGAGGAGATTTACTTTGGGTAGCTCATAGGGATGACAATGATGTAAGAAGGAGACCAGGGAAGCAGTAGCAGAGTTCAAGAAGGAAAGGGAAGGGTTATGACCCTATCCACCCTCTATATGAAGAGTTGGTTTCTAACCCAAAGTCTGAACTTCCTTGGCGTTCCTTGGGACCTCTTGTCATTGGCAATACATTGGACAATTAAAGGTGGAAAGAATATTGACCTGGGCTCTAAGAGGCATGTTCTAGGGTCCTTCTTCAGACACTAATTGGTTGTGTAACCTTGAACAAGTCATTTCACTTCTCTGGGACTCCATTTCTTCATGTTTTAGATGAAGAAGCTGAACTGTTGGATTATCTCAAAGATTTAAATTTCTTTTACCCTATGACTTCCCCTTCCTCCTTAGGTAGAAGCAAAATGGTATTAAATGTTGCTGAGGGAGGCAGGGAGATATAGTAGAAAGGGCTGGAAGTGTGAAGTCAGGAGAGCTGAGTTCCAGTTCTTTTGCTGACCCTTGGTAGCTGTGCCTCTCTGGCAGGTCAAATTTCATTCCTTTGAGCCTCAGTTATCTTATCTAAAAGATGGGAATAAGAATACTTGTACTATCCACTTCACAGAAGTGTTGTAAGGAAGGTACTTGGAATGCTTTGAAGAGCTATATAAATGTATTATTGCTCCAATGATTAATCAGATGTGAGAGGTCCAGGACCATTTCACTAGGAAAGCTCACATTGATGTAACTCTTTGCTAAATACCTATTGATGAAGTTTCTTTGGATATCTATGGAATAAAGACTAGGAAGGAGATAAAATATAGTCATTCAAACACATATTTTCTTAAAGGTAGACACATGGCATGTCTGGGCATGGTGGATAAAGCATTGAATGTGGAGTGGCATGGTGGGCATGGTGGATAAAGCATTGAATGTGGAGTGAAAAAAACTCAAGTTCAAATCTAACTTAAAAGCTGTCTAATCCTGGGCATGTCATTTAACCTATTTGCCTTAGTTTTCTCATCTATAAAATAAGACAATAAAAGCATATGCCTTCTAAGCTGTTGGGAAGCTCTAGTGAAACAATATTTGTAAAGCTCTTCGAAAACCTTAAAGTGCTATATAAATGCTAGTTGTTATTGTTAATAACAATAAAGGCATATTTGCTTGCAGAATCATAGACTGAGTGGGATCTAAGAGGTCATCTAGTGCAGCTACATAGTTTTATTAATGGGGCATATAGAAGAGATTTGACCAGTGTGTCAAGGCAACCAAGGATGGCTGCTTGCACAGGTTATTAGATCTGCTTTACTAGGAAAGATAGCTGTTTAAGAAGTCAATAATCCTATTTAGTTACATTTACTAGTTCAAGGGGAAAATCAGAATCCTGAATTTTAGAGAAAATACAAATAGAGAAAATATAAGCAGAGAAATAAAGACCAACCAACAGGGCTCTACTGTCTGCATCAAAGCAATATTGTTATACACTTTACATACATCCCTGGATCGAGAGAGCCTTTGCATCTGAGCAATCAGGGAGCTCTGAATATATAGCTACTTAGAGTCTCAAACAGGGAATCAAGCCCTTCTGAACCCCTAAAGCAAAACCTCACCTCACAACCTTCTCAGAGTCAGAAGGCATGGCAACCTTGGTAACTCAGTGCCCAATTAGAAATTAGTAAAAGGTGTGAAAGCCTTCCTGCAAGCAAGCCTCCCCTAAATAAGCTTCCCTTAATGGGCTCCATGTGAGGCCTATTAATGGGCAGGGAAGATTTTACATTCCATTAGCATTACACAGGGTCACCCAGCTAGTTAATATCGAGGATTCCCATCACTACACATTGTCTGTTAATCCTATAATGACTTGGTTGGGTTGAAAAGACAAATTCAAAGATTTAAAAAGTGAAAAGCTGAGGTAAAAGCTAAATTATGACTCTTCTTGAAATAAAAATAAGGCCCTTTGTGGCTAGTAGATCAAAGACGACAGGTTTATGGGGGAGGCTAGGAATAAACATGGTGTCCTAGGAGGTAAAGCATGGATTATCACCAGTCATACTGCTCCCCAATCACCACCCCAGACTGACCTTGTTGTTTCTCTCCCTACAGTTTCTATTCCACCTTGAAAACCAAATGGTAGAAGAATCAAGTGTGCAGGCTGAAGTTCAAAAGGAGAGAGATGGGTCAGAAGTCCAAGCATGTTAACCACAAAGGACACAGAAAGAATACCAGATCCCTGTTTACACCTGAAAAATCTTCATGAGACATGCCTTTATAAGGTCTGTACCAGTTCTAACCATCTGGTAAAAGAACCAACAGCATTAGACGCCTCTCTTACAAATATATTCCATCATTTAGTGAGAAGTCTTCCTACCTGAAATCAATTCACTTGATTTCTGTGACATTGACACTCTGATCAGTCTGGACAGATTATTTTCTCTTGGGCTAGTATAATAAACCTCTCTATTTTTTTTTGGTTGAAAAATAAAAAGTACCAAGTGGTAGAGTGGGTAGACTGCTGGACTTACAGTTAGGAAACCCTGAGTACAAATCCTTCCTCAGACCCTTAGAAAGTGGGGGACCCTGGGCAAGTCAGTTATCCTCCATTTGCCTCAATTTCCTCATCTATAAAATGGGAATGATAACAGCATCTATGCTACAAGGTCATTACAAAGATTAAATGAGATAATATATGTAAAGTACTTTGTAAACATTAAAGATCTACAAAGAAAAAAGCACCAGAAAGCTAATTGAGGCTAGAGGTGTGTTCAAGTTTCAAAAATAAAAGAATTTGGAGATCAGAGCTCCAAAGTGGCAAAATTGGAAAGTACAATTAATAGTCAATGCCTGGGATGCTGAGCATGCAAAATGGCAATGGACTTCTCCATAAAGATCTATATTTCAGTGCCTCTCAATCAGTATCCCCTGTTTGCCCCCATCTCTTGATAATCTTTCTACTCAGCAGTCCTTGACAGCTCCCTAGCTCTGCTATTGTTTCTCATATAGGAGTTTATACAAGACCAAGCACCTAGATGAATCACTTGTACAAGAAGAACTGTATCCTGAAATGATTTCTTGGATTTCCCTGAAAATGAAAATGGCATTTTTCCTCCACAGTCTTGAATTTGGGTGCATACTTTAGAATGAGTTATTCCTAATTGCTTTGTATACAAAATGAATGAACAGCAATGTGAAATAATGGATAGAAAACTTAGTTTGGAGCCAAGATGACCTGGGTTCAAGTCCATCCTCAAGCACATGCTGGCTATTTGAGCCCAGTTTAGTCGAAAATTTCTCAGTGCTTTAAGAAGCTCTTTAAGACAGCGCATTGCACAGAAGGTGTCAGCTTGTATTGGTAGAGAGAGTTTTCTTACCTGGAAGTTCTGTATACCAGTGAAACCTTGTGTTTAACTTGTATATTCCTGGGCAAGGACATTGGTACCCTACATAACTGTTGCCTCCCTTAACTAACTGCCTTTGCTTCCTGCTAAAGAGAAAGAAAGAATTTTTGAAGTTTTGCAGTGGGAGGGATATTAGCCATCATCCATCTAGTCACAGACTAACAGATCTAAGAATTGGAAGGGATGTCAGTGACCATCAAGTGCAACCCATACTCAAAAAAAGTCCAGACTGTAACCTACCTAATGAATGAGCCTTCTGTGTCTGCTTTGAAGCTCCCTTAGGAGGGGGATTTTACCACCCATTCCAACCTAGGATGACTCTAATTGTTAGGAAGTCTTTTTTTGAAGGTTATCACTTCACAATACTTGTTTCTAGGTCCCACTTTGAAAGGAATAAGGAATCAGAATCATCAAGTGAAACTTGATATACAGTTTTTAGGATAAATCTGTAATTCAGATAAGAATATTTTTAAAAGTTTGGGTAATCACCAATAATAATAAGTAATTTTAAAAGTTACCATCATTCCGTTCAACCTAATTCTTATTTTAGGTTGAAATTAAGATACTAAGTCTCAGAGAAATGAAATTGTAGCTTGTGTCTTGCTCCTGGAGCACAATGGGGCATGATTTCATGCCTGTATAGAAATACTGCAAGTATTTATTATTTCTGCCAATGATGCCAGAGGTAGGATGTCTATGACACATGGACATAAAGGAGAAATCCCCAGACTTCTCATAGCTATGTTACCATGTCAGTTACAATCCTTAAGTCGTACTTTCCCCTGAAATGTCATACACACCATACAGTATCTATCTATCTATCTATCTATCTATCTATCTATCTGTCTGCCTGTCTAGTTATCATGTCAATGCATCTAATTTTGCACTGTTCACCACTGTTCACCACTAGTCCTGTGTAAATATTCTCTCCACTCTAACCCCGGGCAGAGATGAACATGGATAGGGTTCAGCTTTAGCATCAGTCCCCAGCTGTGATTCTCTACCTTTGTGCTCATTGTACTTTGCTAACAGATATTTCGGTTAATCAAACATTATAGTTAATAGTTACCAAATAGATCATATATGTATTATTAATTTTCAAAGAACCACAATCAAATACAATGCACATAACACTAAAAACCAAACTAAGCATAATTTAATCTTTCTCTCTGGAGTCAGAAGTCAGCTGGAATGACCTTATATATGTAAATAAGAGTCATTAGCTTGGAAATCTCATATCTATGAAAAGCTTTTTATAGAAGCATAGAATCCAAGAATTTTAACAGCATCATATTTATTGAATACTCTGTCATTTAAAAAATACTTTCCTTATAATAATCTTATGAAGAACAAATTATTATAATTTCCCTCTTATTTTTTTTAAAGACTAAGTCTTCCTGTCTTACTCAAGCTGTAAATGCAGGGGCTACTCATGGATCCTGCTTCATTTTTTTGACTTGGGCTGGTTTGTCCCGCATTAAGCAACCTTGTTTACCTCCCAACACACATACACTTTTAATACTGTCTATATCACTCCCTATAAGGAATTTACTATATTAATATTAAGCTTAGTGCCCCTACTTAGCACTCTTAGGCTTAGCACTCAGGCATAGAAATTCATGAAAGGATTACAAGTTGTGAATTACCATATTCACTTTTACAGAAAAGGAAGCTCTGACTTAGAGAGATGGCCTGACTTGCCCACAAGAATCAGAGTTAGTGATGATCAGAACTGAGAGTCAAGCAAAGTCTTTTCAATATAAGCCTGACACTTGCCCTGCTACATCATGAAGACAGGTCCCAATATCCTCTGATGCATTCTCATAGACATTTACCAAGGAACTCTAGTCTATTAGGGTATCCTACTCTTAGAATGCCAGATTTACTGTGGATCAATAACAGCCCTGGGAGATAGCAATCTAATGATTGATATTCTCTCTTGTGTTCAGTTTATATTTTGAAAAAAAGTTAACTGAACTAACTATTCTGAGGGGTGTGTGTATGTGTGTGTGTGTGTGTGTATGTATGTGTGTATGTGTATGTTTTCATGTCTGTATGTGCACCAGAATGTAGAGGGCAGATCAGAAGAAGTATTCTTTGCTACTTCCAGAAAGCAGCATTAAGCCATGTAATACCTGTGCTTAAAGTTTGGAACAAGAAACCTCAAGCTTATGTTAACTTCAGAGCCAACTGAGGTTACTTTGACAGATTCCAGGTCAACAAGCCTTCTGCAGTGACCAGGGAATCACAATACTTAGACTGTAGTCCTGATTCCAGAACTCATCTAGTTTAGTAAGTGACTAAACATTGCAAAGACATCTACTCCCATATAGTTTTTTTAAATTTCATATTGTATAGAATTCTATACAATATAGTTTTGGTTTAATAATACTCCCACATTATAAAGAATTTTATAGTTTCCAAAGAACTTTTACATGTAAATTGCACCTTGCAAGAATCTGGAAGGTTAGGAAGACATAAGGGATGCTTGTGGAAATTAAGTGACATGACTTGACCAAAGTCACCCAGCTAGTAAGTGATAGAGGCTGAACTAACATCAAAATGGAATTTCTTCTAGTATACTGTTTTGTCCACAACACCATATTTTTCATTAAATCAAGTTAACCATATCTCAGTATGGATAATTCAATAAGAGGGTCAGATTGCTTACCCTCCTGGTGTATGTGTTCTTCCTTCATTGCCAAAGAAGGCCATGCCATCACAGAAATGATGACATGACTTGCACTTGACTTTGTTCTGAGTGAGGGAGGGCTGTGCAGATCACAAGCCTCACTTCTCCTCCAGAGCCATCTGAATCCAGTGATCAGTTATTCATCAGGATGACTGGAGATGACACAGGATGAGGCAGTTGGGGTTAAGTGACTTGCCCAAGATCACACAGCTAGTGAATGTCAAGTGTCTGAAGTGAGATTTGAACTCAGGTCCTCCTGACTCCTCCACTGGTGCTCTATCCACTGCACCACTTGGCTGCCCCAGGGATCTTTTGAGGAGACAAGGGATTCAGAAAGGGAGGTATGAGGATAATGGAAATTTTGCCTACAGATGTGGTGGCAACAATGCTCTCTCTTAGCATGAGAATTATTTCCCCAATGCCTTTGGTACTTGTGGTGTCCATTGTTGATGCCCACCTTGAACATACGTATCACACTTCAGAGAAAGAGAATGTAGAAGAAAAAAGAGAAGTAATTTCATCTGGGGGAATAAAAATGAACATCTAAAATGTCAGAGATAGAAGAAAACAGACAGTTGATCTGAAATTCTCCCAAAGAAATAGGTTTCAGTAAATAAAGTGATTTGCACAGAGCGTTAGTTACAAATATACTTTTCAGGATTGTGAGGGCACATAAACTTTTATTTTTTCAACTAAATTGATAAGTTGGCAGGTTTGATGCATGTGTCCTTTAGAAATCCCATTGCACTGCTTGGAGATTTAACATGGCAAGAGAGGCAATAAACACAGTGAAGGTCACTTCCAGTCTTTACTGTAAAGGGAAAATGTTTGGTTTTGTGAAAGACACAGAATACAGAGAAAATTGAGCTTAAGAAGGCACAACATAAACACCAAGGAGAATAAATAATATAATGCTTTGCTCCCATAGTACCTTTCTTTCAAGAAAATTCCTTTGATATAAGGTGATATAAGGTCCACCAATCTAGACTGCAATGCAAAGTATTTTCTAATGATCCTCTGGCCCTGAAGATGAACAGTTTTCATATGTGGCTTTGCAAAGCCCTGGGCGAATCTTGTTTTCCCTTTCTTTTTTGGAAGATAATACCGATGATTATGATGAATAGCTCTTTAAGGTTTACAGATTGCTTTATGTAAATGATTTCATAAGCCCCTCATAATAACCCTATGAAGTATGTATTATCACTGCCTTCATTTTATAGATGGAGACATTAATACTCAGATGATTAAGTTCAAAAGATTGTTAAGTGGTCAAACTGAGATTTGAACAAGGGCAAGTTCCATTGAACCAAATGGGTGGCACAAGGGATAGAGAGCTGGGCCTGGAGTTAGGAAGAAGTAAGTTAAAATCTGGTTTCAGATAATTACTAGCTGTCTGATCCTACACAAGGCATCTGCCTTCTGTCTGACCCAATTTCTTCATTTGTAAATGAAGGATAAATGGGCATCACAATCATTCAGCTGGTTTTCAGTCGTGTCTGATTTTTTTGTGATCCCATTTGGGATTTTCTTGGCAGAAATACTGGAGTGGTTTGCTATTTCCTTCTCCAGCTCATTTTACAGATGAGGAACTGAGGTAAACAGGGTTAAATGAGTGACTTGTCCAGGGTCACACAACTAGTAAGCCTCTGCGGCCAACTGAACTTAGGAAGACTCCAGGCCCAGTACTACATCCACTGTGCCCCAGGGATAGGAATAACACCTAGCTTTCAGTATTGTTGTGAGGCTCCAATAAGATAATATTTGTGAAATACCTACGTAATTCCAGGCCCATAGTAGGCACTCAATAGATGCTCATTCCTTTCCCTTGTTGTTTCCTTTGCACCCTGATGGCTAAAACTTCAATTATCGGGACTTAGTGCTACTTCAGAATTAGTTGGTTAACTATGGGAAGTGATTTAAGTAACCCTAGGAAGGCTTTCTTGGCGCCAAGAATATTTCCTCTAAACTTTCTGAAACCAATCACTTTACTAAGTAGGTGCATGAAATTTACCAATTAGACTTCATTTGGGTCTAATTCAATCTAATTCAGTGATACAGTGGATTGGAGATCTCATAAGCATGGGCCCTCTGTCTCTCAGTACAGTCTGAAACTTCCTAAATCCTCTCATCCTGTATAATTCTAGTCTGCATCTTACTCCATACATTCTCCAGAGACTAGTTGTTCAAAGTACAGAGGACCTTCCTCTCACTCTTGACTGTTTGATATGTATTAGTACAGTACTTGGACTCCTGCCTTGCAATCAGGTCACCTCCATTTGTATTTACTCAATTCAGTGACATATATTTGTCAAATGTCTACCAGTATAGCATGTTATATTAGGTGCATACAAAGGTAGCCAAGGGATGGTCCCTGTCCTTATGGAAACACAGTTTATTAGAGGACAGAAGTGAGGTGGTGCAATGGACCTTGGAATTGGAGTCAAGAAGATGTGTATTCAATTCCTTTCTCACATACTTACTAGTTGTGTAACACTAAGTAACTTTCTGGGCCTCAGCCTCCTCACTTGTAAAATGAAGAGGCTGGACTTCAGAACTTTTAAGGTCTCATATAGCATGAATCTAAGCAGGATCCTTTGTGGAGACATAAATTTACAAATACTATTAATAGAGACTAGATCATTCATTACAAGTGCATAAAGATACTAGCCATGCTTCTTGTTTATTCCCAGTGACTTCTACAAGAAAACTGAGAAGCAACTCAAGTAGCCACAAGACAGTATAGCATAGGAGAAAGAACATTTGATTGGAGTTCACAGCCAAGTTCTGTCATCTTATTATTTTTGGTATAAACCATTTAACCTTCTGATGCTTGGTTTTGTTATTAGTAGGATGAGGTAGGTAGACCAAATGACATTACAGTGCCTTGAAAAACAGGACTGGTTTCAGAATCACAGGAACTGGCTTTGAATCTAAGGTCTGAGACTCTAGGCCTCAATTTCCTCATCTGTAACGACACCTGAGATGTATAGGAGATCCCTTCAAGAAAAGAGCCACATGTTTAGAGTCTCATTGAGCCTGTACTCATCCCCAGTATTCTGACAATAAAGAGGGCAGTACAGTTTTTTGTTTTGTTTTGTTTTTTCCTAGCACTCCTGTTCCTCATGCCTCCACCCCTGAGTATAACTCTAGGGGAAAATCTTTTAAGCAGACTCAGGTATGACTCATGTTTAGAATTTCTTCTAAGAGGAATTAACATAGTCCCTCTAGAAAAGGGATGTACAAAGTAGATATCAGATACAGAACAGCTAATTATTTCCTTTCCCACAAAAGACTTGCTTAAAACTCAAACATTCATAAGCATGCATATGCAAATACTTAAAGTATTAAACAATAACCCATCACATTTATTCTACTCTCCCCAGAGATAAAAGACAACTTTGCAGGACTACTAAGCAGATCATTTGCATTCACTTTAGATATGTATTGTCCAAGCAACTCACAAAATCCAGATCTTCCAGACATCCAGAACTCAGTTCTTTATTCCCTTTGAGTACAGGATAATCCTGTCAGATGTTGTCTTCTCAGAGAAGTATGGCAATTGCAGAATGGGCTTCTTACTGGGCAACCTGCACTAACTCAGGGTCTCCAGGAATTCTTTCACTCTTATTGGACAAGACTGGAAATCTCCATTTTTTAGAATTACCATTTGGTGACCTGTATGATCAAGGGAACGAAAAAAAAAACAACACAACAAGGACACATAAAAGTAGAAGAGGCAGTCTGGACTTGAGGGGTCTAGTCTCATACTCACCTAAGCAAGTTGATGGGCTTGATGCCATATGTGTATGGTCACTGTTCCTAACAGAAGGGGTGGAAAGGGAGCAAAATCCCTCTCACCCCTACCCCCATGGAGATCCAAGGGAGAGCAGGCAGGAGGCCAAGTAAGGGGAGAGAGGAGGACCTGTTCTGTAGTTCTTATAGCTTACTTTAGGGGACAAAATTTGATGTCTAAATCTCCTGTTGTCTTTGACTCAAATCCCTAGGACCACAGTTCCAACCAGTAACTATTGCATATGGTCTGTTGCAAGGAGTCAGAGTACCTACCCAACTCTATGGGAATTTGAAACCCTACTACAGTAAAAGGAGAGGAAGAAACTGAGGCAGCCAGAGGTTAAGTGACTTGGCCAGGGTAACATAGCTAGTAAGTGTCTGAGGCTGAATTTGAACGCAGATCATCCTGATTCCAGGCTAGGCACTCTATCCACTGTGCTGCCTAGCTATCCCTAATACTAATTAGAACTATTACTAGATTATAAAGGGCTTTGAATCCGAAAGGTGGAGAAGGGAGTCAAGGGGTGCTGTGTGTGACATAATTGGACCTGGGATTTAGGAAAATCCCTTTAGTGGCTTAATAGAGTACAGATTTGAGTGAGGAGAGACTTGAAGCAAACAGACCCCTTAGCAGGTTATTGGAATAGTTGAGGCATGTGGTAATGAGGGCCTGCTCCAGAGAGGTGGCAGTGCTAGAGGAGAAAAGCAGGCATATATACCAGATGTATTGAAAAGGTGAAATTGGCAGACCTTGGCAATCGATTGGATACAGGAATGAGTGATAGGGAGGATTGGAGGATGACAATCTGGTTGGGAATCTGAGGGACCGAGAAGATGGCATTGCCTGCTATGGTAATAGGGACAGTAGCAGGAGTTGGAAGGTTTAGAGGAAAAGATAATGAGCTGGTTTAGGACGGATTGAGTTTAAGATGTCCACTGATCATCCGATTTGGGATGTCTGAAAGATTGAAGGTCAGAAGACATGATAGGGTAGGATAGGTCAACTTGAGAATCATCAGGACAGAGAAGGTAAATTAATCCATAGGAGCTGAAGAGAGAGGAGAGAAGATATCCTTAGTCTAGTGTCTGGCATACAGAAGACACTTAATAAATGTTCATTAACTGACTATTCCAAATTGATAATGAGTCTTAAATAACCCAACTACTGAGTTCTATTAAAAAGTAGTGATGTTGATTGATGATTAATAAACTGACCAAATCTGCAACCAGATCTATATGTAGTGATCCTCTAGGAGCTTTGAGCCTTCATTGCAAAATATGTGTTTTATCCCAAAATTAATAGCTTTGCACAATGATGAAGGATTTTCTGGCATGAAAAATGCATGTTTTTTTTAAAGTATTAATACTTTTGAATAACAATAAGTATTCCTTGTCCTGCCCTAGGCTGTTACTAACCTTCCAATCCACAGAAAAACATAAACCATCCTGACTCCACACACAAATGAATCTTCCTCCCCTTTTATTAGTGGTCAAAAGAACAAGAATCTGGGAAAGCCTTTGAAGTTCCTCAAAGGAAAGTTGATAGATAAACATCTTGTAGTATTACTGCCACTGTGAGTTTCCACTCAGTTTTCCTTTCTTCAGGTATCAGATGTAATCTGGTTATGGTTTAATAAAACAAGACAGAGCCAGCACTTGGCTCTTGCCTTTTCTAATAGATACTTCAAATGACAAGCCCTGAAAATCATCACAAAGCCTGCCTCTAGTGTCATGGTTAGTGAAAGAATTATTATATATGAACCTTATCTATTCATAGTTTAGTATTTTAATGTTTTTTGCTTGTTTTTCAAAGTGTGAATAATCAATCTGTTTAGGGTGATCACAACCCCTTCTATAAATGGTCTTTAGTGATTGTGCTTAAAAACATGATTTATGGAAACTTTCTGATGGGATAATATAATGATCATTTGATAATAGTCAGACAGGAGGTCAGGCCACTCCGGGAAACCAGGACCAGCTACCGTTTGTTCTCCTCTGTTATAGACTAGTCTCCAAAGGAAAGTCCAATGTTATAAAGATCGATATTAACCAGGACCCCAGAGTGGAAGATCTATGAACAAGCTACGCTGGATGTGATCAAACAGGAGATGCAAGGATTGACTTCTTGGGTGTTGGTGAGAGCTCAAATGGATGGGAATGGGATGAATTTAATTCAAGTGATCATTGCATGTACTGCTGTGGACAAGAATTTCTTAGAGGTAATGGAATCGTTCTCATAGTCAAAAAAAGTTTAAGAAAAGTAATACTGGGGAATAATCTGGGAAAGGATGGAATGATATCTTTTCAAGTCTAAGGCAAAACATTCAACATCATAGTAATACAAGTCTATGCTCCAACCCACTCATACTAAAGAACCCTAAATTGCTCCATTCTATGAAAACCTATCTAGAAATAACACCAAAAAAATAAAAGATGTCACATTCATCATAGGGGATTGGAATGCTAAAGTTGGAAATCAAAAGATAATTGGCCTTGGAATACAAAATGAAGCAGGGCGGTAACTAATAGAGTTTTGTCAAGATAATTTACTGGTCATAGAAAATTCTTTTTCAACAATCCAAAGGGCGACTCTACATATGGACATCACCAGATGGCCATCTATCAAAATCAAATTGATTATAAGGTTTGCTGCCAAAAGTGGAGAATCTCTATACAGTCAGCTAAAACAAGACCTGGAGCTGACTGTAGCTTAGATCATGAGCTTCTTACTGCAAAAATTTGCAAGAAGACAAAATGGCGGTCTGCTAGGGCTCTATAAATAGCTGAGGAAAGAAGGAAGGGTGAAAGGGAAAGGAAAAAAGAAAAGATATATCCAATTGAATGAAGAATTCCAGAGAATAATAAGGAGAGATAAGATGGTTTTCTTAAATGAGCAATGCAAAGAAATAAAACAATAGAATGGGAAAGAGATCTCTTCAAGAAAATTAAAGAAATCAAGGGAATTTTTCATGCAAAAATGGGCATGATACAAGACAAAAATGGTAGGGACTTAACAGAAGTAGAAGAGATTAAGAACTTAACAAAAGTAGAAGAGATTAAGAATAGCTAGCATGAATATACAGAAGAACTATGCAAGATCTTAACATTACCAATAAATATGCTGATGTGGTTACTAATCTAGAGCCAGACATCCTGAAGAATGAAATCAAGTAGGCCTTAGGATGCATTGCTAACAATAAGGCTAGTGGAGGTGATGGAATTCCAACTGAGCTATTTTTTTTTAATACTAAAAGATCATGCTGTTAAAATGCTATATTTAATATACCAACAAATTTGGAAAACTCAACAGTGGCCACTAGATTGGAGAAGATCAGTTTAAGTCCCAGTCTAAAGAAAGACAATGACAAGGAATGTCCAAATGACTAAACAACTGTACTCATTTCACATGCCAGTAAGGTTATGGTTAACATTCTGTAAGATGGGCTTCATCAAAATGTGAACTGAAAATTTCCCAAAGGGCAGGCTGTTTTTTGAAAAGGCAAAGGAAGTAGAGACCAAATCACCAACATTTGATGAATTATAGAAAAAGCAAGGAATTCCAAAAAAAACCCTTCTAATTCTGTTTCAATGACTACATTTTGCAGATCACAACAAAATGTGGCAAGTCCTCAAAGAGAAGGAAGTATCATCTTATTTGTCTCCTGAGGAACTTGTATATAGACCAAGAAGCAACAGCTAGTACCAAACATGGAACAACTGATTGGTTTAAGATTGGCAAAAGAGCATGACAAGGCTGTATTTTTTCACCTTATTTATTTAACTTATGTGAAGAGTAGATCTTGCAAAATATCAAGCTGGATGAATCAATAGCTGGAATTAGAGATATTAATAATCTCAGATATGCAGATGATACCATTCTGATATCAGAAAGGGAAGAAGAATTGAGAAGCCTGTTGAAGGTGAAAGAGAAGAATGTAAAAACTGGTTTGAAGCTTAGCAAAAAAAAAAAAAAAAAGATCTTGGCAATCAATCCCTTCACTTCCTGGCAAATAGAGGGAGAATAGAACTCAAAAATTGCTGCAGATGGTGATGGCAGCCTTGAATGAAAAGACACTTGCTCCTTGGAGGAAAAGTTCTAGCAAATCAGGACAGCTATAACTATAGCTATATATAACACTGAGACATCACCTTGCTAAAAAAAAGTCCATATAGTCAAAGCTATAGTTTTTTTGGTAGTAACGAATGGCTATGAGAGTTGAACTACAAGGAAAGTTGGGTGCCATAGAATCAACACTTTCAAACTGTAGCGCTGGAGAAGGTATTTGAGATTCCCTTGGACAGGAAAGGGGTGAAAACAGGCCGTACTTAAAGAAACTAACTCACACAGTTCAATGGAAGGTCAAATACTGAAGCGGAAGCTGAAATACTTTGGCCACATAATGAGAAGACAGGACTCATTAGAAAAGAGCCTAATGTTGGGACAGATTGAAGGCAAAAGAAAAGGGGATGGCAGAGGATGAAATGGATAGATAGCATCAAAGAATCAATGGATCTGAGTTCAGGCAGATTCCCGGGGATAGTTGAGAGCAGAAGGGCCTGGTATGCTATGGTCCATGGGATCACAAAGAATTGGACATGAATGAATGAACAAAGACTCTGAGAAACCAATGCCATCTACACAGCACTCTGAGGTATAAGCAAATGAATAACTAGTTAGAGCTTCCTGGTCACTGTCATCATTTTCCTATTCATAATTATGTAGTACTTTAAGGTTTGCAAAATGTCATTTCTCACAACAATCTTGTAACGTTGATAATACAATCAATCAATTTTATATTAAGCACCTACTATGTACTGTCATTGTCCAAGCACTAGGGATAAAAATGCATATAATCCTGAAGTACAAGTAATTGCTACTGTCATTGAATGTACATTCAAATGGGTGAGTACATAGTATATATATTTATATATACACATATATACATGTATGTATTTGTATACATACATGTGTGTGTGTGTGTGTGTGTGTGTGTGTGTGTGTGGTGTCCTGAAAATTTTGGAGCAGTTTTGAGTTTTAATAACTTCAGAAGTATAAATGCTATAACCTTATAAAAATTTGAAATGTTAATTATTTAGCATTTTAAAATATTCATATGTTTCTTATTAAATTCTACATAATCATGACTTTGTGTTGTACATTGTTCCAGTCAATTATTGAACTTTGTAAAATCTTTTATCAGATTCTCTTCCGTACCTGAAAGGATTGTATTTGTAATCTCAGACTTAAGATCAATTGAAGAATGAGGTTTTCATGGATATGAGATGGTTCTTATGTGATCCTGAAAGAAAAAGTCTAATGTAGAGAGATCAAATGATCAAGGTGTCCCAGCAAGAAGAATTCCTCTGCCAATCTACTGACCTGAGAAATTGGCATACAGAAATTTGCACAAACAAAGCATAATGATGGGCTACCTCATCTTGTTAAAATTAAAATTAAAACTATATAATTCAAAATTCATAGAACTAAATAGATTTAAAAAGTCAATAATTAAACTTTGAAATGATGTTTTTATAGATTTGTAGCATTTATATTCAGTTATTGTTAAAGATGAAAATTGTACTAAGATATGTGGGATATTGTACATATATGTTTGTGTATATATGTGAATATATATATATATACAGATAAATATAAAGCTAATAAATACAAACATATACAAAGTATTAAATAGAATGTAGTTTGGGAGGGAAGACATTAGGAGTTGAGGGAATCAGAAAAGGTGGAATTTTCATACACAATGATGCTTTAGTTTCATCTTAAAGAGCGATATTCTGTGAAGTGGAGGAAAAGAGGGAGTATATCCAGCCTAAGAGAGAAAGCCATGGAAAAGCCTGGATCACAAAGTGTGGGAGGGAAACTAATATCTAATGAAGCTAGAACGATAGGTTGTTGTTATTGTTTCAGTCATGTCTGACTGTTTGTGACCCATTTGGGGTTTTCTTGGAAAAGATATTGGAATGGTTTGCCATTACCTTCTCCAGGTCTTTTGACAGATGAGGAAACTGAGGTAAACAGAATTAAGTGACTTGCCCAGAGTCACACTGCTAGTAAGTGACTGAGTCCCATCCCACAGTCCATTCACTGCATCACCTAGTTGCAAAAATATACAAATATTATTGTCTTGATTCTACATATGAAGAAGTTGACACTCAGAAGGACAGGGATTTGTCCATCATCAATTAACCTAATAAATATCAGAACCATGATGCAGCACCAGACTTGAATGTCTCCAGACTTCAGGTACAGCGTTGCTTCTACTTCATTTGGTCTTCCAAAAGTGGTAAAATGTGTTTCTCTCCCTAAAACATTTTATATCTTTCTTATTTTCTGTTTACTTGCAGACCCTTAAATCATCCCTTTCTATTTAAGACTCTGCTTCTACAGTTTCCAGTCCTCTCAATACCACTGCCTCTTAAAATCTACTACTACTCTCTTTCACTATCCTTCTTTTAAATTTCTTTCTCAAGGAATTTTAATAATTTGGGGACATCTAGAAATTGGGTGTGCCTAGAGCAGTGGCAGCAACCCTTAGATAGTGGGACATTTGTTTAGAAGCAGTAGCTTCTTTCTTCATCCTCATCTCCCATGTGTTTCTCATTCCTTCACCCTTCACTCATCGAAATCCTGGTTTATCAGACTTGTTTGAAGGCTAAGAAAGCTCTCTGGCTCTTCTCTTTCTCAAAAACTGAATACTTGCAGAAAATGTGAATCACATTCAGATAAGTCCCAGGCAAATCCTAAATCAAGTGCAAATACCATATAGTTCAAAGCAGACTGTCTTTAATGCTCAAATAGCTTTTTTAACTTGGCTGGCCACCCAGAATTCCAAAGCCCCTTTTAACAAACAAACAAACAAAAAGTATTTCAAATCCTGAGAACATTCATTCACTTCGAGTTTACAGCACAGTAGGCTTTGGCAATGACTGTGGTCTGGAAGCTCCATATACCAAAGATGGAGGAATGTAAGCTTCTGGGTATCAGGGCAGATTTTTCTTTACCTCTTAAAGAACCCATGGAAAATGGATAAACAATTAAAAATGTATTGAATGTAAGAAGAAAAAGAGAAATCATCCCTAATTAATTCTGGTGCCCTGCTCACCCCCAGTCTCTTTGTAATCCTACTGGGAACATCTTTATTGATCTGGGGGCCCTGCAGCAGACTTCTGATGCTTATCTCAGCATAAAAACCAGGCTCTTGTGATGAGCAGTGATTTAATTACATGACAATCACCGTTAACAATGCACGGTGAATACCAAAAATATGCAGAGCAAGACTGGCAGTGATAAATGCAAAGGGATAGCATTGACTTTCACTAGAGTTTCTGCAGGCTTTGTCCATGGTGATGCTTTTCTTTGGGAAGAAGAAGGTAACAACTTTTGCTGTCCAAGAATCCCCAGCAAGGGAGACTAGTGTAAGCCAGAGAGTCCAGGTGGAGGCAAAGGGAAGGCAGAGAGACTGAAAAAGAAAAGGTAAATTTAGTTAATCAAGCAGAAGCAGCACTTACTCAAAGAATGAATGTGCTTCCCCTCTGAGAAGACAGCAGGTTGGTTTTTAAAAACCTGTTCTGCAATGAAATTGGGAGACCTGAGCAGAGCCAAGATGCAGAGGACTGGTAGCAGCCCAACTGAACTCTCCCAATATGCCCCTCCAAATAACTCTGAAATGACGCCTCACATCAAATTATGGAGTGGAAAAGCCAGAGAAAGGTCAGAATGAAGTATTTTTCCAGTCTAAGATAACTTAGGAGGTTGGCAGAAGAGGACTGTGACCTGGGGTTGGAGATGGTAAAAAGTACAACAGTAGGACCTTGGAGGTGGCTACAAAAACAGTGGTGGCAGCAGCTTTGGAAGTTCTCAGCCTAGAGATGGTAAGGGGGTCAAACAACTGGTCAGAGAAAGCTTATAGGGAACACTTTGCTGGTAATGGGTGGGTGACTTGGTGCTTGTTGTCCGCTCTTTTGCCCATATATAGTTCTAGGTTGCAGTAGCAACAGAGCAGAGAAGAGTGTTTCTTGTTGGTCACAAGGCAGCAAAGACCCTGGTAGTAATTCCAAAATAGAGAGTAGTGTTAGTGCTTGTGGCTACAGGGTAAACACCACAACCCAGACCAGGAGAGCAATAACCACACGATGATCACATCACCTTGGAAACACTGCAAACTTGCAGACCTCTTAGAACTAGTTCTGAAAACAGCAGCACCAAAACTCCCAAAGCTTGGGATAATGCCTTTTTGCCTCCAAGTAAGCAGAGCTCAAAGTGTAACATAAAGTTCAAAATGAATAGGCTGGACAAATGAACAAGTAACAACAACAAGAAAAAACCTTGACCATAAAAAGCTACCATGGTGTCAGGGAAAGACCAAGACAAAACTCTAAGACAACAATGTAAAAACAGTTTCAACCAGACCCTCAAAGAAAAGTGCTACTTGGTCTCAAGCCAAGTAAAGTAATAAGAGTGCTAGAATAAATACTGGGGAAAACATGAGATTTAAATAAGACAATTATAAAAAGAGAATTAAAATTTTGGAAAAAGTAGGTGCTAAAATACTGAAGAAAATAACACGTTAAAAAACAGAAGAGGCTAAATAGAAAAGGAGGCACAAAAATTCACTGAAGAAAATAATTCTTTAAAAGTTAGAATTGGGCAAGCAGAAGATAGTAACTCCATGAGACTTCAAGAAACTAAAATAAAGTTGAAAGACTGGATAAAAGAAAATGTGAAATAGATCATCAGAGATCACTTAAAAATTATTGGACTACCAGAAAGCCATGATAAAAAAAAAAGAGCCTAAATATCACATTTCAAGGATTTTCTTTTTTTGTTTGTTTGTTTTAATTAAATACCATTTATTTTCAGTTTTCTACAATCACTTCCATATATCTTAGATTTTTCCCTCCCTCTCCCACTTTCCTTCCTCCCTCCTCAAGATGGTATGCAATCTTATATGGGCTCTACACATACATTCTTAACATTTCAGGAATTTTCAAGGAAAACTGCCCCAATATATTAAAGGGCAAGATTGAAATTAAAAGAATCCACTGATCATCTCCTGAAAGAGATTCCAAAATGAAAACTCCCCAGGGTATTATCACCAAATTTCTTAAGGGGAAAATATTGTAAACAGCCAGAAAGAAATCATTCAAATATTATGCATTCATGATAACACAAGATTTAGCAACTTCCATGTTAAAAGAGAGGAGGGCTTGGAATATGATATTCCAAAGAGCAAAGGAACTAGAATTATAACTAAGAATAATCTATTCTGCAAAACTGGGTCTAATCCTTAAAGGGGAGAATGGATATTTAAAGAAACAGAAGACCTTCAATAATTCTGGATAAAAAGACCAGAGCTGAATAGAAAATCTGATATCCAAACACAAGACTCAAGAGAAGCATACAGAGGTAAACATGAAAGAGAAATCATAAAGACTCAAAAAAATTAAACTGTTTATGTTCCTTTATGAGAAGATGATACATGTCATTCCTAAGAACTGTCATTATTAGGGATGTTAGAAGGATTCTACATAGAAAGAGAGAACAGGATTAGGTCTACTATGTTGTCATGACCTCAAAAAATATGGAGAAAGAGGGATGCATTGGGATAAGGGGAAAAGAGAGGTAAATTGGGGAAAATGTTCTTAAATAAAAGAATCATACAAGAAAAAGCTTTTAAAGTAGAGAGCAAAATGGGAGTGGGCAAGCAATGCTTCAATCTCACTGTCATCTGAATTGGGTCAAAGAGCGAATTCAATTATGTACACAAATCTAATTTATCCAACTGGGAAATAAGGAGAAGGGGATAAGAGATATGGGGTAGAGGATGAGGGATGAGGAAGGAAATGATAGAAGGGAGGGTTAAGGGAGACAGTGGTAAGAAGCAAAACAGACAGAGAGAAGGATAAACAGAAGAAAATAGGAGGGAGGGACCTGTAAGAATAAAGGGAAGCAAAGAGATAAAGATGAGGAAGGAGAGAATTCCAGGCATGGGAGATAACCACTGAAAATGCTGAGAGTCAGAAGATGGAATGTCTTCTTCAAAAAACAGCAAGGAGACCAGTACCACTGGACTATAAAGTATCCAGGGGGAGAGTGGTGTAAGGTGTAAGAAGAGAAAATGAAGAGTAGTCTGAATCACATGTTTTGTGCTTTATTCATTTACTAACTACCACCCTAGATCAGAAGCTTTGGGGGGTTTATTGTTTGTTTTGTTTTGTCATGGGCCACCTTTAGTAATCTAGTGAAACCCATGCACTCTTTCTTTTTATGCTGTTTTTAAATTATTGAAGGAATGCTGAATTTCAATTAGAAGTTAATAAAAATAAAGATGTATTTTTTTCCATTGAAGTTTACAGACCTCTAAGAATCTCAGGTTTAGAATCCTTGCTAGGTTAAGAAAAAAATAATGTAAGTTACCTCTGTCTTTGCTTTTTTGCAACATTTGACAACACAACATAGTGGAAGGAATAAGGACCCTGACATAAGAGGGCGTACTTACTAGCTCTGTAATTAAGAGATCTTCTGACTTTTCACAACTCCTGACTTTGCTAATCTTCAGCCCTAGACATAGTCTACCGATAGGATTTCTCTCCCGCATTTTGGAGAAAGTAGAGAAGCAAAGGTGATTTCACTCCCTACAAATGTAAGATCCATGACCTCAGCTAGCCCTTATTGCTATTCAGGAATACTTTTACTCTACTCTTTCATTTCATATTCACTCTTTCACTTCAAATGTTCTAATTTCCCACCCCACCCCCACTTTTTCTAAAGCTCCAAATGACGTGTTTGTTCTCCAAAATTAGAAGACAGTCTTCTACTTTAATGAAAACACTGAGGCCATCAACCAAGAGCTGCTTTAACTTCCCTTCTCATTTCCACAGTTTAAATAATTGCCACTCACTTTCCTTTCCTTCCTTCCTTCCTTCCTTCCTTCCTTCCTTCCTTTCTTCCTTCCTTCCTTTCTCAGAGGAAGAGGTTTACTTTTTTTTTAAATTAAGACTAGTCATTCTACCTGTACCTTTGATTTCATCACCTCTAAAATCATTCAAGACCATGTCCTTATAATCATCACTTTTTTCTCATACATCTTTAAGTTTTCCTCTCTATTAATTTGTTTAATCTGCAATCAATCAAAAAGCATCCATTGATCATCTACTATGTGCCAGGCACTGTGCTATTCACTGGGGATACAAATAAAAAGAGTGAAATAATTATTGTTTTCAAGGAGTTTACATTATACTGAGGAAACAGTAAGTACAAATGTGTATATATGTATGTATACATATGTACATGTGTATCTGTATGTATATATCTATATTTAAATAAAGATATAGATATATCTTTATGATGAGAAGTAGGCAGATAGGTGGTGCAATGAATAGGTTCCCACTGGAACTGGAGTCAGGAAGCTTCAAATTCAAATTTGACCTCAGATACTAGCTGTGTGTCCCTGGGCAAGTCACTTAACCCTGTTTACCTCAGTTTCCTCATCTGTCAAATGAACTGGAGCAGTAAATGCTCTCTAGTGTCTTTGCCAAGAAAACTTCAATGTCATAAAGAAACTGACATGACTGAAATGACTGAATAACATATACATATACACATACATATACATGTGTACATCTGCATAGCTAGAGATACAGGTATATCAGTTGATAGAGTATATGTGAATAGAGTTATAAGGGAAGAACAGGTATATGGGGGAAAAGGTACTAGCAGGTGGGGCAATCAGGAAAGGTTCTTCATGATATTGGGGTGTCTATAATATCCACTTTAAAATGTTTAATAGGAAGTTGGGGGCACAGTATTGAAGCTCCCAGGAGACGAGGACTAGATGTGTGGATCTAGAAATAATATGCATAGAAATTAAAATTAAACCTATGGCAACTGATTGAGGCCACCAAGTAGAGAGTAGTAGAGAGAGCCAAAGCAGATCTCTGGGGAGCACACTGTGAGGGGTATAATATGGCTGATGAACTAGCAAAAGAGACTGAGATGAAGCATTTAGATTGGAAGGAGGAGAAATAGAAGTATGAAGTGCTACAAAAG
Source organism: Potorous gilbertii (assembly GCA_028658325.1). Classification (NCBI taxonomy): domain Eukaryota; kingdom Metazoa; phylum Chordata; class Mammalia; order Diprotodontia; family Potoroidae; genus Potorous; species Potorous gilbertii. The sequence continues at coordinate 564,035,642 of CM053769.1, read as the reverse complement.
TCCAAAGGGGAGAGAACGTTTAGGAGAGGGTCGACAATACTGTCAGAAACTTCAGAGAAGTCAAGTAGAATGAGGGCTGAGAAGAGATCATTTTGCACTGCGTGTAACAAAGAACGAGGATAGTTAATGTAAGAGGAATTATGAGAAAGGCACGTTGAGTTGATGGTCAAGTTGTGAATTTGTACAACTTTTCTAGAAAACACTCTGGAATTAGGCAAATGAAATCACTAAAATCCCCATAGCACTTTATCCAGATATTCCAAGGCTAGGTATATAGAAATGGAGATCCTTGATGAAAGGTCCCATATTCTCCAAAATAGTCATACCATATTTTGTGATAGCAAAGAACTTGAAAATAGTTGATGCCCATATATCAGAGAATGGCTAACTAAACTGTGATACATGAATGTACAAGAGTACTATGGTGTTATAAGAAAGAGCATGCAGAGAAGCATGAAAAAAATTTATATGACCTAAGGTGATGTTAAGAAGGAAGTCCCAGGAAAACAATGTACGTGTGATATTCTGTTATGATAATTAGACTCATTTTAAGTCTAGAGGCAACATAATGGCTTCTTGGTCTCTCTTTCCATACACTCACACACACACATACACACACATATACATATATATATATATATATATATATATGTATATGTGTAAGTACATATCTATTTGCTCTTCATCTATGGAGATCTTATTTTAGACAAAAGGTTAGGATCATTACAATCACTCAGCCTCATTAGGAAAATTCCTAGCCTTTTTTTTTGTGGAGAGGAAATTTAGATTAAGTGACTTACCCAGTGTCAGACAGCTAGTAAGTATCTAAGGTTGGATTTGAACTCAGATTCTCCTGTCTCTAGTGCCCATGCTCTATCCACTTAGTTGCCCCCAAATTTCTAACTTTTAAGCACTGTTTGGGCTCTCTAAATTGAGCATATAAATTTTAGTAGAGTGTTAGGGACTATATTTGCAAAGAGAAAATGTTTTTTTTTTTTAACAATACATCTATCTTGGTCTATCTTTGCATCATTTGGCACCATAATATAAGAGAAACAGTTTGGGATCTGAAGTCATAAGACCTAATCAATTTGGTCATTTAACTCTTCTAAAAAATCTTCAATAGCTCCTTTGGGCCTTCAAAGTAAAGTTTAAAATCCTTTGATGACTTCATAGCACTGTACAATCTCGTAACATCCTAGCTTACTAGCTTAATCTCAAACGACCTTTATCCCACATATTCCAACTAAATTGGACCGCTTATCCCATAAATACAACACATGTTTTCCCATCTCTGTGTCTTTGCTCACAGCCTTCATTCTGCATAGAATGTTTTTCTTCCACATGTGTTGCATATATATATATATATATATTTATATATGCATGTATATAATATATATGTATGTATATATGTATTCCTCATTCTCAAATGCAAGTTGCCTCTTCCATGATATTTTTTCCAATACCATTCCTCACTAACAAGTATTACCTTTTCCCCTTTGGACTGCATATAGAATTTTTTTAAATTCTCTTTTATGCTTTATTATCATTAATTGTATATATGCTATATAATTCTATTGAAATGCAAGTGCCACAAGGACAGATATGAGTCTGATCTAAAGTTTGTTCCTTTTGTTCATTGGTTTAATTAAGTCAGCAAATAAATGCATTTTTCCCTTCAGTACAATGTTAACAGGAAGATTTAAGATTATAGGCCACAGGTTATAGGTTATAGGCCATAAAGTTGGAAGGGAGCTAAAAATCATCTAATTTAATCTATTCTTTCCGATGAGGAAACTGAAGCTTAGTGAGATGAAGTAACTTGCCAAATATACCTCAATTCCCATCTAATGTTAGACTTAGATATAATTTGAATATAATTGAATTCACATAGGCTAGACCTGGTCTCATTTCACCAGATTCACCATCACAGGTTTGCCAAGAACAGACTTGAAACCTTGCCTTATAACACCCTAGTCAGTTGCAGAAAGGAAACTTCCATCCACCAAGTATTCAAATGCAAAATTAAAACTTTCAAGAATACATTTTTGTAGTGAGAAATGTTCTTTCAACATTTTAAACCTGTTAAAAAAGTGATGACATTCTACTGGTTAATATTACTCAGATTGTTTCCTTGTTTATGGACTAGCATGTATACAATTCCCAAAAACATGCCCAGTTGTCCCCCAGGAAATTGATAGGGGTGTCAATCTCAACTCAACAGAATCCAAATTCAAAAGTCTTACAAGAAATGTAATTTACTTTCTTCATTTTGAACAAAGTTTTAACGCTCCATTCACAATATGCCTGATTAATGGGCATTTATAGTGTCCCTGTGTTTCAAACTTAATAATTCTAGTCTAGACAGAATCAGTTGCTAGTGTGAGCAGAAAGGTTAGACTCAGTGGTATGTGTAATGTTACAGTTAAAATCCAACTGGATTGTTAAGAAGATCCATCACCTCAAACAAATTGTATCCTGCTTCCAGAGACAGTTATCCAAATCACTTACCTTAAAGGGCTCCAGTTTTTATTTATAAAGCTTTATTTCTGACAGCCTGTTCAAAATGAATTTCATCATTATTGCCAACTTGTGATATCCTAGAATGGTGTAGTCAAAAGAGCACCGGAGAATTGGTCCACTTGTTTATAGATCATAGGTTTAGAGCTGGAAGGTACCTCTGAGGCCATAGAGTTCAACTTTCTCATTTTATAGGTGAGGAAATTAAGGTCAGGAGCAATTAAATGACTTGGTCAAGGTCACATAGGTAGTGAGTGATAGAGTCAGGAATTAGACCCAGATCTTCTGGTTTTAAATCCAGCATATTTTCCAATGTTCACCTCATTCATGTCACCTCAGTTTTACTTCATTTATCAAGGAAAGGATTCTTAAAAGTTGGTAATACAACGCACGGCTACAAAGTCTAGATCATATGGCCCGGCAATGTCATTGGGCCTAAGACTGGGGTAGGCAAAAGGAGAGGCAAGAGAGAGTGGATGATAGGCTACTTGGGAGGGGTCTGCCAAGGCAGAGGTGCCTAACACAAGGCCTGAAGGCCCCATATGGCCCACAACTTTCCCAAATGCCAGGAACTAGATTAAGACATAATTGGGAAATACATAACAAAGTAAATAAAAATACTATAAAACGTAGAGATAATGTTCTATTTTAAAGCTAAGTTAACATGTGGCCTTCAGGCATGCTATTATACAGTTCAGTGGTCCCCATTCCTATTTGAGTTTGACACCACTGACCAGAGCACTCAGTTTCTCAGGGTATGGCTATATTTCTGAAGTCATATTTTTCTTGGGAGAACTTGTCAGAAGGAGTAGAGATATAGGTCTACTCTAGTCTCAACAGGAATAAACAATGATCAGTTATCCCCAGATCAAGTCAGAATGATATCCAAGGGCCCTCTTATGATCCTACTTTAGGAATTAAGTTCCCAAATTACCTGAGGTCAAGATTTCCAAGGGACAGACATGAAGTCAGAGGGATGGAAAGAGACAATCAGAATCTAATCTGGTTTTTTTTTTGGAAAACACTTTGGACTTAGATGATAAAAGTCATTAAAATGTTCATCCCCTAGACACATCTATTTAGTGAGGACTGAGTGCTGAACCTGGGGTCCAGAAGAATGGAGTTCAAATCCCATCTCAGATGCTTATTAACTGTATGACTCTGTGTAAGTCACTTAGTCTGTGTCTGCCTCAGTTACCTCAACCATAAAATGAGGATGGTAAATAATACAAACAAAATCAACAAGTGAACCTTTATTAAGCACTCACTACATGCCAAGAAAAGCAAAAAGAAAGATAGCCCATCCTTTCAAGGAGTTTATATTCTAACTGGAAAAGACAACACACAAAGAAGGTGTGGAGGAAGCCCAAAAGTCAGCCTTAAGAAAAATGAAGACAAAATGGCCTAGTTCCTTTGACAAATTTAGATGTTCTAGGAGGAACCCACCAAAACCAGAAAGGAAGTGGACCTTGTGGAGGAGGAGGAGGGGGAGGAGGAATATTCTTGGATCAGGAGACCAGAGGGCTGGTAAATTATTCCTGGGCAAAAAGACCCAAGGTGCTAAGGGATATTTCAGGATGAATTCCCAATCCTCTCCAGCCAGTTCAACAAATAAAGCATGGTTTCAGGTACAGAGAGTTAGATGCATGGACAAGAGAAGAATGAATAAGTTAATGTTGTAAAGAACTTTGCATAGCTTAAAGCACTATATAAATTCTTTTTCCTCTTTTTGTCAACATTACCATCATTATCTACCTTGCCATGATGATACCACTGCCGGGTATGCACTCCAAAAAAGTCAAAGACAGAAACAAAGAGAGTAAATGATTCTGCCATCCATGGATGACAACCCAAAATCCAAAGACAACCTCCCACAAAATATCCCTTAGTCTCATATTCATTGAGTTCCAAATACCTTTTATATTGTACTTTGTTGAAGAATTGGTAACAAGTAGCCAAACAGGTTCAATCAGTCACTTGTGTGCCATCTCCTCCAAAATTCCATAGACATTATCCACATTTGAAATATCTCTGCCTGATATTTATCCCATTTTACTAATGGAAAAACAGCCATAGAGAGTAATGAAACAATTTTTTCAAGGTCACACACAAAAATCAGTGACAAAGTCAGGAAGAGAACGCAGTCTTCAACTCTGTCTTTTGGGTCATACTGTCCTGTGCTTGCTAGGTAAAGGCATCACTACTATTAAATCCCCATCATAATTATCCTCCCACCGAAGTCTGAGCCGAAAAGATCAAGGATTGAACTTCACCTCTAGAGGCTGACCTTTGGGCCTAGTTTTGAGGCACTTAATGGAAGTATCAACTTTAATGAATATTTAGGAGATGACTGCATGAGCATGTGATGCCTTTGAAGAACATACAAGGTGAAAACCATTATAGAGGGCTTCTATTCCCTTCTATTCACTGGTATTCTTAGTCTGAGCACTTGGGGAAGCACATTGGCACCATGAGGATACCATTATACCATTCTGCAGTCCATCTACCCTTTCTAAATAGTAACCTCACAGTTACTAACTTATTACCTTACTGGGGTCAGGGATGGGGAGAAAATAATCCAAAAGTAACTTCTAAACTCAGCATTTAGTTTTCTGACATTTTTATTCTTTATTAATAAATATTATTTATTCCTTATTATTATAATAAAATAAAAAAGTAGGAAATTTGAATTCTAGTTATGACGGATGTGGATAAGAGTCGTGGAAAACAAAAGGAATCATATCACCTTCTCTGAAATACAGTGCTATCATACTATGAAGAGGAAGGAATATTAAAACACATAAAAAAAAGATAAACAGCTTTTTTAATACTGGGTTTGCTGATGCTATAGATATCCAAATTTCATATGCAACAGGAAATACCAATTACTGAGGTTTCACATCATAATCTCTGAATTGGAAAACAGCTGCTTTTGAGAGAAAGAGAAGCAGTTGTTGATATTCTGCCTGTTGGGAAAACACAAAACAAAACTTCCCCTCCTAACCCTCCATCAACATTTTTGAAAGCATAATAAAGAAAACAATGGCTTGGATGTCAGGAGCAATGAAGATTTCTCAACTCACAAAAAGTGAAGGGCTAAGTAATGAATAAAAATCACAAAGGGATGTGCATTTTGACATTAGATCTCTAGATGTTTTGTAGGTTAGAAGGTTAGAGAAGGTACAGCATTCTCAAGGGATACCATTAAAGTTTTTTAATCTAGAAATTGACCAGTTTTGGCAGTAACCCATTTCTAACTTCCTTCCTGGGGGTGGGGTCTGTCATAGTTATTCATTTTCACAGTAGAGTATCTTAGGGTATATAGCTTGTATGCGGTCTACATGCCAACACATGTACATGCACACACAACACTAATCAATGTATAATTTAAAAATAATTGTAGAAGAAAAGCAATCCATCTAGTTTATATTCCTGTTTGAATTTTCAGTAACTCAAAGGACATATCCATGATGTGCCCATAAGGATCATGTAACTCAATATTATTTTAATAACCATGTGATAATCTAATTTGTTCATTTAAGATGTTTTCAATTATTCCTTGTTTTTTTCAGTCATTCATAGAAACTATAAATCACATAGTTTTTGAAAAATGTGAACATTCAAGTCTAAGAAATATTAAATTCAAAATAATAGTTTTTAAATGCCTACTTTCTGCAAGATAGGAGGCAGCCTGAAGTCATGGTTCCAGGGTCAACCTTTGAGGCTAGAGGTAGGTTCAAGTCCCCTCCTATGATAAGTATAATCAGTAATAAGTCACCACTCCCAAATAACTCTCTAAGACCATTAGTTGTTCATGAGTTTTCTGGGCTTTCATGAGAGGAGTTCCGTCAAATACTTCCATGGATGTTTGAATTTATCCATGCAGATTTTCCCTCTAACAGTACATCTATGCCTACCCATATTATGCAGCTCCTATCTCTGTTCTCTTATAATTTCTCTGTGAGGATCCACTCAAAATGTGTAGGACTTTCCTGTCTTACTTTTCCTCCCCTTGTGGGTAGAGCCAAGATGGTGGAGTGAGAGCAACTACGCACCTAAGCTCTTAGATAAACTCCTTCAGATATCTCTAAAAAAGAGAATTTGACCAAATTTTGGAGGTACAGAGTCCAATAGGACACAGACTGTAGCAGATTCACAGCCCAGGGCAGACTGGAAGGTCGATGGGAAGGATCTGTTCCATGGAGCGGAAGAACCCACAGCATACAGCACAACTTACCCTGATGTAGGATGGCCAAGCATGAAAGCCCCAGGGCAGCCTCAGGCAGCAGCAGCATGGTAGAATGGTGGAGTTGCAGCCCAGAGTGGAAGACCAACAGAAGTGAGTGAGTGACAGCCCCAGATATCAGCCACAGCTGCTCCTGAGAATTTCAGCCTGCAGATTAAACATCTGTAAGTCACCTCCTTGAACTTCCAGGTGCCAAAATGGTGGAATGATCAGCAAATGCTCTCTCTCCCTCTCCTTGTTGACCTCAAAAGAAACAAAATATTTCCTCAGAAAAATCCTATATCAGTGGGATCAGCAGAAGGGGCAAACAGTCTCATAGTATCTGAGGCTAGGAAAATAACTAAAGAGTATTTGTCTGACAGAGGCAGAGGAATAAAGCTGACTCAGACAGCCAGAGCTCCAGGGGGGTGGAACCTCGCACTAGGGCCCAGGCTTGCTTTAGCCCTCCAAGGGAAACAGGAAGACAATAGAGCAGCCAGGATCACCAAGCACTGAGTTTGCCTTTGCTCTAATGCAGATGAAGAGATCTCCCATGAACAGACCATCTCTCCCCCAAACTGAACAAGCTAGCTCCAGGACTAATCTGGGGAAACACAAAACTAAAAGAAAAAAAGGCACCTGCCCTTAGCTTTCTCACATCAGCCAGTTCAACACAAGGTTCCCCAGCTTCTATCTGAAAGAACCAGGGGCCACAACACACAAAGCTTCACCATCATGAGCAAGAAACAAAGGAGGAAGGAAAAATCCATAGAATCTTTCCATGGGGACAAGGATCAAAATACAAATACCAAAGAGGTCAGCAATGAGACTGTACACCCATCTGAAACATCAGAAGGAACTATGAACTGCTTGCATAAACAAACAGCTCTCCTGGGACTGGAGAATGAACTGGAGCTGAAGAAGGAAATAGAAGAAAAACTGGCCAATGATTTTAAAAGCATGAAAGAAGAATTCACTAAGAGAATAGCTCTTCAAAAAGGAAAATTAAACAAACGGAAAAGGAAGCACAAAACCTAACTGGGAAAATTGGGCAAATAGAAAAGGAAGTACAAAAACAAACTGGAGAAAATAATTCCTTAAAAGGAATAATTGGACAGATGGAAAAGGAAATGCAAACGTTAACTGAAGAAAACAATTTGATAAAAATTAGAATTGGGCAAGAAGAAACTAATGACTCTATGAGACATCAAGAATCAGCCAAACAAAATCTAAAGAATGAAAAGATAGAAGAAAACATAAAATATCTAATTGGAAAAACAAATGACCTGGAAAATAGATCCAGGAGAGAAAATTTAAG
>CM053769.1:563969415-564027479 GCA_028658325.1 Potorous gilbertii | reverse complement strand
TTCCAAACTAAAAACACCAAGAAATATTGTTGCCAAATTCCAGAACCATCAAGTGAAGACAGCCAGAAAGAAATCATTCAAATATTGAGGAGTTACAGTCAGGATCACACAGGGCCTTTGAGTTTCTACATTAAAAGACTGAATGAATTTGAATATGATATTCTGTAAGGCAAAGGAGCTGGGACTATAACCAAGGATCAATTACCCAGTAAAGTTCAGCATAATATTTCAGGCAAGGAGATGGACATTCAAAGAAATAGGGAATTTCCAGACCTTCCTGCCCAAAAGGCCAGAACTCAATACAAAATTCGATCTTCAAACACAGGTCTCAAAAGAGGCAGAAAAAGGTAAACAGAGGCAAAGAAAAACTTGTTACTCAATTTAGGCAAACTGTTTATCTCCCTGTAAGGGAAGATGATACTTGCTAATCTTGAGAAATGTACATCTATTATGAAATATAAAAGGGATATACATAGACAGAGGGAACATGTATAAAATAAATGATGTGTTGATAAAAATGTGATTCAAGCATGTGAAGAGATAGTAACAGGAGATGTGAAAGGGATGAAGCAGAAAATGGTAAATTACATCACAGGAAAAACAAAATATTGCAAAAGAGGGAAAGAGGGGAGGGAGATGAGCATTGTTTGAGAGGTACTCTCATCTAATTTGGTTCAAGGAAGGAACAATAAACTTAATTAAGTATATAAATCTAACTAGCTCTATAGGCAGTAGGAGAGGAAGGGGAAGAAATGGGAGGAGAAGCTAAAAGGGAGGGAAGAAGTAGTAAGGGTAAAGGGTAGTAAAAGGGAGAGGGGGATTAAAGAAGGAAGGGAAGACTGTGGGAGGTGGTGGTAAAAAATGAAAATTCCATTGAAAAGGAGAGGGGGATGGAAGAACTAAAAGCACAAACAGTGGGAAAGAGGATAGAAGGAAATACGCAGATTGTAATCATAACTGTGAATGTGAATGGAATGAACTCTCCCATAAAATGGAGATGGATAGCAGAATGGATTAAAAGTCATAATCCAACAATATGTTGCTTACAAGAAACACATTTGAAAAGGGGGGATACACCCAGCATAAAAGTAAAAGGTTGGAGCAGAATATATTGTGCTTCAGCAGATGTAAGAAAAGCAGGGGTAGGAATCCTAATTTCAGACAAAGCAAAACAGAAATAGAACTAATCAAAAGAGATAAGGAAGAAAACTACATCCTGCTAAAAGGCACCATAGACGATGAAGGAATATCATTACTAAACATGTATGCTCTAAGTAGTATAGTATCTAAACTCTTAGAGGAGAGGTTGGGTGAGTTGCAGAAAGAAATAAAGAACAAAACTATACTAGTGGGGAACCTCAACCTCCCCCTCTCTCAACTCGATAAATCTAACCTCAAAATAAACAAGCAAGAGGTTAAGGAGGTGAATAAAACTCTGGATAAGGTAGATATGATAGATCTCTGAAGAAAACTGAATGGAGATAGAAAGGACTATACTTTTTTCTCAGCAGTATATGGCACATATACAAAAATTGACCATGTGCTAGGGCATAAAAAGCTCACCGTCCAGTGCAGAAAGGCAGAGATAGTCAATGCATCCTTCCTAGATCATAATGCAATAAAAATTACATGTAATAAAAGGCCATGGAAAGATAAACCAATAACTAATTAGAAACTAAATAATCTAATTCTAAGGAAGGAGTGGGTTAAACAACGAATCATAGAAACAATGAACAACTTCATTCAAGAGAATGACAGTAATGAGACAACCTACCAAATCTTATGGGACACTGCAAAAGCAATTCTGAGGGGAAGTTTTATATCTTTGAAGGCCTACATGAATAAAATAGAGAAAGAAGAGATCAATGACTTGGGTATGCAGCTGAAAAATCTAGAAAAAGAACAAATTGAAAATCCCCAAGTAAATACCAAATCAGAAATACTGAAAACCAAAGGAGAGATTAATAAAATTGAAATTAAGAAAACTATTGAATTAATAAATAAAGCCAATAGTTGGTTTTATGAAAAAATTAATAAAATTGATAAACCTTTGATCAATTTGATTTAAAAAAAGAAAGAAGAAAATCAAATTACTAATATCAAAAATGAAAGGGGTGAACTCACCTCCAGTGAGGAGGAAATTAAAACAATAATTAGAAATTACTTTGCCCAACTTTATGACCATAAATTCGAGAATCTAGATGTGATGGATGAGTATTTTAAAAAATATAAATTGCCCAGATTAGCAGAAGAGGAATTTGAATACTTAAACAACCCCATCTCATAAAAAGAAATTGAACAAGCCGCCAATGAACTCCCTAGGAAAAAATCTCCAGGACCAGATGGATTTACAAGTGAATTCTATCATACATTTAAACAACAGTTAATTCCAATACTATATAGACTATTTGGGAAAATTGGGGAAGGAGCCCTCCCAAATTCTTTTTATGATACAAATATGGTTCTGATACCTAAACCAGGAAGAGAAAAAACAGAGAAAGAAAATTATAGAACAATTTCTCTAATGAATATAGATGCAAAAATTTTCTAAGATTTTAGAAAAAAAGAATACAGCTACTTATCATGAGAACAACACATTATGATCAGGTAGGATTCATACCAGGAATGCCGGGCTGGTTCAATATTAGGAAAACTGTTAGCATTTTTGATCATATCAACAACCAAACTAACAGAAACTACATGATTATCTCAATAAATGCAGAAAAAATATTTGACAAAATATAATACCCATTCCTATTAAAAACACTGGGGATCATAGAAATAAAGGGAACTTCCCATAAAATAATAAGCAGTATCTACCCTAAACCTTCAGCAAGCATTATATACAGTGGGGAGAAGCTAGATGCATTTCCAATAAGGTCAGGGATGAAGCAAGGATGCCCACTATCACCAATATTATTCAATAAGGTACTAGAAATATTAGCCGTAGCAATTAGACAAGATAAATGAATTGAAGGAACAAGAACAGGCAAAGAAGAAACTAAATTATCACTCTTTGCAGGTGATATGATGATATACTTAGAGAACCCCAGAAATCCAAGTAAAAAAACTACCTGAAATAATAAACAACTTCGGCAAAGTCGCAGGTTACAAATTAAACCTGCACAAATCTTCTGCATTCCTATATATTAGTAACAAAGCCCAACAGGAAGAGAAAGAAAGAGAAATCTCATTTAAAGCTAGAGTAGACACTATAAAATATTTGGGAGTCTACCTGCCAAAACAAACCCAGGGACTATATGAACACAATTACAAGACACTTTTTGCACAAATAAAGTCAGATCTAAGTAAGTGGAAAAACATCAGCCGCCCATGGGTAGGCTGAGCCAATGTAATAAAAATGACAAGTCTACCTAATTAATTTACTTACTTAGTGCCATACCTATGAAACTATGAGATAATTATTTTCTAGAGTGGAAAAAATAATATCAAAATTCATCTGGAATAACAAAAGGTCCAGAATATCAAAGGAACTAATGAAAAGAAAGGCTAGGGAATGTGGCCTAGTGCTATCAGATCTCAAATTGTATTATAAAGCAGAAATTATCAAAACCACTTGGTAATGGCGAAGAAACAGAAGGGTAGACCAGTGGAATATGCTAGGTACTCAAGACACAATAGGCAATGAATATAGCAATCTCCTGTTTGATAAACCCAAGGACCCCAGTTTGTGGGATAAGAATTCAGTGTTCACCAAAAATTGCTGGGAAAACTGGATAATAGTATGGCAGAAACTAGGCTTAGGCCAATGCCTGACACCATACACAAGAATAAAGTTCAAATGGGAACACAATCTAGGTACAAAGATTGATACAATGGACAAATTGGTGATGCAAGGAATAGTGTATTTATCAGATTTATGGAGAAGGGAAGAATTTTTGACTAAAGAAGAGCTAGAAAACATTATGAAGTTCAAGATGGAAAATTTTGATTACATTAAACTGAAAAGTTTTTGCACAACCAAACCCAATGCAACCAAAATCTGGAGGGATACAGAAAACCGGGAAAGAATTTTTGCAACTAGTATCTGTGACAAAGGTCTCATTTCTAAAATACATAGAGAACTGAGTCAAATGTACAAAAATACAAGTCATTCTCCAATTGATAAATGGTAAAAGTATATGAACAGGAAGTTTTCAGAGGAAGAAATTAAAGATATCTATAGTGATATGAAAAAATGCTCTAAATCACTATTGATTAGAGAGAAGCAAATCAAAACAACTATGAGGTACTACATCACACCTATGAGACTGGCAAACATGACAGAACAGGATGATGATAAATGTTGGAGAGGATGTGGGTGAGTTGAAGCACTAATTCATTGCTGGTGGAGCTATGAGCTGATCCAACCATTCTGGAGAGCAATTTGGAACTATGCTCAAAAGGCTAAAAAAATTTGCATACCCTTTGACTCAGCATTAGTGCTTTTAGGCCTGTATCCCCAGGAGATCATAAAAATGGAGAGGGTCCCACATGTACAACAATATTTATAGCAGCACTCTTTGTGGTGGTCAAAAACTGGAAATCAAGGGGATGCCCATCAATTGAGGAATGGCTGAATAAATTGTGGTGTATGAACGTAATGAAATACTATTGTGCTATAAGAAATGATGAACAGGAAGACTTCAGAGAAGCCTGGAAAGACTTATATGAAATGATGCTGAGTGAAAGGAGCAAAACCAGCAGAACTTTGTGCACAGCAATGACCACAGTGTGCGAGAGATTTTTCTGGTAGACTTGGAACTTCAATGCAATGCAAGGACTTTAAAAAATTCCCAATGGTCTTTTAAGTCAAAATGCCTTCCACATCCAGAGAAAGAACTATGGAATTCAATCGCAGAATGTAGCAGATCATTTTCTTTCGTATTTTGTCTTAGCTTGCTATATGATTTCTCCCATTCATTTTAATTCTTCTACACAGTGTGACTATAGTGAAAATGTATTTAATAGAAATGTATGTGTAGAATCTATATATGCCATCCTGGGGAGGGAGGGGGAATTTAGGGGGAGGGAGGTAAAAAACAATCTAAGTTATATTGTAGTGATTGCAGAACATTGAAAATAAATAAAATTAATAAAAATTTTAAAAAAAGTCTTTTCTTACCCTTGTTCTCTTTAGTGACATTTCTGCTTCCTCTTCAAGCACATCTGAGACTGTGGTATTAGAATATGAGTATGGTGCCTCCATTGTCCTTAATGGTTAAAAAAAGGCTTATTATAAATTTTACCTGTAAGCATCTTTCTCACTTTACTGACCTGGTGAGGACACTATCGGTTTTCCAGTATTTAACACTTTGTCTGGTCACGTGATAAGCTCATGCTTTCTCTCTTAAATATGTCTCTAGTGGCATCCTTTACTCAAGCTCTCTAAAATTCATTATTTGAGTGTGCCACAGCCTGTAAGACCTGTTAGGGACCCTGGGAGTCTGGGCCTGATGTCTCAGGCCCACAGGCTTATCTGACCAGCAGAGGCCTGTAGGCCCTGGTGGAGTTTAGCTGTAAGCAATGATTTAGGCGGGAGACAAGATAGTAAGAACTCCATTTATTAAAGCAGTGAGTGGTGCTCTTATCTCTTTTCTGACACCAGTGCCCTAAGTGAGCCTATCAGCTAGTAGTTTACCCTTATAAGGAAGTAATATTCCTTAAGCCAGGACTGCCCAGGGTGGACATGTAGCCCCAAGAAAGAAAAACATTTTTGGCTTCTTTGTTCTCCAAAAAGCCCGGAAAAATAGCCTTGAGCAAAACAGGGGCGGAATCCTTCCTCCCAGCACCATCTTGTTCATGCCTTACCAGTCTACCCTCAGTTTACCTGAGTCGTGACCGGTGAATGCCGTCCAAGAGGCTGGGGGTTGGCAATTCCCTTACAAAGACCCACCAGGCATCTGTACTTTTGTGTGATATCCATTATTAATTCCTTGGAGATTTTTGTCTTCTGTAACTCACAATCATATAATTATACTAGTAGTTTTTATTTTAAACTTGCCATTATTTTGGTGTAGAGAACTCCATATGAAGAACTCTCTGCTATCAATGGAGATTGACACCTACTATGCATCAATAAAGTTGAGAGGGTAAGTGATTTACCTAAGGTCACACAGTTTGACCTTGCCTCAATCAGACCTCCAAGACACCTACCAGCCTTCATTTCCACATCATACTGTCATCAAGGGGAGCTAGGTGGTGTAGTGTATAGAGCACCAGTGCAGGAGTCAGGAGGACCTGAGTTCAAGTATCACTCCAGACACTTGACACTCACTAGCTGTGTGACCTTGGACAAGTCACTTAACCCCAATTGCCTCATCCTGGGTCATCTCCAGTCATCCTGATAAATATCTGGTCACTGGATTCAGAAGGCTCTGGAGGAGAAGTGAGGCTGGTGACCTGCATAGCTCTCCCTCACTCAAAATAAAGTCAAGTGCAAGTCATGTCATCATTTCTCTGATGGCATGGTCTTCTTCAGCAAAGAAGGACGAACACACACAGATACTGTCATCCTCTTCATCTAACCCCTACCAGGACCTTGGACACTATCCTTGGGAAGCTGAACTCTGATAGCTATGAGCTTTTGATTTATTTTTATCTTGTCCAGCATTTCCAAACCATGTTTCTCCTCCCAACAACCCTTTGATGTACTCTCTTTTTCCCTTAGAATGTATGCAAGCTCCCTGAGGGAAAGGGCTATCTTATATTTGTATACCTAGTGCTAAGCTTACATGTTCTTTTCTAAAACCAACACTGAGTTTGCCCTCAATGTATGTGTATGTAGATAACACTCATAAACATTGTATTTAGATGGGAAAGTAAATATATAGGTTTGTAGTTGTTAATGATTTGTCTTTTTCCATGTGAATGAGATCTGAGTTTTTTTCCACATTGTTCCTATCTTTCCTTCCTAACCCTAACCCTCAGGGACCTCATATTGTAAAACCTCTATCATGGAGAACCTCTCTCTGAACATTGGATCTAATATGACTACTTTTCCTATTTTTATTTTCTTTAGTGACATTTATGCTTCCTTTTTAAGCATGTTTGAGAGTGTGATATTTGAGTACAAGAATGGTGGCTCCATTGTCCTTAATGGTTAAAAAAAAGTTTATTATAAAATTTCGCCTTTATACAATTTTTCTCTTTTCCTTCTCTTGCTTTCCTCCTTCTATTTGCATTCTTAAATGCCCCAAGGAAGATCTTTCTCAGCTTGGTCTTTCACCAAACTCCCTGGCAAAAATTGACCTTTTGCAATTCTCTCTGCTTTAGGAAGGGATGTTGTTCATATAAACTTTTAGTCTTTTTTTGCTCACGAAGATTTTTTCAAATGAATTTTTATGCTAGACCGTTATTACTTTCAGTTATTAACTCTCTGTTTAGCAGGTAAATCAAATTCTTTGTGAAGGTGTTATTAAATCCTGAACCCAGACTGATTAGAAAATCAATGTACAAGACACTGTCCTAGGTGCTGGGTATAGAAGGGTGAAAAGAAATCATTCCCTTTTCTCAAGAAACTTCCTTCTATGGGAAACTATAACATATACATTGATAAGTAAACACAAGGCAAGTTGAGGAGGAAGATAGTACTAAAAGTTGAGAAGGTTGAGAAAGGCTTCATGGAGAAGGTGATTTGTTCTGCAAACCTTGAAGAAAGCTAAGGATTTGAAAAGGTGGAGGTAAGAGTCTCCTTTCAGGTTTTAAAAATTAATACTTCAATATTAGTATAGCAGAAATGCTTCTTCACTACCTGGAAGGAAGGAAGGGAGACAAGCATTTTATTAAGTGCCTCTCCTTTACAAATATCTTGGCAGATCCACCAATATTTTTGCAAACTTTGCTTAAGTTTTTCACGTAGAGTTGATTTTTCTGATGACCACAGTAATCTTTTTGTTTTCCTTTCTAGACTGGTAACGTTCAGTATTCTTTTCTAATGTTCTGCCATTGCAATGTTAGCAGCACTGCAAATAAATGCTAGAGTTTGCTAGGGTTAACTTAGTTCTTCACAATTTAATGAAGATTCTATTCAAGGTGGTTTATACCAAGGCTGTACAAGAACAGAAGGAAACAAAACACCCCTCTCCCATAATATATGGCCATACTAATGTCTCTTCTACTATGTGAATTAAAGAATCTTAGCAGAAAAGGCTGGCCCCCTGACAGAGCAAGCAAATAAAAACAGACTGACCTTTTTTGACTTGCCTTCCATTAACTGCTGCATTAAGGCTCGTCTACAAAAGCAGAGAGCAGTGCACTGCGGAAAGTATTACAATGTTAATAACTCATCACTACATTTTTTTATGGTGACCACATAATGTAAATTAATGCAAACAATCTGAAAAAGGAAAAATGTGCTTTTTAGTTTCCTAGTTACATTGAATGGACAATCCTTCTTATATGAAGTTGAAGAGTCTGATCCACCATCATACACTGGGAATTCTTTTTCTAGGACCAATGTCAATTTTGTGCTGACCTTACCTGAGGGGTTTTCTCTAGTGTGTCTAGTCAGTGGCAAATGTTGGGGAAATGGCTAGCCAAACTGAATAGTGCAGTCTCTGGCTTTGGAAGAAGGAGATGAAGAAGAACTATCACTAGATTAAAAAGACCTAGAGCTTCTAATCCTGGTTCTAGCACTCATTTATTGTTCAGCTTTGCATAAGTCAAATCACTTCAGTTTCCTCATCTGAGAAATGGACTTATTACTCCTTTGTCTACCTAATCAGTCTTACAGTGAGATAATGTACATGATGTCATGAAGTGACACATAAACTTGTCATTTGGGATATTTTTCTCAATGAAAAAATGAATTGTACCAAGACTAGTTTTGTGATCTAAGCATTTTAGGTCCTGCTTTCTAAGATAGTTAGCCCAGATTTACTATGACAAAACCTTAAAAATAAGCTAAAAAGCTAGTCTGTTACATTTTTTTTTTTACCAGTCTATCAATCATTGAACCACTTCCCTTGTGGTTATCTTTCTATTAAACAAACTGATCCATTCATAAATAGGAAAGTGTCCAGTGACAGAAATCTTTGGAACAGAGTAAACGTAGATTTTAAGAGTCATATTATGAATTGTAGTTTAAGATCGTGCCTTTCTGAGTTTACTCAAAAATACTGACCATTCAAAAGTGCTTCCATTGGGCTCTAAGTCTTTTGTTCAATTTTAGCAGTGGTCCTAAGTGATTCAGGTTCAGTACTGGGAAAATAACCAAATATGATAAACCCATATCATACACAGTCTTGTATAGAAGAAGAAAAAGTGCCAGTCATGTGGAAACAGTTATCTAGCTGGTACCGGAGAAAGTGGGCAGTGAGCAGATGGTGCCGTACACAACAACCAAAATGGGAAGTGGTTACTTGAACTGAAATCTCCCTTTCAACTTGAAGCTATGAGAGATCCTAATGGAATATCCAGCCAGTCATATTCCAACAAAATCTATTCTAGACAACTCTCAAAAGGAACAATTTGATGAGGAAAGTACCTGCTTCAACTTATTTCAATACATTAAGCATCTGAGTGGGTACTCCCTACACACACACACACACACACACACATAGATACACATACATACATATGCATACACATATATAGATATATACATACATATACATACACTCAATATATGTATATATATGCATATGCATATATATATATATATAAATAGAGAGAGAGAGAGAGACTTCTTTAATTCAGAAGACAATTTCTATGACCAAAAAAATAATCATCTAATGAGAAGCCTTTCTGACTTACTTAGGTTGTGATTGGACAATGAGCATGTAGTCTATCACCAAGTCCACCATCAAAGCATCTCCATTTTGGAAAAAGAAGATTGTGCTTTACTCATATAGGCTTGAAAAATCTTGATATTTTCAATAAACAATAAATCATCACATCTCAGAACAAACTTTGTTGGCTACAATTTTGCCATTGTACAAAGCTAAAGAATCTTTGAAGAGGAATAAAGAAAAGACCTATTTAAACATGTTAGCTTATGTTTCAAATGAAATACTCAGTATTTGATGAAGTCATATTGTAAGACAAAACTTGTTTGGAGCAAAACACAGGGTCTTTGATATTTACATATTTTTTCATAAAGAAACAACTTTTTATATTTAATCATGACTCTTGGGCCCAATCTTTTCCTTCTCCCTTACCTCCTTCCCTGAGAAGCGAAGCCATCCAGAACTTATTTGGGACTATTTAATGGCAAGAAAACAAGATTCCACTGGGGCACCACCTCTTTATCTTCTCTCTCTCTTTGGTTACCCCCCACAAACATAGAGATCCTTTGCTGGAGGATCATCATGCTCTACTATCTGGTCTGTGTCTATAACCTAGAGACCTTGAGCATCACTATCTAATTTACTTATGTAGATTAAGGACTACTTGACCTTCTCATGTACCTCCACACTGAACTCTTAGGAGTTCTAGGCCTTTTCATCTACTTTTCAGGTAAACTCCTTTTATATCTTTTCTCCTCCCAATAGAGTATAAGTTCTTTGAGAAAAAGAACTGGTTTTTTTTCCACTTGTGTCCCCAGCACTTTACACAGTCCTTGGCACATACTGAGTATTCAATAAAGGCTTTTTCATTCAATCAGTCACTCATTCATTCATATGTAAGACAAGTACACACAAAACTCATGCATAAGGGAGCATAAAAGTGTACAGGAGAAGTCCTGATGTAGGCCTGTGAGAGATTTGTGAAGGGAGAGTTCATTTTTTTTCTTTTTTTTGCTGGAGGGAGAGGGATCAGAGAAGAGTTCATGAAAATGGTGCCCTCTAGATTTGACCTTGAAAGTGATTCCACAGAGGTGGAGAGAGGGAGGTGTGGGACAGTTCAAACATATGGATCAGTGTGTACAAAAATGCAAAAGTGTGGGTAGTGGACATTCCTAGAACTAGACACAAAGTCATTCACTTTGTTTGGAACTAAAAGAACTTAGAAGGTTCATAGATTTAGGGCTAGAAGGGACCTCAGGAAATTTCTAGTCTAATGCTCTTCTTGTTTTGATGAGGACACTGAAGCAGAGAAAGGATGTAATTTGCTCAAATTCATGCTGTTACTTTAGGTCTCAGGTAGAATTTGAACCTAGGTCCTCCTAACTCCAAGTTCAGTGTTTCATCCACCAGGACATAAGGAATTCCAACACAGTTATGGGCTAAATACAATAACTTCAAATCCTAGTCACATTTGGTGAATAGTATGACAAAACTGTGCCAGAAATTTAGATTGATATGAGACTTTGGAGGGCCTTGAATGCTAGAACCAGACATCTGTGTTTTATTCAATAGGCCAAAGAAAGTCACTAAGAGCGTTTTACTAGGAATGAGATGATCAGAACAGTGTACTAGGAAGATTATTTAGGTAGCTGTGAAGGGCTGAATTTGAAAGGAGATAGACTAAAGACAAGGAAGCTGGGTAGGATTTAATTACAACAGATGAGGTAGCATGAGACAAGGGTCTGAGCTAGGGTGATTGCAGTGGGAGTAACAAAAAAGAGGAATAATGTTAAAGGTGTGAAAATTCAATGAAGAAACAGGTTTATTTAAACTTTAAACTTAAATTAACTACGAACAGAGTGGGATTTCAGTTGTGTCTTATAATGATGTAACACATTTTGAGGAATGGAAAAACGAAACTGAACACCCTAGCAGAGACTGAAGTAATCTCTGTCGCCCACTTGCTTCTCTGAGATTTGATGCATGACTAAGTGGAAAAAAACCGGCCACAAGTTGTGATAATAGCTCCTTCCCCATGACAGGCTCCAAACATCCCCTTTGGCCTGTAGACTACAGTCTTCTACACTGAGTGGGAATTTGTACTTTTTACAGATGCTAATTGATGGTGGGAGCAAATTCACAGGAGCAAACAAAACAAAGGGTGAAAGACAAATTGAACCTGGCTGCCTAGGGAATGAGGAATGTGTGAAAAATGAAGGGACAAGTTAAGAGACATGGAGAGAAATCAAGAATGATGGAAGCTGGCAGCAGGTGGACAATTTAAAAGTGGAGAATCTAAATAACTAAGTAAGACTAGCTCATGGTGATTCCATGGGGGACGAGAAAAGGAAGTATCTCTTCATGAAAGAGACAGAGTGGTAGTGAGATGAGAGATGGCTGTGGAGTAAGAAATGCTTGGGCAGTATCCTATGCAACCAGAGACAGAGAGTTTACTGTACATGGGAGGGTGGGATGATGGGGGGGGGAATATAGGAAAGCTGAGGGAGGGAGGTGGTAAAATAATCAAGATAAAACTAAGGGAAACCAGTCTTTTTAGAACACCAGGAAAAGAAAGAACTTGGTTAAAGAAGGGTGTGTGTGTTTGTCCTTCATCTCCAAAGAAGACCATGCCATCAGAGAGATAATGACATGACTTACATTTTAACTTTGTTTTGAGTGAGGGGGGGCTGTGCAGGTCAGCAGCCTTACTTCTCCTCCAGAGTCATCTGAATCCAGTGACCAAATATTCATCAGGATGACTGGAGATGACCCAGGATGAGGCAATTGGGGTTAAGTGATTTGTCCAAGGTCATACAGCTTGTGAGTGTCAAGTGTCTGAAGTGATATTTGAACTCAGGTCCTCCTGACTCCTGCACTGGTGCTCTATCCACTGCATCATCTAGCTGCCCCTAAAGAAGGGTAACATTTGCTGAAATAGAGACACCTAAGTGGCACAGTGGATAGAGTGCTGGACTTGGAGTCAGGAAGACCTGAATTCCATTTTGGCCTCAGAAACTTGAACAAGGCACTTAAACCTCTGGTTGCCTCAGTTTCCTCATCTGTAAGATGTGGATAATAGTCCTACTTCTCAAAGTTGTGTGAAGATAAAATCAGATACTTATAAAATGCTTTACAAATTTAAAGTACTACATTAATGTTTATTATTGTTGCCCAGAGATACATATACATTTTTTTCTGCTATGTTCTAAAGGAGTGTTTGAATCTAACTTAGGGGTAGAGAAGGAAAACATAAAGGCCACCCTTCTCTATGCCCTTATTTTGTGTCCTCAGACCTTTAAAACTGCAAGGATACCAATAAATAGCCATACCTACAATTATGTAACACCAAGCCCAAACCCAAAAATTTTAGTGAAAATTTTTGTTTGAAAAGGGAATTCATTTTGTTTTAATGTTCACTATTGACTGTTAAGAAACAGTTGCTTTGTATATTATTTAAACTACTTTGTTTCTCTTCCTTTTACATCTTCTCCCCCTTTCGGGTATTCTTCTACTTGTTCACTTGCATTATCAGGTGGGCAGAAGAAGGCAAATGCAAATCAAATGATACTGCCACTTGATAGTAATTCATGTCAAATATCACATGCAGGAAAACTTAATGGTTAAAGTAAACTTTTAAAAACATGTGTATTTCATTTACCCATGCTCCCATATGGCCATGAGCAAGCCAAAATTAGTAAAAAATGAAGGACTGGGAGAAAGAGGAATAGCTGTAATTAAAATGGATGAGGCATTACTGCTGTAAATCTTTCCCAAGAAAAGCATATGTGAATATTTAATAGATAGAAGTAGAGACTTATAACTCCGTATAGTAAGCAACTAAAGGGCATAACAACTCTATAAAATAGGTAATGCAGGAATTATAATCCCTCGTTAGTGCTTGATTTTAGCTCGAATAATCTGAGAAGCTAATCCTTATTTTATAGGTGAGAAAACACACTCATAAAGGTTTGATGACTTGCCCCCATAGCATAGCTAGTCATGACACAAGGAGAGTAGAATTTAGGTCTTATGGCTATGTCTTTAGCTTTTCCAAAACAGCAGGACAAAGAATATATTCAACAGTGCATAATCAATTAAGATTCCTATCAGAAGCATCACTCCATGTATTAGGTTGGGCACAATGACCTTGATTTATTCCGAGGTACTGAGTTTAAGATGAACACATCATCAAATAGGAGGTCTATTTTGGAAGGTTATGTTGATTCTTGGTTAAGGCCAATACTACATATCTATAGGTGGACTTTCATAGAGTATCTAGGAGTATTTCCAAAAAAAACTAGTAGGGGTAATGCTTTAACTTGATGGGAGAAAGTCCCATAATTTCAACAGAATTTGAAAAGAGTGTAAACAAGGGATAGTGATAAACAACAGTGGATCAAGTGGTCAATCTGTTTCTAGGAGAGGACGAAGAAATACAGTGTCAGATGTGGTATCATTTCAATAACTTTATAAATGAAATGAAAGAAGAAAACTACTTCAACATCAGGGTGTTATCCGTAGTGTTAAACTGGGAAATGTTGCAAAGAAGAACCAGGAAAAGGAATTATTCATAGTTTTTATAAATATCCCATACACACATCATATATATCTGCATATATGTATATGCAGATATATATATATATATATATATATATATATATGTGTGTGCGTGTGTGTGTGTGTGTGTATGTATGTATGTATTTGTTATAGTATTATGGTCTTGTTTTAGCTGGTGATCCAAGAAAATTGCCTGATTGTGTGTGCACACATATGCATGCATGCATTTGTATATAGAAATGAATGTTTATTGACGTAGCTTATTTTGTCCTGTAACCTTTGACTTCTAAACTGTTTGTAGCTACTTCTTAAATTTGCTTCAAGTGGGGAGAGGTTGAATTTGGAGAGGGGTTCTGACTGGTTTTTTAACACAGTTTTAACACAGTTTCTGCCAAGTATCATCCACTGAAAAACATGATGACTAATGATACAAGTATAAGTTATAGCTTTATTGCACTAAAGTATCTGGTTTAAAAGCTGATAAGCATGTTATTTGTCTCTGTAGGATGATGGGTTTTAAGTGATGATACATTATGACTTTAGAGATGATATAGTCTAGCCCCCACAGTTAAAGGAACTGATAGACTTAATTTTTCATTTCCCTACAAATAGGTTTGATGTCATGTTTCTATGGGAATAGAAGGAACCTCTTCTGTAGTGAAATAGGTTATTAGTTTCACATTATTGTCATTTTGCCAACAAAGCTAGGCTGAACACTTGCTAGTGATACTGTAGAAAGAATTCCTATTCAAGCACTGGTTGAATGTGTGACCTCTGAGTTTCCTAGTGGAACAAATGTAAAATATAGTGAAATCTTTGAGGTTTTCCATCCTACAAAACAGATATTGAAGTATTCCTAGAGAAAAATCATAGCAGTATTAAAAACTGGACTAGATAAAAGAATAAGGGGTTGCAAGCATGCAAATACCTAGCATACCACTTTCACTTAAACATTGATAATAGCTTTGATTCTTCAACCAAGAGATACAAAGATAGAGAAGGGCATTCTTTGGGATGGCTTCCCGCTTCCCTCTACACATTTAAATGTGTAAAGATGAATCTGACAACCCCTCTGAGCAAAGCAGTTGGGGAGAGGGAAGGAGTGGAGGAAATTTGTTGAACAGAACAAAAACAATTTAAATTAATAACTAGAAATCATTAATGAGACACTAGGAATATTTATTGTAATAAACAGAAGCCCCAATAGGCAAGTTGCAATTGCAATTTTCAATATTTGTAGTGTTGTCATAAAGAAAGAGTAATTCAGAGGATTTCGGATCTTGCCAACATGGGGTTTCTTCCAGTGATCCAGACTGCAACCCATCTACACCATTTCATCCAATTCAATCACTGTCCAGGTCCTCCCATGGATTGTCCATAATGTTGCCATTCGAGAGAAGTCCATCCTCTAGGTCTATTATGTTTTTAAAATAGTGGTTTTATTTTTTTTTAATTACAAGTCAAGACAAATTTAAGCATTCATTTTTACAATATTTTGAGTTCCAAAATTTTATCCCTCCCTATATTCCCTCTATTCTTCCTAAACTGGAAGACAATTTGACATAGATTATAATATGTGCTATCATGAAAAACATATTTCCATATTAGTCACAGTAAAATATGCTTCAATTTGCATTCAGAGTCCATCAGTTCTTTATCCTGATGTGAATAGCATTTTTCTTTGGATCATTGTGTTGCTGAGAAGAGCTGAGTCTTTCATGATCATTAGACAGTGTTGCTGAAACTGTATACCATGTTTACCTAGTTCTGCTCATTTCACTTTGCATCAGTTCATACAAGTCTTTCCTTTTCTGAAATCTGCCTGTTAATCATTTCTTGTTGCACAATAGTATTCCAATACATTCCCATACTGCAGCTCATTTAGCCATTCCCCAATTGATGGGCATCCCCTCAGTTTCCAATATTTTGCTACCACCGAAAGGGCTACTATAAATATTTTTGCATATATGGGTTCTTTTCCCTTTTTACGATCTCTGTGCGATATAGACCTAGTAGTAGTATTTCTGGATCAAAAGGTAAGCACAATTTTGTTGCCCTTTGGGCATAGTTCTGAATTGTTCTCCAGAATGGTTGGATCAGTTCAACACTCAACCAGCAGTGCATTAGTGCTCTGATTTTCCCATGTTCTTTCCAACATTTATCATTTTTCTTTTCTGTTCTATTTGCCAATATGATAGGTATCAGGTGATTCCTCAGTTATTTTTATTTGCATTTCTCTAATCAAATGATTTAGAGCATCTTCATATGCCTATAGGTAGTTTTGATTTCTTCATCTGAAAACTGCCTATTCATATCCTTTGAATATTTATCAATTGGAGAATGGCTTGTAGTCTTATAAATTCAATTCAGCAATTTATTTATTTGAGAAATGAAGCCTTTCTCAGAGAAAGCTTTCTGCTCTCCTTCTAATCTTGGTTGCATTGGTTTGTTTGTACAAAAGTTTTATTTTTTAATTTAACATAATCCAAATTATCTAGTTTATAGTTCATACAGATTGCCATCTCTTATTTAGTTATTCATTCTTCTCATCCTCAGGGAAACTATTCTTTATTCTCCTAGTTTGTTTATGGTATCATCCTTTACATCTAAATCATGCATCTATTTTGATCTTTTTCTTGGTATATGGTATGAGATGTTGGTCTATACTTAGTTTGTATCCTATTGTTTTCCAGTTTTCCCAGCAGTTTTTGTCAAATAGTGAGTTCTTATCCCAAAGGTCAGGATCTCTGGTTTTATCAAATGCTATGTTACTATGGTCTTTGATTACTGTGTCTTATGTACCTAATCTATTCTACTGATCCACAACCAGTTAGTTTTGTTGATTGCTGCTTTATAATATAGTTTGAAACACCTCCCTTTGAATTTTTCATTAATTCCCTTGATGTTCTTGACCTTTTGCTCTTCCAGATGAATTTTATTATTTTTTCTACCTCCATCAAGTAATGTTTGACTGGTATGGCATTGAATAAGTAAATTAGTTTAGGGAGAATTGTCATTTTTATTATATTGCTCAGCCTACCCACAAGCAATTGATATTTTTCCATTTGTTTAGATCTGACTTTATTTGTGTGAAAAGTGATTTGTAATTGTGTTCTTATAGTTCCTAGGTTTGTCTTGGCAGGGAGACAGTTATTTCTCTTTCACTTACTACTAGGCTTTGTTCCATATAAAGAAATGCTGCTGATTTACATGGGTTTGTCTTATGTCCTGCAACTTTGCTAAAGTTGTTAATTATTTCAAGTAGGTTTTTAGTTGATTCTCCAAGGTTCTCTAACTGTACCATCATATCGTCTGCAAAGAGTGAGACTTTTGTTTCCTCATTGCTTATTTTAATTCCTTTGATTTCTCTTTCTTCTCATTGCTATAGCTAACATTTACAGTATTATATTGAGTGATAATGGTGAAAATGGGCATCCTTGCTTCACTCCTGATATTATTGGGAATGCTTCTAGCTTATCCCCATTACAGATAGGTCTTGTGGATGCTTTTACAGATAGATTGCTTTTCATTTTAAGGAGTGCTCCTTTTATTCCTGTGCTTTCGAGTATTTTTAATAGGAATGGGTACTGTATTTTGTCAAAAGCTTTTTTAGCATCTGTTGAAATAATCATATGATTTTATTCGTTGTCTTATTGATATGGTCAATCATGTTGATAATTTTCCTAATGTTGAACCAACCCTGTATTCCTGGTATAAATCCTCTCTAGGTCTTTTAACATTTTGTGAGTATGAGTAAGAAAAGCAGACTTTCTATTTGTTGTCTCTTGCTCTTGTTACTTTTCTAACCCATAACTTTTATTCAGTAATCTGTTTCCAACTAATATTAATATACTTCAAACTGCTTGTTTCTGCAGTATAGTTCTCTGTTGGTCTTTGGGTCACTTGAAACTTTTATTTTTCAGGAATTGTGGTATTTGTGGCAATGTGGCATCATTAAAAACCATAAAGTGCCACCAATCTTGAAGAATTAGATTTACTCTGTTTGGCTCTAGGAAGCAAAACTAGACCAAGGGGTGTAAGTGACATGGAGAGATTTCAATTCAATCTAAGGAGAAACTTTCTAACAATTAAAGTTGTTTTCTAATAGTGAAATGAGAGTAAATGGCACTTTATTAGAGGTTGTCAAGGATTTGGAGAGTTATTAGAAATCAGGTGATTTTCAATCCTCCAGTCTAGAATAGTCTCAAACCTGAAGGTTTGTAGATTTCCCCAGGCCTTTTCTCTGATATGACTAGCCTAATACAAGAAGAATGAGTTTACTTTGGCATACTGTGGCACTTACCCAAAGCAGAGTCATTTAAGCCCTGACTTGAAGACATTAAGGGTGCAGTGTAGCAGGAACCACAAATCACTATTTGGAATTGTGACTTTCCATCAGTTACTAGTTTACAACACAAACAGGTCCAAAGATTATTTGAATTATATTTCTCTACTGTTCTGCTGTCAGAAATGTGATGTATAAATAGGTAAAAAGATTGAATAATATTAAAATGTAGAAGTAACTATAGTTTATTAAGTATGAACATCCTTTGCCAATCTAAATCATAAACATATGTATCTACCATTTGTACATGTGAGAATCTTTTGGAGCTAAAGGGTGATAGGTGGATTTATGACAAATTCAGATTCTCATCCTCACTTAAATCATTCCATTCATTTAAAATATATCTGACCAAAAATGTGGATTACCACTCAAAAGCAAAAGCATATATTTTTCTGTTTCACTAATTTGTATAAACTTTTTTTTCTAAATAAACAAGTAATGAAACATTTTTAACTTGGTGTTTATATTTGAACACGGTCATTTGACATGCTAAGAATCCATGGACTGAACTTATTGCAACTAGGGAAGAGGGCAAAATACTATAGTGGAAAAAGCACAGGATTTGAGACCTAGACTCTAGCTCTGTGGTCTTGAAAAAGAAATCATGTATCTTCTTTGAGTCACAGATTCCTTGAGTTAACAAATGAGAACCCTGAGACATGATTTCTGAGCTTCTTTCCAATTATAAAATTATTTCTTCCTACTTTACATAAGAAATTCCTAGGTTGCTAATGGTTTCTCTAGCCCAGTACTCTATTTCTGACAATGGTGGCCAAAAAGCTTTTGGGAGAAAGTATAGTAGTAGTAACATTCTTTAGTATAGTCTTCAGAACATAGGGACATACTCCAGGACTCATAATCTTCCCTTCATACCCTACAAAGGGTTCATAAGCTATAAATTTATCCATTTTCTAGAAACTGTCTGCAGAGTCTTACTTTGGTGTCTCATTGAGGCATGGAAGTGATCCTAGAGTCTCAATAGCTATGTATCACATTTTGGCAGGATCTACTATGCTATATGATCTGTCAATAAACTATATCTTCTTCTAAATTCCAAAAGAGCTAAGTAGCAAGAATTTTATCATCAGTGGGATGGTCATATGTTGATTCAGTTTTTGGTTAAAGTAATCTATGGAAATGGTCTTCAGTTCTAAGAGAATCATCCATTTCTGACATACGAGTCAATACCGAATTAACTAACTATACACAATCAATTTCTTAGAGTAAATTTCATAAAAACTTAGAGAATAAAAAGGAGAATAAGCCATAGAGTATAATTACAACAATTCCAATATGATTTACTTAATCTAGCTGGTAATGACAACAATGGTCAATGAATGGAAGGTCAAACACTAGCAATTTCCTAAAGAAGTTTAACCAATGTAAATTGACTGAGACCAAAAGAGTCTAGGACAATTTCAGCCAGAAAATACTTTATCTCTTTGCCAAGCAGAGAGCTATAATATACAGTATATATACACTGGCTTAGGATAAAATTTGTTTATTACAGAAAGAATGGCAGAATATTATTAGCAAGATCACCTTCGTAAAATGAGAAGAATTGGATGTGGAAAATAGCTTAAAGAAAACTAGTCAAGAGATTCTATTAAGTAGTTAGGCCATTTAAACATAGAAACAAGGACAACAATCCATAGATGAAAAATGCTAAAGATATACACAATATCACCATGTGAAGGGTGGCAGAGACATCACATTTGGATTCAACATTACAGTCTTTGATGTGATATGTAAAAAAGTATAAATGGTACTGAAGCAAACAAAGATAGGGAAGCCAGCTACACCAGAAGAAACACATACAGAAGAGATCCAAGGTGATACAATTTTGAAGATGTTAAGGAATTGGATTGTCAAGGGGTTGGAAAGAAAGGAACCCGCTAAAGACAAAGAAAAAGAATTTTGAATCTTATTACCAAAATAAGGCAACTGAAAGTGTCAGTAACTACTGAACCAAATGGCTACTTTGCCATCTATTGAACATTTTTATGGTGGAAATCGCCACACATACATTAAGGATATGTTTGATGAAAATGAAGAGAAAAGGGAGCCTTTTCCAAATGATTTTTCATAGTAGATCATATCCTTACAATCACTTAATTTCACGAAAAGCAGAGAATGCAAAACTCCAGTCCTTGCCCTAAAGAAGCAAGTGAGGTGTAAAGCAGGGAAATGTATGGGTGACAAAGGTGTTTACCTTTGAAATAAAAAACATTTTTCATATAAGCCTACTTATGTATAATACTGACTGCATCAAACGTTATGGATTTCATTAAGAGGTTCTGCAATCACTCAAATGCTCTCTAGTCTAACCATGCACTTTGGGAAAATTAAGTGAATGAAAAAATACCTATTCTCCAAAGAAAGATGTGAAAATCTTTCAATCAGAAAACATTTATTAAGCACCCATTACATATCAGGTACTAAATGGTGGAGATACAAATGTAAAGAATGAAAATCCCTACTCTCAAGAAATTTATATTCTAATGAATAGCTGCGAATTTGAAACAGTAAAACATAGAGTTTACCCATTCTGGATCACAAAATCATAGATCTAGAGTTATAATGGAGGGAATCTAAGTCCTAGTGTTTCTTAAACTGTGGGTCACAATCTCTTTTGGGGTTGTGAAAATTTTGGCAAAGGGTAAAAGGTTTCTGAACACGCAACCAAAAATTAATTTAAAATCAAATGCATAATGCATCATCCTAGGTGTTTCTGGAGGTGCTTGCCTGTGTTACATCACACAACCCTGCTGCAGTTTCAGTTCTGAACGTACAACATGCTCATTTTGTGTGTTGTCATGCCCACTCAGCACCACAAACTCTGTGGAAATGAGAAAAGGGTTCAGGGGAGGTTGTGAGTGGAAAAACCTTAAGAAGTACTGATCTCTAGTTCAATCCTTTCATTTTATAGATAAAGAATATGAACTCTTTGGATGCTAAGTTATTTGCTTAAGTTCATACAATACAAAGTAGCAGAGTAGAATTTGACTCTGGAATCTCCAACTTTAGACCCAGTGCTCTTTCCACTGTGCCATACTACTTCTTACCCCAGACAGAAACATAGAAATCAAGTGAGAGGAAATGTTCTCCTCCTCCTTCTTTCTGAAATGAAAGCCCATCTTCTTAATTCCCATGTAGTGCATCACAAATGAAAAATAATATAGAAGTGATATAAAGTATGCTGTCAGAGAAATGTAGGACTGAGAAAAAACAAAGGACCAGTCACAGTTCAAGCTGCTGCTGTTATTTGGTCACATCCAACTCCTTGTGATGCCATTTGAGGGTTTCATGGCAAAGATACTAGAGCAATTTGCCATTTCCTTTTCTAGCTCATTTTACAGATGAAGACCTAAGGCAAACAGAGTTGAGTGACTTGCTCAGGGTCATGTAGCAAGAAAATATCTGAAACCAGGTTTGAACTCATGAAGATGAGTCTTCCTGATTCCAAGCCTAGAACTCTATCCACTGTCCCACCTAGCAGTCACAGTTAAAGAGAGTTAACTGATAGCCTGCATCCTCTACTATGTCTATGTGTTGTCAAAAGAAAGCACAGGTAGCCTCTGTACTGTGCTGCTTTTATGGGAAGATAGGTTCAAGATTTCCAAAGGCAGGTGTGGATAGGTTATAATTTGCATAATTGGAAGGAGTACCCACATAATGTGATCACAAATCTAGAAAACATTAATATCAACACAAAGGTCATTTCTGATGACTGACATTAAACATCCAGTACTTCCTAATCAAATGTTGGTTGACTTCTAATGTCTGCTTATTTAAATAATAAAAAGATCCTTTATCAGATAATATATTTCAAGTATTTTGCTCACCAGGCTTATTTAAAGAGTACCTTCCTTGCATGCTCACCTAATGCAATGAATGAGTCTCAGAGTTGGTAAGGGGAAAAAGCCCAATTTACCATGCTTTCTGACTAGTAAATTATTTCATTTTGAAAATCCTATACAAAAGAATGCTGATAAAATACTGGTTCTCCTTCTGAATAAATAAGGGGTTTTGGGCTGCTGAAATTTTTCATTGAAATGACTGATCAGATCTCACATGTCTGTTTAAAAATGTCTGCCTTAGGTCCTTACAAAATGACAGACTATGATAAACTAGATGATAGTTGGGAGAGAGACAATGAGGCATTGTTTACACAGAAGATTGAGTAACTGGTTGAACAAAAGAGATCCTTGGGTATCTATTGTACATACAAGTAAGAGCTTTACTGAAGCTTTTGTAATTTTTACGAAGCTCTCTCCAACTAGCTTCATTAACTTGAAGTAGATCAAATCATGCAGAAATCTGGCTCAGCCTGAAAGGCAACCCAGGAAAGATACAATATGAAGAAAAACAGACACGGGATGATAAGGTTTAGTATCTTTGGCATTTTTCATAAATATTTCGTTTGAAGATTATTAAATTACAACCTAGAAAAATACTAAAACTATTAAATCAAGTCTAGTTTGTTTTCCAACTTAGTTTTATACATATATACAAAATTACACTTACAAAGTTATATGTCAACAAAATACATTTTTATAAACTTAAATTTCATTTGAAAAGAGACAATTCCATTTAATTCCACATTACAACAAAATAAGAACTGTTAATTATCTGGGAAGGGAATAAATGTTCTGTAACTTTGTGGAGATAGATGGGCATACAGGTAGAGATTATTTTCTACTCTTACATTGCTTTTACTTCCTGATCCATAGTAGAATTTTAGGATAAATTCTTATTGTGCACATTACATATGATCAGAACAGGAATCCTCCATTCAGTACTAGAAAGCCAACTTAAAGAAGTCTATAAATTAAGTCCAATAGCATATAAGTTCTTTGAAGGCAGGAGTCATGTCGTTTTGGTTTTTTGTTGGTTTGTTGGTTTTAGTATATTTAATGACTAGCATACTGCCTGGTAGTTATAGGTGCTTAATAAATGTGTGTTGAATTAAGTGAACAAATCTTCCTTTCTTTCTTCATTCCTTCCATCCTTCTTTCTTTCCTTTTTCTTTCTTTTTTTTAAACCAATAAACTTACTTTAAACTAATTTGGAAGAGTCTTCAAAGATCAGGAATCCTACTGTTGTGGGCCCTCTGCTCCATCGGCACATGTAAGAATTAACAGCTGAAATTTTAGAGGCATTCTGCATCCCCCTCCCAAAATCTGTCATCCTTTGTCCAGCATAGTGATGAGCCTCTACACATTTAGCTAAGCTGGTCCTATGAAAAACATACAATCTATCCCTAGACCTATAAAAACTGGACTTATATCAAACCTCTGATACTACCTCTCTGAGTCTCCATTATCTTGTGAGTATGATGGGGCCACTGAACCTCCGAATGACCTCTGAATCCATCTCCCTCTAGATCTCAGGTCCTAAACCTTCCTTTCCATCCTGGCAGAAATTGTCAGAACGAGGGTTTTGCTAACATAGCCTTTGGAGATTCAGTGGCACATCCATGTCAGCATAAGGCCCTGCAGGAGATCATTAGAGGAGATGTACTTATAGAGAAATCAAGTACTGGAAGAAATCATTTTAATTAGTAGAGACCTATTCTTTTTTTGTTGTTGTCCCCTCACTCACATTTTAAAAATCTATTATTTCTAAAACTGTAGTGTTGAGTCTTTTTTGAAAAACAAAAACAAATGAAGATAAAATCAATGAGACAATATTGGAATGACAATTGAAAATAAACTCTTTATAGGTCATAAGATGATGTTTCTTTAATTTATTCAAACTGGTTGCTCCTGACATGTCCATTGCCAGCAACAGACCTTATGGAGCCATGTGGCATCCAGCACCAAAAAGTTAACTATAACTAGATAATAACTACTATGACATTATTTTCCACCATTCTGGTCATCATGAGATACATGTTTTAAATGATACGTTATTTGAAAAGGTGATGGGCATCAAATATATTAGAACAGAACAATGACGTAAATGAAGGTAGAAAAAATAGTTCTCAGATTTAAATGGTAAATCTGTTGGAGGAATCTGAAAAGGTCAAAGTTTCTCCTGAGTCCATGAAGTCTAGATGTGCTTGGGCAAACTAGCCATTGGCATTCTCCCATGGGGAAGCTGAGATAATTAAGGTCTTACTCCAGTCCTTCTGAGAATGAGAATGGAACAGTTGTGCACATTTCCTGGATTGCTTCCTCCAGTTGGGCTGATCCTCTGTGAGAAAAAACAATGCCAATACTCCATGAGTTCCTATAGGGGGTCATTGGGAGAATGTGAAATAAATATGCCCTTCCAGCATGATTATATGGACACTAATGGTTTTAGTGTTGGCCTAAACCAAACCCAAAAAAGAGATGCTGCATTCCAAAGTCGGTATGTGTCCTAGAAAGCACTCCGTTTCTTCCTAAGGGGACTGTGATTGCTGTATGGTTTCAATTCAGCATACTGCACCTGTAAAAACAAATAGACATGACGTTTGCAGCTAGGTAACTCAAGCTCACTACAGTGTGTGTTAATGGCTCCCCAAGGACAAACCAAGGGAAACTAAGGAAGGTTCAAAAGTAATGAATCATTTTCTAAACACAGGAACATGGGGGATTAATTGCAGGAAGGATTTGAGAAGTCATGCATCATTTCATGAAACCAAAATATTAAAAGCAGATTTTTCTAATGAGATGCATGGGTTTCTACCTGCTCTCAGCACTACAAGATTATTTTTGTGTATGCCAGCATTAACCTGTAAGTAAGTTTAATAACAGTCTCTGGGGGATTTATAAAGCATGTGTGTCTAAGTGTACAGCAGGACAACTTTTTTAGAATTATTCATTTTTAAATGACCATCTCAAGACTTGAAAAATAACAGCAAATTACACATATTTATTTTTCCTCAAAGGAAAAAAAGTGCCAAATCTGATACTGGTCCAAGGAATTATATCTACTTCTGTTTAAAATGAATTTAATTTACAATGTAATGGATAAAGCATATGTGATAAATATGACCATGGTAGAGTCTCTAGTGGCAAACTATCTATTGTATTATTGAAAAGTACTGAGATTCTTACTCATGGTACAGTATATCTTCCCTTAATTCCCTGTTATTCTCTTTCACTATACTTGTACCAGCAACAAACTGGTATTAATGCTATGAGCATCAGTCCTTAGCCTGTGTACAGATATGTAACTGAGTAGTTTTGATGGGAATTTCAACTACTAGGAGGACTAGAGAATTGGACTTACAAGTAGCTACAACGAGTGATGGTGAACTGTGAACACAAAGTGGTCCAAAGCAGGAGTTCTGAGATATGCATGTGGACTGGCTTTAATTATGATATTGTATTACATGCTCCATGTGCTCCCTATTTTTGGTGTCTGTGCCAAACTCCCTTAGGATGGTATATTCTATCTCACAGAACACTCTCTCACAGAAAATTAATGAAAAAAGCATCTACTTCCTTAGGAATTCAGGGCTGATTTCTGAGGACAGACCCGTTTAAGGGAATGGCATAAATACAAATGTGAAATATTACACAAATAGGAATTGGGCTATCTTTACCTTCAAATATAAATGTCAAGGGACAAACCAAAGCACATTGAACATATATTGATCAAATAACAGTGAAAAATTAATAGGAACAACCAAGGAGCTCTTTCCTCAATTTGCAAACACTTTAAAGAAGTCTACAGGCTTTTGAAGTTATGATTTTATGCAAATATGCCTGAGGGTATATTGACAATTATTTTATAATCTCTCACAGATTAAAAACAAGACCTGATTTAGGTTCTTTCAGATAATGGCTCATTTGTTTGATTACTTCCCTGAAATTTACCACAAAATATCTCCCTGAGCATCAACCCTCTACCTTCTATTTGTTCTGCACCTGTGATAGCTCCCAATAAAAAAAATAAAATACAAATTAAAAAAGAAACCCACCAACAACAAGCTTACTGCCTCTTCTCTAGGACCCTAGCAGGTCAGGAGAAGGATTAGCCAATCAAATGAGACTAGTATATACAATATCTTACTTGGATTTTTTTATCTCAGCAAATTTAAGTTCCTTAGTCATATTTATTAGGAGTAAGTGGGGCTTAGAATTGCATAGATTCAGGAGAACTGAATTCTAGTCTCATCTCTCTCATGAATTTCATGTTTCCTTGACTTTGCCTCAACTCCTTAGAACTCAGTTTTGATAACCATTTAATATCATTTTTGGACTTTAATAAAAGCCTGAAGTAATCAATCAGATTGCTTTGTTTTGCTCTAAAAATGTCCTTTCCCATGTCAGCAACTTCTAAGATCAGTTTATGACAAGATGCCTGCAACCAAAGTAGTGGGTTTCTTCTTATCTTGATATGCAGAGAGAGAAAAACAGAGGTCCTAGGATCCTAATTTCCAAAGGCTTCTACCTTGTCAATGGTCTTGTCCCACTGTGTTTACAACTCTTAAAATTAAGAAAATTCCTTTCTCATGGTAAAGTATATTTAAACCCTTTCATTCTTGTATTAATCGGTCAGAAGTTTCCTTCTTGCTCTATGATCAAATATCTGCTAGCTTTAAGGGAATAAATAATATGGATTTACATCATCACCTAGCCTGTTTGCCCCTTTGACCAAACTTTCAGGTCAACAGTTACCTCATCTAGAACACAAGGTCAGAGGAGGTGATGTCTGTGCTCTCTCCTAGCTCTATCATTTCCTATAACTGTGGACTCCTAGGTCTGCAGAAGAAAAACATGGGAGTTTATCCCCACCAAGCAGATAATCGTGGCAAGCACAAAATGAAAAGAATTATCCCCCTCCTCCCAACATCTCTTCATCTGGAAGTGGGAAAAAATAAGTAAAACCTCCACAGGCTTTGTATCTCTGTCTCCGTTACTTACTGAGTGTATTTTATCCCCTTCAGGGAAGCCAGAGAGCAAAAAGGTGAGAAAAACATTGCTTGGCGGCCACTCGCTATGAGCTCCAGATCATTTCTAAGCAGCTCTTTTTCAGGATAATTTTCCACAATCATCTTATGCTTTTGACAAAGGTTTTGTAGCCGCCTCCCCTGCTAACCATCTCCCTTTATGGATTTTCTGATTTCTTATCTGTCTTATTCAAAAAGCTTGCTTATTGCATTCTTACTTCCCAGTGGCGGGCAATGCTATTGCTGCCTGATGCCCCTGTTGGTGGTGGTCATTCATTACTTACCTTTTGAACATCAGATGGTACCCTGGAGAGGAAATCTAGTAGCTCATTATTGTCGATGGCATAGGGATTTCTAAGCTTCTTAGTAAATTTATTTATGCCTAAAAAAAGACAACAAAACCCAGAAACACAGGGCCTTTTTATTTTTTGATATTTTTGCAAACTCCCTTGGCCGAATGGAGGTGATGAGAGTGGGGGTGGGGAGGGAAATTCACAAGTAAAAATTAGTGTGAAAACAATTACTAGACCTCAAGTCATGCACATGTTGCTGTCATGTGGAATCATTCACAAATGCCTTTTTTTTTGGAGGAAGGAAGGGGGAAAAGGGAGAAAAAGAACTCAGCTTGCTTTAGTTGTGAAAATCCCATTTCAGCCTTAGCAGTAGGATAGAAGGTACACAAGCGGAAACTGTGGAGCTCATGTGCTTTTTGGGAGTATACTGATTAACAGCCTATTCTGCTATGAAAACAAACGTCCCAGAAGGGAAAAGGCCTTTATTAGCCCAAACATGTTCCTGCCTGATGGCTTCAGACAAAATGTATTGGAGAGGAGATTAGGGAGGGAGAGAGAGAAGGGAAAAAGGAAATGAGAGGGTTTTTTGTTTGTTTGCTTGGTTTATCCTCCCCCCCCCCCACCCGTCTTTTTCCCCTCAATAATTTTCACAGATTCTTTTTGCTACAACACAGAACTTGGCACATCAATCATGCCCTGATTCTATATGAAACTATGAAAAGTTATTATTGAAAAATGATCTTAACATGGTTGCAAACTTCATTTATGGATGGACCATTGTCATATCACTTCTAGTTTTCTCAGCAGTGAAGTGAATGTTAATTTAGGATTTGGAGAATGATAATTAGAAGGTGCAACCAACATTTAAGATATCAATATGCTGCAAACTCCCACAGAGGTGTCTATAACTTACATCAACATGCAAGTTCGGACGAAACTCTCCCTGCATGTGTGTTTTCCCCCATGGGAGATAGAACCTTTACAACCTACTGTCACCATTTCCCTCCATTCTCAGAATATATCTGGCACAGTATATGACTAGTGGCTCTTAAACTATCTTATTTTCACCAAATATCATCTCCATTTGTTATACATGTGATTTCTTTAAAAGGACAAATTCTAGGTGGTCTTCCAAGCTTTGCCATAGAATACTTGCTTAACATGGGTCATATTTGAAGGCCCTGTCAGTCTCAATGATAACTGAGTGGATGTGTAGTTTATATGTACTCAGTCTCTTACAAAGAATTAGAAATAACATTTATCTATTGAACTTTTTCTGCACACATGAAAGGTTTGATGTTTTCTTATTGCATTAAATATTGTTTCCGTTTCATCTCTAGTTCTGGTTTCCTTCGTGTTATTATTCCCCATACAACCAACCTCCATTTATGCTGAAAGGGAGATTAACAACTGCTTTACTACCCTAGAGCTAATAGGAACTGACCATTGTGCAGAAATACAGGATCATGTGGTGGTTTGACAGTGAAAGGCTACTCAGTAATGGTATCCTTTTCTTTGACAAAAGGCTGTTCCCACCAGGGTTTTTTTTCCCTCTACCCCCACAGAAAAATTCACGCTTCTAGCTAAAATTTCCCCATAGCTTCTTTAAACTAAAATACACTCAACTATGCTAGTCTGAAGAAATTTAATTGTGGGCTTTTTTGGCAAAAGAAAACAGACAAGGGAAAACGATGAAGGGAGACAAAGACGTATTGAGAAAAGATATATCTTCTATTGTTAATTATATATAGTGTGCGCATCTGGAGTCTTTACAATGAACAGCAAGGCAAGGATAATATCACAACCGATCAAAACACTGCTTTCTTAGTGACTGAGAAGATTATAAACCTGAACAGCAGCTAAAATGTACCAATAAAGGCAGAAGTTGTCCACAATGCAACGAAGCTGTCTGAAGTAAACTGAAAAGCTTAGTTAGAATAAAAAAATTATACGAAACTGAGATCAAACATGCCAAAAGCACACCTTAGTTTATTAGGTTTTATGGGCTTAATTATTTTTTCTTAATCACATCATTTCTTCCGTATAAGGCCAAGAGTCAGAAACCTAGGAGTCATCTTGAATCAAGAAAGGCAAATGATGCAGTGATAAGTAAGCCCTTGAAACAATATAAGGAATGAGGATAAGCTATGGAAATTAAAAAGTGCTCCCAATGCCTAGCCCAGATGGAAACAGGATCCCATTGTAGGCATGTAGTTTGAATACTTTAGCACTGTAACAAGGAGAACAGGAATTTCTAATGCGCAGATTCACTCTATGGGGAAACTAGCAAATGAACAATACAGAAAGGGTTTACAAGCCTATGAAAGATGGTTGATGGTAAGAACTCAACAAAGGGAGGTATATGAAGTCTTTTTTTTTTTAAAGGAAAAAATCAGAGTGAAAAAAAAAAAGACCAGATCCTCTGTAGTCACATGGCTACCTTCAGACCACCCCTGGGAATAGCTTTATATCACTACTTTCATAAGTATTAATGGCAAGTATAGTCCTAGTTACAAATACACAGGGGCCCACTCTTGCCCTGGAATAGAAGAATTAGCTTAGCCCAGGGAATTGGGAATCTAAGGTCATATACTATGATAAACAAAAGAACTGTAGCATCGGGTTATTATTTTCTGGAAGGGGGAGAGAGGGAGATATTTG
Source organism: Potorous gilbertii (assembly GCA_028658325.1). NCBI lineage: Eukaryota > Metazoa > Chordata > Mammalia > Diprotodontia > Potoroidae > Potorous > Potorous gilbertii. The sequence goes on along the minus strand of CM053769.1, from coordinate 563,997,008 downwards.
CTACCATGAAGGTTTCCAGGATGTATTGCTTACTGCAGACTGAAATCCAAAAACTTAAAGTAAAACAATGATTGGAGAGGACAAATTCTTTGCATAAAATATGTACACAGATGATATCCTCTTGTCTAAGGCAATGTTAATTTAAAAGAATGCAGAGTTTTGGACAGGAAAGTAGAGATAAAGGACAGGATTTCCCTCAGTCCTCCCTCATATGGGAAAGGGTTATTAAAAAGACAACATGAGTTGTCTTTAAACTTCATGAGTGATGCTGCCCCAATTTTTCAGCTTCCTTGACTATAGGATGTGACATTCACATGAAAAAAAATTACACTAATGTTTTTAGGAAGAGACTTGTTAATGAAGAAAGGAAGATATTGAACTTCATTGCTGTCACTCTAGTTTGTGAGCTTGCTTTCAATTCAAAACTTTAGATTATTAATAAAACATATTTTGTTGGCACTTGGAAAAGAAAACTGAGATGACTACAAGCTGACATGGGAACATCCAGAAGATCATTCTAATCTCAGTCAGTCTAAACTCATTTCCTTTTACAGGGTGATTAAACTAATTCATGGGATCATTATCTATCATGCTTTAGATACAATATACCTGAATTTCAGGAGGATTTTGGTAAAGGGTCTAATAATAGTAGGAAACAAACTAGTGAGCTAGATGATGACACAGCTTTGTAAATTAGGTAAATTAAATGGCAGGATCATGTTCAAATCCCAAGTCTGATATTTACTATGTATTGCAACTGATCTTGGACAAGTCCACGAACATCACTAGGCTACAATTTCTTTGTAAAGTGAGCTAGATTATAAGGTTTCTTCCAGATCTAAATCTTATGACTGTAAAACCAAAGAATTATGATTAATGTCACATTGTCACAGGAATCTGTTCTTGATCATACTATATGCAACATTTTTGTCAATTCACAAAGAATATTGTTTATCAAATGTATGACAAAAATTTGAAGGCATAGAAAAACAGAATCTAGATCTCACAAAACTGAAATAGAGACAATAAACCAAGTCTAATAAGATAAAGGTTTGTACTTATAAATACAAATTTTGCTTCAGGATCAGAAGAATCATCTTTCCAGGGAGTGAGGGAAGGGAAAGAAAAACTAGTTAGATTACAGCTTAGGTGAAAAAAAAAAGACTGGTGTTTTTGTAGATTGCAAGTTCAATGAATCAACAATATGATGAGGCAGCCAAAAAAAGCTAATGCTAATGTTAGCTGAATTAACGTAATCATAGACTCTATAATGATGGAGGTTGGACCTGTCAATTGGATCACATATGGATTATTGTGTTCAGTTTTGAGAATAATATTTTAGAATGGACATTGACAAGCTGGGATATACTTAGAGGAGAGTGACCAGATGGTAAAGGGACTTGAAACTGTGCCATATGGGAAGAACTGGGTAGTGTAAGCCTGGATAAGATATATCTTATTGGGTTGGAGGTGGGGATATAAGATTTGTTTTCAAATATCTAAAGAGTTTTTGAGTTTTGTTTAATACCAGAAGGCAAAACTAGTAGTGAGTTGCTGAGAGTTTTCTCTTGGCTCAAGATAAGGAAAATCCTCAGAATTAAATTTGTTCACAAGGGTAATGGTCTGCCTTGAGAAGGACTGAGCTCACCATCTACACATGTCTTCAAGGAGAAGCTGGATTATCATTTTTTAAAATGGATTCTCATTGAAGGGATTCCCATTAATGTAAAGGATAGATTATCCTTCCTAACTCTGAGAGGCTATATTTTTACAATTTAGCACAATTCAAATAATTTGAGAGCCTACATTGAAGGTAATGTGGTGGATACTGAAGGAGACACAAAGATAAATGAGAAAAGATCCTGGCTACCTTGTCCTGTTGAATACTTCCTCATCTCTGAGTATTCACAGCATTAGAGAATTGGAAGGGAACTCAATAGCCATCTAATGCAACATGTAGATCCTGAGATTTCTATATCCAATGCAATGGATCACTCAGAGCCTGAGTATTCAGATTAAAAAAAAATACTTTACTACACACTTCATCACCCACAGAGAAATGTAGCCTACAAGGAACATATCACAAAGAGGTTTAAATGACATCTTAGATACATTCCTTGATCCATAGAGTTATCCTTATACTCTTTAACAAAAGGGTGAAAGCTAACTACTAGATCAGACTACTTAGAGGCAAAGTTAACTCAAAATGCCCTGGTCTGTTCCTCAAAATCTTGGCTCAAAATAACCCTAATCGGGGAAGTTAACTCAAGCTAGCATAGATTCTGGCCCAAACCATCAGATTTGAAAGAAATCTTCACTATAACATATCTGATGTTTGATCACTTAGCCTATGCTTTGACACTTCCAATAAAGAAAAATGCAAAATCTCAAGGCAGCTCATTCTATTTTTGGACAGTTCAGTTTGTCAGTGTTTCCTGACATCAAGCCTAAATTTATTTTGATTGACATCATTGGAGATAAAGAGAACTGAAGGACAAGAACAGTACCCAGTAACTACATGGAGGGAGGAAGAAGTAAGAGGTATCAATGAGGGAAAAAGAAAATGTGTAAGTAGTCAGAAACACAGGAGAATTAAGAACGTTCTTTAATAAACATGAGCTCCAGAAAAAAAGTAGAAATAAATAGTAAGTCATTGTAAGATATTCAGAAAATTCAATCAAAAGAAAAAAAACCTAAGAGACAAGATATACTACTTGGATAAACTATGTTACAATCATGGCTATGACTTGGTTGGCCTAACAAAAGCATTAAAGACAAATTATCATGACCAAATGCACACTTAGGATAGTTTAGACATTTCAGAACAAGTGGGCTTTCCTTGATTAAAGGTAATATATACCAAGAAAAATAGATTGCTCTTTTCTCTCTTAGTCTAATCTTTTTTTGTCATGTAGGTTTTTGTCCTATAACTGTACTATATATGACATACATGCATATTCACATCTATATATATACACATATATACAAATGTGTGCACTCACATACACACATGTATGCACATATTTCTCTCTCCGTATGTATACTCATACTTTTTTAGACCATTAATAAGTAGGAGGTAGAGAAAGTGTCTAATTTGCCATCTTGTTGGTCCCATGATACAAAAATACCTCGTTCACATTTAAAAAGAATGTAGTAAGAATTTGTCATGTGTATTGCACTATACTGGAAAAAAAGAAGTGTACAAAGGAAGAACAGGACATGTTTCCATCCTCAAGATATTTACAATTTAACAAGGCAAAAACTGCATCATGTAATGAATAGTGAGAACAAATTTCCTAGGTGATTTCTGGAAATTAGCTTATTATTATAGACAGAATGGAAAATGTTTATATACCGTACATGATACTAGAGTAAATAGTGTGTGAATCTTACACACTAGAATATTCTAACCTTCAAAATGAGGGAGGAAGAGTCCCAGCAGGATACTTAATTATCATTTCGAACATGCATGGAAGGCTAGCAGTTTCCTGACAAAAATAATATTGAAGTAATATTTTTCTCCTCATTACAAATTAAGGGAAAAAATAATAACCCAGGTAATATTATATATATATATATATATATACACATATATACACACACATATATATATATATATATGTGTCTATATATATATATATTTTTTTAAACCAAGGTTTTCAAAAAACCTGGAAAATTAAACATATAAATTGCAAGCTAAAATTGAAGCGATCAGGTTACTGAGTTACAATCAAGATACCTTGGTAAAGGATAAGTATTACTATAAAAATAATTTAATAATCTCTGATAACATAGTAGGCCTAGAAGAATGAAAGAAGTCAATTAATAAGCTATTATAAAGCTTGTGATATTTGTCCTAAACAGTATAATCAATAAATGATGAACCATATTAAAAGACTGCCCACAATGATCAAGGGATCAATATCAGTACCTTGTGTTATAACAAAGAGTCATGTGGTCCTTCTGCAGCATTCAGTGATAACAATCTAAGTTCATATTAAGCCAAATTGAAGGAAGGAGTAGCCAGAGCCTTGAAAAATCTTTTTCAAGTGCTTTTGGTAAATGTGCAAAGAGAAGCAGAAAGAATTAAGGTCAATAAGGACAAATGCTGGTTAAGCTTCCTTGACTAGAAAAAACACCTAAAAGAAAAATTGTAAGGGGCTAACCATGTACAAGTATGGCATAAATAGAGAGTGGATAAGTAAGATGAACTTTAATCCATCCCCCAATAGTCTCCCCATTTCCAAAAGCCCTTATTATCATTTCTTTCAAAGCCAAGCAAAATTTCATTTTAAAGAATTCTATCTGAGGTCTATATATGTTCCTTTCTAACAAAGTTATGGATTTAACAGCTTTTGTTGAACCTTGCTCTTTCTTAGAAAAAAGGTTCCACGTCTTAGACACTAATGCTTCCCAGAGCATACTGTCCCATCTATATGGCTTTCCTCAAAGTCAGAGAATCTGAAGAATGCCAGAAGTGGCAAGAGACTAGATAACTGCCGGAGCCATAGGGTTTTGGCATTGAGAAGTCATGATTGATAGAATTCCAATGAAAAAGGTTCAGTTAGAAATTTGGGTCAAGGCTTAGAGTATCTTTCAAAGTTAACTGGCTTCCCCAACATGTTAAAAAAAAAATTCTGCAATGAGTTCTTTTCATATCACATCACGACACAGAGCCTAACCAGAGGCTATGCCCAGTGTTGTTTATTACCAAGAGTACTAAATCATAGCTTACCAAGAGTACTCAAACCAGTGCTAAAATCTCCTACATATTTGCCATTTCTTTTTCTAAAAAAAAAGAAAAAATCAATAGAGCTGTACATATATACAACAGTGACCTTTTTTCTTCCTCTTTCTATAAATAGTTTCCTCGTCTTTGAGACATTAGTCAGGGAGGCACAGATTATTTCTTTAAATATTTCTGGACTTAAAGACTGTTAGTTTATTTTGTTTTTCCTTCAGAGAGAGATGAAGTATTGGGAAAACCCTTAGAAGGGTCCAGATTTACTTTTATATTATGTAGAGGGCACATATTAAGTGTTCATTCAATATGTAAACAACTAAGTTTCCTTCAAAGATGTGCAAACTCAGCTGTATTTTATTCTAGGGCATTTATAGCTGTGAAAACCCAAAGGGACAAAGCACAAGAAATATATATATATATATATATATATATATATATATATATATATATTTATATTTACACACACACACATATACACATACATACGTATATATATGGATGGATAGATGTATATGTATACATATATATGTATGTACAAGAAATATATATGTATGTGAATGTGTATAGATATATATGTGTGATGTGTGTATTGTATATAATACACATGTATCATACATATATGTGAATATATAATATATATTTGCTCAACAATATGCACGTGGTATATGAATGCATAGACACACATTCAGTGATCTTCTGGGTAACTGATTATTTCAAGGAGGTCCTGAAATTACTTTAGGTGATAAGAATCAAGCAGAACTTACCCCATATTAAAATGATGTAGCGCAGTGGTATGAAGTACAATGTAATTGTGGCTGCTGCCAGTGCTAAACAGGCCAGTCCAGAGAGGAATGGGACTGTCCAGTTAAATGTGCTGTAGAAAAATGAGGAACTTAATAAAGATACTTCTGAAATATTTAGTATCACATTACATTCTTCTTGGAATATCAATCTATCAAGTATCTATTTAGTGTTTACTTTATGCCAAACTCTCTTTGAGATTCACACAAACTTGAAATTTCCTTTCAAGCAACTGAAAGAGATGCTTTTCTGAAAAACAAAGGGGACACTTAGAAAGATGACTGTTTTACATTTATGGAACTGTCCATTCACAAGAGCATGCTTTGACAGTAATGGTAATTATCCTAGACAAAGTTGCCATCTGCTCCTAGTAAGCCTTAACAGTAGGATGAAATGCACTGTCTTTGAAGGTTTAGAGATAGACCTGCTTTGTCATTGGAGCTTAGAAGAGTTATTTTCTAGGATGTCTTCTGGTTCATTATTTCTGTTCCTATTTTAGTTATTTATTTTTGGCAATAAATACTGAGGAACAAGTATATTCATATAATTTTACATTCTATATCAAATATCTTTCACATTTTGAACTCCAAATATCCACTCACAAGAAAGACCTAAAAACTTTCATTAGGAATGAGAGTGTTTGGCTGAATACTACTCCACTCTCAATAAATATTCCCAGTAGAATAGCTTTATAACTTTCACAGGTATATAACTGAGACACAGTTCTTTCCATTGATTAGATGTCCTTCCACAATTAAAATGGGCAGAAGCAGAGCACTTGGTTACAGAGAAAGGCAACACAGGAATTTGAATGGATCAGGGAATATTTCTTAACATTTTTTTGCAAAATAATTGAAAGTACATGTTTTGTAGAATGAATCATAGGTGGCATCATGATGTTTTTTTGTTTACCCAGGCACAGAAACTAGTCTGATTTCCTCCTTCCTAACTAAATTCCCATGACTACTTTCAGTCACCACAGTCCTATCTATGGTCCTACAAATTCTTCCTTCTTAAAATCTCCTATATCAGTTCTTTTTTTTCCCATTCCCAGTTTATCACATACTTCTACCCCTCCTTAAAACAATCTCTTTGGCTTTCTTACCACTAATTTCTCTCTATACAATTTTTGCAGATCGATCTTTCTAAAAGACTTTAATAATGACAACGAGGACAAGAATATTCATACACAATCACTTTAGAGTTTGCAAAATGCTTTACATGGGATTTCATTAGAATCTCAAAATAACCTTGGTGGGGGATACATCTTATTACATCTGAGGAAACTGAGACTCGGAGAGATCATGTGATTTGCCTGTGGTCGCAGAGCCAGCAAGTTATCAGAAGTATCTTACTCTTTTGTGCTAGATTAGCACTCTAATCTCTAATGGCATATTCCTTCAAGTTAACCCTCTATTTAAAAGTCTGAGCAAGTTACTTAACCTCTTCCTCTCTCAGTTTCCTCAGCTGTAAAATGGGCATATTAATAGTACTTCATTCCCAGTGTTGTGGCAAGGATAAAATGAGAAATTTGTAAAGTGCTTTGTAAACTTTAAACCATAGAGTTCCATGCATGCCTAATACATTCCTACTTATTTTGAAGGCCTACTTCAAGCCATGCCTGCTCCATCACCCATCCTTGACCACCCCTACGGACAATGATTACTTTGTCTGCTGTCTCTTGCCAGCACTTATGTGTGCCAATATTTTTACACTTCTTTGTCTTAAACCAGTACTATTTATATATACTTATACATCTGTGTATGCAAATGTAGACTTTGCACTCCAATTAAAAGTCAGAGGCTGTATCATTGACTTTTTGTATTCCCCATTTTGGCTGGCAGTACATTTTACTATGATAAGATAACATTTAGATATAACTCTGCTTTTGATTTCGAAGACCACAATTTAGGTTCCAGCTCTAACTTCTGGTATGTGGCAATGAAGTGGTACAATGGCCCAAGCATTGGAAACAGAGCTTGATTTCACCTCTTCACATTTCCAAGTCCAATACCTTGACCACTGCATTACCTTACTCACATACCAGTAATTACAAGCAGACATTAGAGATACTACGGTAAAAATAAAATAGACTCCATCCTGAAGGAGCTTACAATTAATTATTATTTATTGAACACCTATTTATAAAGATAAGCAATCAAATATATATATGTGTGTGTATGTGTGTGTGTATATACATATATATATATATATATATATATATATAGAGAGAGAGAGAGAGAGAGAGAGAGAGAGAGAGAGAGAGAGAGGGACAGAGAGACAGAGAGTGTGCTTTAAAGTTTATAAAACCACCAGCTATTTGACCCTGGGCATGTCACTTAACCTTTACTTGTCTCAGTTTCCTCAATTATAAAATGGAGATCATAAATGTACTTGTCTCACAGGGGAGTTGTAAGGATCAAGTGAAATAAAATATGCAAAGTACTCTGGAAGCCTTAAGATGTTATATAATGCTAGTTATTATGTACTAGATGTTTAATAAATACTTCTAGATTGAGACATTATATAATACAAAATATTAGGAATCAAATGAAAATTCAGCACATTATAAATTTGTGTCATGACTATAAGGTAATGACAAGAAGGGTCTAAAGTATCTCTGATATTACATATAACTAGAAAAGTATGCCTATATAAAAAGCTTTTATACTCCAAAGATTCTGTTTAAATCAGTTGATCCATCAACTGCAGAAAAGTTGGGTAAAACTTTTCCTGGTTCATGAACACCAAATTCCAATGGAATTCCAATGGAGTTACACATGACATCCCATTTTAATGTCCAAAGACTCTTTAAGGTCATTATTATCGAAATGAATGGCAAACAAATTAATAGTAGCAGCACTTTAGAAGCCTTCCTGTATTGCAGCTGGCCAGAACAGTACCCTGTTCATGGACTGGAATATATGTCTCAGATATTGTCACCACAGCTGCACAGGCAGGGTAGAACCTCAAAGCCCTTGTAAATTTTGGTTAAATCATTCTTCTGTCTTCCTCTTAAAAAAGTCTTTCCTCTGTTTTCTTTCATCATTCAATGGACGTATTTGTTCATGGAAGCTATTAAAGCAATTAGTCTCTTAGCCACCTACATGATGGTGCTCCTTCTATACCATTACTCCTTTATTGTTTTACCTACTACTAGTGCTTCCGGGAAGTAAAATATTTCTGTGGTTAATTTCAATGTCAGTATTACTTTTGACCCTAACAAAAGATGAGGAAGATAATTCATGATGGATTTGAGTAAAAATCTTACTTTTCTTAAAACATTTTCCTTCTTTTAAGTCATAACCAGATGAAAATCATATGAATTAAATTAAAATAAAATTTACTTCCAATCCCCAAAAGGTACTCATTATGGTAATAGAAAAATGAGGCTATTTATATACATTTATCTGAAAAAGAGAGTTACAAAACAGTAGAAAAATGTATTCATAATTTGAATGTTTTGTTTCAGATTAAGAACAATAGTAGTTAAAAATTAATCATGGTATTTTATGGTTTACAAGTAAATTTCTAACTGTGATCCTATAAGGTATTTATTTCAACTATTAGTATCTTTATTTTATAGACAAGACACTGAATTGTATTGAGAGTTCCCCAGGTCACAAGGTTGGGAAGAACCAGAGCCAGAATTTAGAATCACAAACTCTGGTTCCAAATTCAATACTTCTTCCACTCTATCACCTTTACTTTTGGGGAGAATACTCCTTCTATCAAGGCAGATTAACTGTAGCTCAGGGACCTGCAAATTTGAAGAGTAGCCTGGGGCACTGGGAAGTTAAATGATTATCAGAAGTAAGAGACTTAAATGTTCTTGATTTCAAGGCTAGTTCTCTGTTCACTAGCCTTTGCTATCTCCAGGCTACCTTGATTTCTAAGTTAATAAACATTTACCAAATTGTATGTTCTCTACATTTACCACTTTTCATTTTCATATTTTAAATTTTCATTTACTAAGTAGCTTCTTCAGGTAGGACGTATGTTGTGGTCTTTCACTGTTTTTCACGGTCAAAATCAATGCCTCATCCATATGTATTCATAACAGAGAGCAGAAACTATGGCTACTATTTAGCAGCAAGCACTCACACTACATGTCATGAAGGACACTGTGGCTGACATAGCTTTGCTTTTGAAAAGGAAACAGGCTTTTACTATTAAGAGAAAGAAAAACCCTCTCATTCAGTCAACAAACATTTATTAAATGCTTTATAGCATGCCACATAATTGACTAAGCACGGGCAATAAAAATACAGTCTGTTCAAGTGAAGATTAGACTGAGTATAGTACTCAGGGTAGAAAATCATCATCATCATCATGAACTACAGAATCAGAAGCAAAATAACATTTCTTCTCTGAGTCGACCTCAAATAGAACCTGATCCCTGAAGACTGCATATTAATTTAAAAACCACAAATTTATATTATCTATGTTGTACTGTATTTTTATTTATTTTGTCAAATATTTCCCAACTAACATTTTAATGTAGTTGGGAGTTTTCCAGGGCACAAGTCTTGCAGGCCTGTGGCCCCCTGAAACAAGTTTGACACCTGTGCTCCAACTCAGAACATTTAGTAAAAAAACAAATTTGCTTCCTGTGTCACTTCTAAGTAAGCAAAGACATTGCAAGGCATTCACACCTCTAGTCGTGGACCATTCAAAGTCAAAAGGGGTCCCTGAAAGCAAAATTGCTCTTACGTTTAGCTGAATATTATCTGCAGCCTATTTGTGTCATATTGTCTTGGGCCTTAACCATTTGAACAAGTTATTTTACAACACTTACTTTTTAATACGTTCTCCAAAAGATGCCATTTCCTCCAAGACATTTTGAACCGTGGTAATAATGTCTTGTACCATGTAGATTCTTTCAATTATACCTTTTTTCTCACATTCCTAAGAAAGAAAGAAAAATATTTTACATATTTATTCCATTTCATGCTTATGATAGAGTAAGTTCAATCAGGCAAAGATTTTTTTTTGAACAAAATATGTAGAGGCACACACATTGACATATGTGAATACAGGCATATATATATGCCTATACCTATATGATACACTATATAATTTTTTCTATGTAGCTTAGTGAAGCAGTCTCACTTTGAGATCATCACTTTTACATATTTAGATTCTTTTTATATTCTAAGTCAAATCTCATCGCCAGTCAACAGGATTAGTTAATATAAAGTCATTCCAATATAAATGATCTGGCCAAATATTAGGGACATATACAGAAGAGACTTATGGGAAATTATAGGTTACTAGATAATCTTTTATGATCACTGAGTTAATTCATTTAATGCTATTTAATGTCAATGGCTACACAAGGTAAGGAAACCCTCAAACAACTAATAAAGACATCTCAAATAGTTTCAAAGGCAAAAATATAAACAATGTGGAGTTCTTCCTCGGTATATATCATAGGACTATAAATAAAGCTGAAAGGAATCTCAGAGGCCAGAAGCTCAAACTTCCAATTTTGCATAGAAAGACAGGGAGGCCCAAAGGGGATGATTATGGTCCCACAGGTAAAAATCAATGGTAGCATTTGAATCCAGATTCTGATTCCAGGGCTAGATTCTTTTCACCATGTCTCACTGCCTTCTGAATTTTGTGTTTAATATGAAAGTAGTTTGGGCTCCCAGATCAATCAATGCCTAGAAACATGGTAGCTGTGGAAAACCAATAAGAGATGAAGACTTTACCAAGGATAATTTATAGTAATCGTGATTAGACTTTATGATATCCTGAGCCATTCTCTACCTCAAAGACTTTATGACTGACAAAAGTGGATAACCAATATAAGGAAGCTCAAGTGCTGATCTCTTCTTTCTAGAAGCTGAAGCATTCCATTCCATTAATCTTCCACGTCTTTTTCAAACTGAATGGAATTTTACTAATAGTAAAACTATTGCTTTACTTAGAAAATACCTATTGCTAAATCACTGAATGAGTTTGCTGTATTTAAAAGTAGTAAGTGTTTGTAATTAACATTTTAAAAATTAGCCAGATAATGAGAAAAGGGGGGAAAGTTCTAAAATAGCAACCATTATACATAAGTGCAAATCCAATGTTTTTCCGTTATATCTTGCTGATGTATTCTTGCCCCACAAAGGCTATCCATTTTAATACATTCTAACCAGTGTTCTTTTTTTTTTTTTTACTAACTATTGCATATATGTATCATCATGGTCACCAGACACAATGTCCACAGTACAGGACCAACCAATACACTTTCTGAAATATTTTTTCTTTCCTACAGAAATTTGGAAGCCACAATAAAATTCTATCAAACTGTTGAGCTGGTCTGAATTTTGAGACCAGAATATTCCATTCTGATCATAGAAGAGTGAGTCTCCTTAGCTTCATCCCATTTCAGACCCAGATGTAGTGGAAAGCTACTGTATCACTCCTATTTGGCTTCTGGGAAAGGAATCTTTACAGTTTAAGAGAAATTTATCTTTGCTATATAAACATATTGTTAATATATACAAGATATATATTGTTTCTATATATCCCACTTCATAACTTGCATATGTGGGCAAGGGGTTTGAAGAAAGGAGCAGATCCCGATGACCATGCTTCACTTCTGCTTTCCCTGGGTAAGAATATGCTGCTGTTCCCAGCAATACTACAATAACTCCAATTTTAGTTGCTTCTACTACTTTCTCATACTTTATATGAGAAGTCAAGCTCATTATTTCCTCCTTTGTACTACTCTAATGGCTCTGACAATTTTATGTTTTTCAATCTGGTCTTTAAATTCTTTGCTTCCCTTTCTTTTCAAACTCTCAAGTCTTTCAGCATCTTGTATTCGATAATTAGTTATGCTGTCTCTCTGACCTAATTCATGCTCAGCAATCCAAAAACATATATTAACTGAACACAATCATGAAAACCCATCTATGTTTCCTGCATAAGGGTTCATGCGTATAAAGGGACATTTGAGAGCATTTGAGAATTTGATACAAAGGGCAGACGTTGTTTCCCCTTTCTAACAGCCTACAGTTTAGGTCAAAACAATTTCTTGAGAAATGACTAAAATTTCCACCCAGTTCAATTTCATAAATTTTTCCCTTTTTAATGAAGCAATTCCTCTCCCTCCCCTCTAGAAGCCAAACATCCAGTTGAGTTCTTGTTATCAAGAAGAAAATTAAGTTAACAAAACCAAAATAAAAAATTACACTTATAAAAGTCATCTTACTTTCTAATTGGCTTGACCTTTGAGTAATTTTATATTAAAGATGAGGCAAAAAAAAGTTTTACCACATGAATCTGGTCTAGCAATGTCATTAGTATGCACAAGAGACCAAGTCTCTCCTATACTTTCCCTACAGTAAAAAAAAATCACTCTCCCTACATGTTCTTCTTACAGATTCTTATTAAAACTAGTTTGGCACTCAAATTAGAGCGAAAAATTAATTGTTATCAGTAGCAAACACATCTCCTTAAGAGGATTTTGTATCCATTTGGAAAAGTGCTGGGATAATTATTTGGTGTTAGGGAATGGAAAATAAAATATCATATAACCTTAAGCATGGGTGACTCTCAAGATACTATTCTTCATCGTCTTTTCTTTTCACTCAAGAGAAACAAGGGACAGGTAGGTGGCACAGTAGATGGAGTGCTGAGCCTGGAGTCAGGAAGACTTGATTTCACATCTGACTTCCACCACTTCCAAGCTATGTGACCATGAACAAATCATTCAACCCTAATTTTCCTAGTTTCCTCAAAGGTAAAATGTAGATGATAATAGCAACTATGTCCCAGGGTTCTTTAGAGCATCAGATGAGATAATTACAAAGTGCTTACCACAGTGCCTGGCATGTAGTAAGAAATAAATAATTGTTAGCTATTATTAAAATATCAGTTCCACAGATTTTCCTGAGGCAACCTCACAATGGCTTCCAATATGGCATGCATGTATATTGCAAATAAAACTCAATTTCCAATCTCTCCCCAGAACTCTAGACTCTTATTTCCACTTGTCTACTGGGCACCTCTAGCTAGAAGCTTGCTTGACCCCACACTGTGGGGCATCTCAGACCATAACATATCTAAAACAAATGTGTATCTTTCCCCTTAAACTTCCTCCTAACACCTCTTCCTGCCACTCAGCAGTTCTGGCAGGTAACTTCAGATTTCTCTTTGACTCTTCTCTTTCTCACACCATAGTCCAATTAGTTGGTAAGTTTAATTGATTCTTCCTCTGAGGTCTTTTGCAATTGTAACCTCCTGTTAGGTCCTATCGCAAAAGACCTCTTTTAGGTCCTCTCCCCTTCCCTACTTTTACCTATATTACTGCAAGTTTCCTAACTGGAATTCTTGCACCAGTCTATCATCTCAAATCCATACTTTACTTAAAAAACAAACAAACCCAGTAACTTTTATTTTGAACTTAACAACTCCATTTTGCCCTCCTCATAAAATTTCCATTTACAAAATAGAAGATTAAAATGAAGATATGTGAAACCATCAATCCCTATTGTGTACAGATGATTTAATAAAAAGCATGAAACAGATTTACCACATTGCTTTCAACTTTTTAAAAACAGTCATTTTTTTACTATTATAGATTAAGTCCTGCTTATCTGTATTTTCTTCTAATTCATTATGTTACTTTCAACTGTTGCACTTCTCTGTGTTTTCTTCTGAATTTTCCTTCTATCTTTTTCTGTTCATTTTTAAAAAATGCTTCACTGACCACCTTTCCTTTTTTCTTTTTCTGGCAACAGTATTGCTAGGTCCTCTACCCAATCTCTGCCTATTAGAAAAAAAAGGAATAAAAGAAAAACATAGTCCTTTTAACAAAACAAACCCATATGTTTTCCATGTTCACAAAACAGTTCTTATTCTACATTATCTCTATCACGAAGCATAATCCAGCACTGAGTTCCCATTGTACTACTATGATCAGGTCTATGACAAGATTTCACTGGCTCCCAATTTCTTACTTGATCCAAGGCTTTCTACAATCTGATTCCAGCCAAACATTCTAATCCTATCTTCTATGACATCCCTTCACATGCTCTTTGCGCCAGTCAAACTGGATTAACAGTCTCCATCCTCTGCTCTTAGCCTGTCTTATTTCATTCCCATGCCTTGGTTCATGTTATCTGGAAATCCTCATCTGCTAAAGTGCTTCTTTTCCTTCAAGGACCATTCAGTTTCAGCTTCTTCCATGAAAACTTTCCTGACCTCCCAACTGGAAGTGAGTCCTTTAGCCTTCAATGACTCATTGTACTTTATCTGTACCTTTTCCTTTTCATCTATCCCACTCAGGTGCATGTCAGAGTTATTTGTGTATATGTATTTCTGAACACATACCCCTTTACTTCTGCCCTCCAACCCCGTTTCTCTTCAGTGCCTAATATAGTGTCTTGTACATATTAAGTACTTAGGAACATTCACTGAATTAGATATTTCCATGGGACAAAACCTTCGAATACACCATTAGAGTTTTCTTTTGAACCAACTCCCAAATGGAAATGCTTTATAACTATCATATATAATCCCAGGTAGAAGAAATAACCTTCCTTTCTGTCCCTAGCTGGTCTCAATACATGAAGTCTGTGAAGTCTGGCCAGTAAACCCAGCCTACATAGTTCTCTCAGTTTTTTTACATCTTTTTGCTTATTGTGTCAGAGTGTAAATGCTGATTGATTATACAAATAGCATATCACTCACGGAACAAACATTTATTCAGTATCTACTGAGGGCAGAGATTTTTGTGAAGGCTAGAGAATACAGAAATCAGATGAAGTTACAGAAAAGATGCAACCCCTGCCTTCATGAAGCTTAGTCTAGCAGGAATATAAATCATGGATACAAATAATTATAATACGCAGGATATTAGTATATATGTTTTATTCTCTGTCTGTACTTAATTTGCTATGTTATTTTATATTATATATCATCATGATCTCTAACTATTCTAGTATTCTCTAACTGTTCCATATAGGTTATTCCCCTCCCCCTTCAAAAGGAATTATAACCCTTTTTTTGGCAGAGACCGCATTTTATATTTTTATTTCCCAAAGGCTAACACAATTTCTTAACACAATTTAGGCATTCAGTTCATTGACTGATTCCCTCTTTTTTGCACTAAAATGATTTCTGCCTTCCCTGCCTCCTCCCCTTTTCAATGGACTGCATGGTCTTCTATATTCTATCTCTTATATATGTTTTAAAGAAACATGAATTTGAGAGGCAGTATGGTGAAGTGACAGAAAGTTTAAACTTTCTTGAAGTGACAGAAAGATTCAGCAAGACCTAGCTTCAGATTCTGTCTTATATACTGGTTGTGTGATCTTAGACAAGTCACTTGATCTCTCTAGGCCTCAAGCTCCTTCTCTGTAAAAATGGTCATGATGACCTCTCTAATGAGAAGTCATCATGACATACCTCTGTATGTCTGTGCCTAGGATTTTGTGATCTTTTGCATTTGTGGAGGAACTATGAAAACATTTATCTGTAGGTAGATAAAAACATTTATCTACTTGTATTTTCACTTATGGATACAAAGAATGGTAGTAATATGGGATGGGCATGATTTGGCACGTTAAAAACTAGGTAAAGGCAAATATTATGTAGAAATCTACAATTTTCCAATTTGCATACTGCATAACGTATCAGTACCAGCATCCAACAGAGTACAGATTCACTTGTTCCAGAGTAAATGCTCTTATCTAACTCACAGAAAACTAGAGATAACATAATTTTTAGAAAAATGATCTTCCAGGACAAGTCTACTCATGCTGCCCTGAGCTGTAAGAAAGATCATCTGGCAGTCCTATCTATATCATGCTGGCTTTATTTACACATTTCAAATTGAACTACGAAATGTGGTGATAACACAGTTTAGCAAAGACAACATTACATCTGCTGCAGCTACTAAAGCTCCAAGAAAAGTAACTCTGATTCATTCAGAAAGACATAATAGCAGTCACAGAAGCTTACTTTTTTATACCTAGTACCAAAAGGTAGAGCTGATATTTTCAACATATAACACAGAATATGAAGGGAAAGAGAGAAATACAATGACATGAGCAAGTAGATAAACTAGATAATATGAGCTAAGGAATCTCTAATTATGTTAAATTCCTCTACTTTAGAAAAAAAAATAGAGGAGGTGTCACCATCTCATTTTCAGGAGTTTTAAAATAAGAGCATATTCAAATCTATACCATAGAGAAATACATAATATTTATATAGCTTAGGAGTTTTCAAAAGTAATATAAGGGGAGCAGTTATCAAGTGATCAAACATATGTCATGTGTCACAAGATATAGAAGGGTGGAATTTTGAGTTCTAGAATTCATATCTCATTATTTCCTATATTTCATCATGGATTGTCAAGGAAAACTGGGTTTGTATGGTCCTAGGAAATATGATAAACTATACATATAAGACATAAACACAAATTCTTACATTCAGATGCCTAGGTTTCCTTTTCCATGGGTCCTTGGGAAAATAAAATCAGAAACCAAGACCCTTGCAAGATATTTCACCATCATTTGGCTGCTTTGGTGATGTTAAAACAATAATCACGATTCCTTAAAAACAGTTTGATTTTGAAGGTTAAAATGTATGTTCTAGAGTATTTGAGTAGATTAAAAATGAATATTCTGCCTGTTTCTGAATAATACCTTACTCTTTCTTCCACCAATCCCAAACCCCAATTGCCAAAATTGATTTTTTTTTTAAATAAAGCATCCAATCTTTCTTCAAGGCCTTTTCTCTTCCTAATTTCTCAGATGATTACAGCACTGTAGGTGAAATAAACTAGTCTTGAGCCTCTGGGAGAGAATTAACACCATCAAAATGAATTTACAACTGAGAATTAATTATACAATCAGTATGTTACTTTAAATCTTTCCTGCATGGTCTGATTTAAGAAAAAAAACCTTCATTTCTCCATTAATTGCCTGAGCAAAAACAAGGACACATTGCTGAAGATTAACTATGCCAGGGAAAAATATATTTTACATATTTAAAAATTAAGTAGTTTGTCAAAAAAGAGCACATCAACTTTGTCAAAAAATGGTCAAATATCTACCTTCAAGTTCTTTGTTGAATATGTTATTCTAAGTATAAATCAGATTAAAAGAATACCCAGTTTTGCCAAAAATATATAATTTCTTTCTCTAATCCTAGCATGACTGAATATTGATAATCTGAATAGATTTTAAAGTTAGTTCAACATGGAAAAAGTCACTGTCTTTAAAAGTCATCAAAAGTATGAGTTGATTTTTCTTTATAAGCAATAGAAATTGTTTTGAGAATTCCTATCTGAATGTAACAGGAATTGCCTTTATGACTCCTTTCCTATGAGAACGCTTGCACTTAAAAAAAAAATCAAACCACTTTGCATGTTATTAGAATGGGGGTTGGGGGAGATGTTCTAAATTCTAATAGAACACTTCCTCCTCAAGTAGTATTTATTACACTCAATGTTAGGGAAATGAACACAACTGAGAATTTAGTCTTTGAATCAATATCAGTTCTAAGTGGTTTACGCTGTTCTAATTTCCTGTACATTACATAAAGCACTCACACACTGCACATGTAACTTTCACACAATTGGTATTCATCAACACATTTTTTGGCACGCAACAGGAAACTCATCTGGTATCAAGCCAGAGGGCTCAAGCAGTAAAAGTGATGAAGAAAGAGAAATAGAAAAATAATGATAATTCATGAATGAAAAACCTGGGACAGTTTAGAAAAATCTTCTTTGGAACTTTTGCTAGCCTTTAGGCAGTTTAAACTTTCATGAAAAGCGTATATGAGGCAGATAACCCAGAAGGCATTGTCATTGCAAGCTAAACAGGGCTAATGTTTCCATAGAATTCTTTCAGCAATGAATATAGAATATAGGGTTTCTGTTTTGAGAGAGAACCTTAGAGAGTCTGAGATTCTAGGGTATTTTTGAGTCCTTTATGTATGTGATATAGCACACGATACAAATCACTAACGATACTGTATTTTCCTGAGAATCCTAATTCATTAATCTGTTATTAAATCATGCCTCTCAAAGCATTGCTTTCTAATTGACGACGTTAACGTTTATTGGGGGGTGGTTGTTGTTGATGGGAAGTAAACAAAAACTCTTACTTCAAATTTTGTATAATAAAATGGCACATTAGGAAAATTTGTCCTTGGTTTCCACAGCACACAGGAGTGATAGTAATTCATTAATAACAATTTTGTATATTGTTATATAGATAATAGATAATAAATAACAGCTGTCATTCTAACAGACACATGAAGAAAACACAAAGAGGAACAGGTGACTAAAATCAGACTACTCATAAGACTCTTTAATCTTGGAGTGGAAATGAACATTAGAGAGAATCTAGTCCAAGGCCTGATTTTTACAGATTAGGAAACTGGGCCTGGTTAAGTGGCAGAGTTGGTACTAAAATCCAAGACAGCATTTCCAAAGAGTAGGGCTCCTTCTACTATGAAAGCTACACTGAATCTCCTTTATTACATTTTGAATGGAGAATTATCCTTGGTTGACAGGGGGATATAATGCTCATTTAAAAAGTCCCCTACACAAAAGCCAAATTACAGTACTGTGAAGCACATGCTTTCCTCTTCATCACAAAAAGTGTCAAATGTGAGTTGGGCTACCTGAAAACAGTATAAAGGACTCACTAAAACATTTGGAATATCCCAGAACCAGAAAGTAACTAAACTTCCTAGAGCATTTGGCTTGATTTCAAAGCAGGTTTAAATATGTCTTGTATAAGTCGTACAAATTTTCCAATATGACCTTTATTGGTAATAAAAGCCAAAATTCTGCTTTGGAAATTTATGAGTAAAAGAGTTGTGTTTTTCAAAAAGAAAATTTGAGGAAGTTGACGTCTCAATGAAATGCCTACAGGAAATGGAGAAAGCAATCCCTTCTCATTCACAACATGAATAAACTGATAATTAAGAATTGGCTCTGATCCACCTTACTATTAAAGTCTTGAAACTATGACGGCACGGTAAAAATGTTAGCAATTAAATCAATTCATAGTCAAAATTATATTAAATCAAATCAAAAGGAGCTAAATCAAAATGACCATTTACTTTATGACTTTGATAATTATTCATAATCAGGCTGCTACAAAATGTCATGTAGATGGGCTTTTTCTTACCCTTTGTATATCTCCCACATATATATATATATATATATATATATATATATAAGCAAACAGCTAATCATTCAAAATTAATTTTTGAAACAAGTTTTTTTCCTTTTAATTCCTAGTTTAGGAAGTAACACTTCACAATCTTCAAGTACTGTTTAACATACAGTAATGCTGCCTTCCATCTGGTCACAAAAAAGCACATTACTAATAAAAAAAAATGGTTCTGAGTTGAGCATTTTCCAAGGAAGGGATAAAAAGAAACTTAGCCAACCATCTTCTCACTATCAGTTTGGGAGAAAAAAATGTTTCTTACAAGGACAATGGTCTTCCCTGATAACAACCCTATGGAACATCTTTTCTGTACTTTCTAAAAATGCAGCAGGATAAGCCATTCTAGACTTGACCTACCTCATCCAAAGTGTCATGAGCCTGAATTCTCAGAGAGGATCATTTTTGGCAGATAATCTGTGTATTTCTCTCCAAAAAAGATATGCCTCTATTAATGGTAGAATGGTTATTGCATTTGGAGAAGGCAATCCAATTTAAATACGAAAAAAATAACTGATTTTAAAGCTACTTAAATGATGATGATGACATGATTGGTCAAAAAATGAGATAGCTAATAGTTATTTGTATTTATCATTACAAAATATTTCTCAATCAACAAACACCCATTACACATACCTAATCTCTTAGAGCAAAGGAGATGTACCTCCTTCTATCCATAATTTATATTCGGGCAGTAATGCTTTAGGAGAACCTGTAATGGAAAAGCTGAGTCCACTCAATAAGATGAAGAAGACCTGAAGTCTGCAACTGTGACTTCTGGCAGATTTTTAAGACCACCAGGTAGGGTCTTAAACTTCCCTCTACCCATCCCTGTCCCAAAAAGCACTAAAAAGCTCTTTTAGCTTAATTTTTCTCCTTGTGCCTTTATCATTCCTTCTTCCTGATGTTAATGGTAAATGCTGAAAATCTTCAATGTAAGTGATTGTTGGGCTGGAAAAAGAAAGAAACTCTAATGCAATTATTTATACCTTCAGGAATGAAAACAAGATATTATTGTCTGGAGTGACCTTTCCTAAGTATGGGGATACAGCATTTTACACAATAAACTCTTGGTTCATGTTTCAATTACTGACCTTTACTGTGTAGAAAATTAATGCAATTTTCATTGTAATCCATCCGTACAAATAAGGCCCATACGGAAGGATTCCACATGCTAAATCTAACACAAATAGAAAATGTCATCTCTTTGCTACCAGATGAACCTTGCCATTATCTGTTCTGCCGGGTCCTTACCGAATTCTACTTGCAACAAGCAATTTCTTATATGTACCATTAGTTATAATAGAGAATGGGCATCCTATTTTCAAAGTTAGTTTTTAAAATTCACTTTTTTTAAAGTCAGGAAAGCTAGCTACATTGAAAAGCCTTAGAGAACTGATGAAGGAAGGAAGCCAATTATGCTAAGCCAAATTTTGGTTACTAATATAAGTTACATTCAGGTACTGTAAGTAATGAAAAGAATAGAAAGTTTCAATGATGTAATTTTACAATCATTCCTATTCCAGAAGATAAAAGGATGGTTGGCCCCAACACTGACATGCTATAGTCTGGACTGTACATCCAAGACAGCTAAAACCCTGCATGTATTTGTCCATTGAGGAGACTGCCAAGGAGGCCAAGAATTTAGTAGGGAGGAGAGCTAACAATTAAGGGTTGTCATCTTCAAGGTTGATAGTTTAGGCAGAAAAGAGTTCTTTGGCTCTTCTGTTTTTGAACTAAATGTCTGTATATTTAGAATTTGTAAACAGTTCATCTCTTAGAGGGTGGGTTATAATTCCCAGAAGCAGGATCTGTTATGTCTAACATACAACAAAATCCAGAAAAGTCCTGGATAAATATCTTGATGCAGAACATTAATGATGGCAAACAGAAGTGTGTGCACCACATCATGAACCCTGTATACTATATAGTAATCTCAGCCTTGACAGTTACTATAACAGGGTTAGTGGATTAGGAGAGAGTGTAAGTTACGAGGTGTGTATAGATGTGTGCACAAACACATACTCGTTGTCATGAGGATTTTAAAGTTTCAAATTTTCATTCATTTCAAAGTCAGTATTAGTTTGTCTTTTTAAGGGAATGAGGAAATTGGTAGAATGTAAAGCTATCAAACTTATCTGTAATAATGGAAAGAGGAGGGAGGAAGATGAGGGTAGAATATTTAATAACATCAATTTCAGGTTCATGGGATTGTATCAGAGAAAATAGATCTCAGAGTAAAATTTTTATATTTGAGGGCAATGCTTTGATAAAGCATTTTCTAAAGATGCTAATGGCTGATATAAAAAAAGACCTCAGTCCTCAACTAAAGACCAAGTCAAAGATTACACTTAAACAAGATTATTAGAGAAATGTTATGTCACAGGGGAAAGAGTACTGCTATTGGAGACAGGATCCCTGGGTTCAAATCCTACCTGAGGTACTTATTGACTGAAAATACAAGGGCTAAACACAACCTCTCAGTCTCTCATTTTCTGAGTATCACAGAAAAGCTTGAGAATAGGGATTGATAGTATTTCAATCAATATAATTAGGGTATAAAATTTTATACAACTTATTACTTTATAACAGTGCATCTGTCAAGTTGTTTATTAACATTCAATGGTCAACAGATTGATAACCTTTGATTCATTCATTCATTTGACTATTATGTGTGTTTATTTGCACATGTTTGGTATTTTCCTGACAAGATGATTGTCACTTCCTCTCAGGGAGTGTTTAATACCAGGGAACTAAGTTGGATCTTAAACAGTTTTCTAATTGTGGTTGTGACACTGAGATGTTAACCAAGACCTCTATCTATAATCCTGGCTATCCAGAAGTAAAGATGGCCATAAGTAACAGAATACTACCTTTCATTTTGTAACTTTGCCATGTAATGAAATTTGCTTTAACTTAATAAATACAAAAAAGCATAAATATAATTTATATAATAAATACAAGACAACATAAATCAAATTTCATAATAAATATAAGATAATATAAAATAAAAAATATGAGTCCCTACTATGATAGAAAGTTTAAATAAGATGACATTCTTGACCTTATTGAGCTTTTAGTTTGATGTAGTCATAGCATTTGATTTAAAAGCTAATTCTGGGCACTGTCCTCCTCAGAGCTGAGCTTTAACTATTTTTTCTATACCCCAATGCCTTTCTCTTCTATTTTGTTCCTTCTCCCTGATTTAGTCATCAAGTCTCTTAGGCTTTATATCTACCCTAGTTTCAAATCTCTACATGTTTCCAGGAAGGAGGGAGGTACATTAAGCAAATTATGTCTAATGTGACACTTCACTTTCTTCATTTTATTCCATAAGGTTTTGCCTGAAAGTCTAATGACAATAAAGCAGCAGGTTCAAGAGAATCTCCCTTGAGAGGAAAATGGGCAGATGTACTTGGATATCCAGATGAAAATGGTGCCAGCAACAGCTGGGGAAGTGACAGACTCACACGTTTGGTGACCACACCAACAGAGTGAAAATATCATTCCAAAGTAAGAGCTATTTTACTTTAATTATTTTTGTCATTACAAGTGTCTTTTCTCCAAGAAATAAAAGGCACATCTCAGGATGCTTCACCTAAAATGCTTTGTACAGAAATCCTTTTCTATATTTTGCCACCTCATCATGTTTTACCCCCCCACACACACACTTGTCTTTTAAAAATAACCACTGACCATATATTTCTGTGATCTCCAAATTAGATTTCTCATAGACATCTGACTTCAGACCAGTCCTACACAACTTGCAGCCCTTGGTGGGTAGCTTATAGCCCTTGGGCCAAAATATTTTGTGTAGCCTCACTCCCCCAAACATAGGGGAAAACATCCTTAGTATGTAGAGGAAATCCTTTGCTGCAAGCCACCTGAGGACCACAAGGGGCATGTGGCAAGTGGTGGACAATGAATTGTGTAGACCTACTTTAGACATACTCACCTTATCATCTTCATCCTCATCCTCATCTATGTCTGTGTTTTCCTGAAAGAAAAACACAATTCATTATTAATCAGATCCTACTAACAACTACATTCAAAACATACATTAAAATATTCCATAGATTTTAAAAAAGATCTCTCAAAATTTAAGTACCATTCATTATTTCAAAGTTCAAGAAATTGTAAAAATGATGCCCCCTCCTCTTATCACCTTTACTCAATAAACTCTGGGGGAATCTCTATTACCTGAGATTCAATATATTTTCTTCAGCATGGCATTTATGGTTTTTCACAAGCTGATCCTTTGCTATCTTTTCAAGTTCTTTGTCTTATTACTTATTTCCACACAAGCTATAGACTAGCTATATTGGCCTGTTTGCTGTTCTTCATATATAATATTCCACATGCAAGCTACCTTTGCACTGAATGTCTTCTATGCCTGGAATATTTTCTTTCTTTCCTTCTACCTCTTAGAATGGGTGATTATATTCAAAACTCAACTCATATGCCCCTCTCTACATGAAATTTCTCCACTCTAGAGTTATTTTTGCCCTCCCTCTCAAAATTAATTTGTAGTCATTTTATTTATTCATTTTACATACTCTTTCTGTTCTAATAAACATTAGAATACACATTACATATGTGCAACCTATTTTATGTATTTATATTCTAATGGAGTCACTTTTACATATATTCTGTACATTCTGTCTTCCTATTAGAAAGTAAACTTGAGGAAGAGTTCAATTTAACAATTATCTTTCTATTTCCAACAGTTAGCATTGTGGCTGACACACAGTAGGCATTTAATTGATTATTTCACAATCTATATAAAATTGTTAAGTACAAATACAGCTATTACAATTTTAAATTCATTAACTAAGTCTACTGTCTATAAACCATTTTGTTCTTAGTCTGACAAATGAATCAGTTGGCATATTACGGCTGAGGACTCCATACTTAATTTATTCCAGGCTCATTCTACAATGAGTACTTTCCCCTTTCATATACTGCTGAAAGATTAGATGGTAGAAAAAAAGCAGTATGAATCTAATCAATCTTAAGAACAAGATACAGATTTCTCTATGGCATTATAATTTTGCTTTGGTTTCTGTGGTGACAGGTGATTGGATTAAAAGAAGAGGCAATGATCTGAACTTGAGGGCACTTGGCTCTCATTCAGGTAGTGCTAGAACAGCTGCCCAACTAATAGGTCTGTTCAGTTTAGTTTTTAAAAATTTGTTATTAAGTAGGCAGATTTAAACCCTATCACTAAAAGTGTAAAGAGCTTATACACATCTCAGTGTAATTAGCTCTTAACACCTGATAGCTGTTTGAAAGGAATGCTGGGTACTAAAAATTGAGGGTTGTTTTAAGTGCTAAAATCTTCCTTATGCTTCCCACTTAGTAGTACAGGACAGAGCATCAATTTTTCTCTATGCTCTATTATTAAAAGAGTTTTAGAACAGTAGGATTAAAGGGGTGACTCCTTGAATTTACTGGAGTGGACTTAACTGATCACATAATATCAACTAACATTGGCTAGAATTTTGCACTAAAGACTTGATTATCCTTGAATTTCACATGCTTCCATCCTGACTGACTTCACAGAATATGATGAGTATTCACTAGCAGCCTGTATGACGCTCAGAGATCTTCAGATGAAAGGAAATAAAGTGCTCAGCATTGTCAGCAGGCAGTATTTCATGAAAGCAAAGGAGGTCTTTAAAATAATAATAAAAAAACCTCATCTCTGACTAGGGATTGGGAATAACTTGGCTTAAATGATTCATGTTGCCCTCAAAACTTAGAAGAACGTATTTTACCATTTAAGCTTAAGAAAAGTTATTATGCTCCTAACTACCAGATCTCAAGTTCACCTTAGGAAAAAAAAATGTCAGATCTAGAATTTGGCGAGCCTTTAAGTCCTGGCTATTTTTTCAAGAAAGAAGTATTTTTCTTACTCTTTAAAAGACTCCATTTATTTAGTACATTTTACCAAAGAAAGATTTGCTTCCAATATTTAAGAAAAAGAAAAAAGAAGCTAAGCTATTCAAAGGCAGAGAGAGTTAGGAGATAGAGGAAGACGTGGTTTTCAAGTCTTATGTCATACTCAAAGCTATATGGCTATGGGCAAGTCACAGGATCATGGATTTTGGAAAGGACTTTAAATTTATCTAATTTATTTAGCCCTCTTCCAAGTGAAGAAAATAGCAGCAAAAAAAGTGAAATGACTTCCACAAGAGCACACAGGTAGAAAGGTATAGGACTAGAATTGGAACCTAGGTCCTCTGACTATGAATCTGACATTATTTCAATGTATCATCATCTCTGATTGAATTTTAGACCAACTGTTGCACCATATCAATGGAGGAAATTTCTATAATGCATATTCTTCATACCAATGAAATCATAGGTTTCAAGCAAAACAAAAATGTATATATTGTTATTGTGTATTATGTAATATATAATCATGTAACGTAATATTATGGAATATATGTAACATATATGTAATTATGCATAATATATAACAATAAATTCATATATTATTTAAAATATAATATATACATTAAACGTATATATGTTGTCACAAAAAAGAACTAAAAAAATCCAGAAAAACCACTTGATAGTCTTTTGGAACAGTGCTGCTCACTCTAGTCGGATCCATCACAGAGTGAATGACATTAAACATGAAATAAGACAAAATGAAATATTCTGTGGACAAAGTCACTTCATACATCATCGCAACAAAGCTTTCTCAGCTACTTGTATTGAAGTGAATAGACAAATAAGCATTTTTGGAGCATTTCTTAGGTGCAGAGTATTGTGGTAAGTACTAAGGACAGAATAGGAAAAGGTCCATCCATTTTAATAGGGAAGAAAACACAAAGGAGGTTCAGTTACAGGGGCAATGAAAGGGTCCTATGTGCCTTAGGATACAGCAGTAGGGGAGATATGTTCATACACACATTAATATAAGAGATCACAGAATCTTAGAGTTGGAAAAGATTCTAAAAGTCATATCTCATCCAATCTCCTATTATACCAAAACCCTTTATGACCATCTCAGGGATGTTACGGAAAATATATAACAATACATTTATCACAATATCTTAATAAGAAGGGACTTCAAAAGTCATTCCAGACAGACCAAAATTAAAATCCAGACCCCAACATCCCTGACAAATGGTTATTTAGCCTTTGTTATGTTAATTTAAAACCTGCTTTTATCCAAACTGTTTTTACTTCTATAACCTGGGATAAAATAAGGTAAGTTTAATTACTTCTCCATGTTTTTTAGATCATTGAAGACAGTGATCATGTTACTCCAAAGTCTTCTCCAAACTAAACTTCTCCAGTTAAATTAATCTCTCCGTTTAGCATGGTTATGTGTCTTCCAAATCTTGGTTATCTGACTTAGGATTCATTGTTCAAATGATCAAAAAGAAACCTATTGACTCTTGAGTTTGATTTCCATTCCCAGTTCACCAATGTTTGGAGAGAGAATACATTGCAAACGAACTGCCATGGATGTCACTCTCCTACTTCAAAAGCCCTTGAAAGGTAGGGGCTAAAAATCAATTAATGCTCCTTTTATTCTATGACTCAGAAACTTCCCCTCATGCTCCCTTAATTTTTGTGCTCTAGAGTAATCATCTTAAGTCCCTTTCCCTGAACCTTTCTACTGCGAATCTCATAGCCTTTGCTCTTGTCCTCCTGGTCATTTTTTTTGGTTGTTTCCACAGTTGCAAATGCCTATCCACTTTTATTCTAACATCTTCCTGAAAGATTTAACATTTTTATTTTTATTTTATTTTTTTTAAAATAAATTTATTTAACTTTTTACATTCATTTTCACAAGATTTTGGGTTCCAAAATTTTCTCCCCATTTG
>CM053769.1:563936198-563968915 GCA_028658325.1 Potorous gilbertii | reverse complement strand
CTTCCATAATAGTTGTGTTGTGTAAGACTGACTATATTTCCCTCCATCCTATCCTGCCCCCCATTGTTTCTAATCTCTCTTTTGATCCTGTCCCTCCCTGAGTGTTGACTTCAAATTGCTCCCTCCTCCCATTGCCCTCCCTTGCCCATAGCTGTTTTGACAGTGTTGTCCTCTTCTGATTTTGTGACTTAATCTTCCCTGTCACCATAATAACTTTCTATTGTCAGATTCTTTTTTACTGTTACTTTGTACTCATCTTATTTTTGGCCCTTTCTCTTTCATTTAAAGTTAAATTTAGATGAGCTGTGTTCCCAGGGGCGCTGTCTCAGATTTCTTGTGCCAGAGGCTTCAGACCCTGACTGTTTACCTGCACTGATGTGGCCCTGAGACCCGTGGGAGACCTTCATTGTGTTGGGTTGAAGAGGTGGGGTGGGGTTGGCTGATGCTGCTGGAGGTTGTAGGGGTCTGGCAGCCTGATGCTGAGACGGGGTCCTAGTGCTTGTGTCTGGCATGTGCTGAGTCTGCTGGAGTTTTTCTGTATTTCTCCTAAGGGAGATGCACCTAAGCTGATAGTGGTCTGGCCACTAGTGGCTGTCTATTTGCCCATAGCTGTACTGAAGCACATGGTGAGAGCTAAAGCTGGCAGTTGCCTGCTTGCTTAGGCATACCTCGATTTGGCATCTACCTGTTTGCCTGGGACTATGATAGAGCAGTGGAGGTCTCGCCTTTGGCACCTATCTCTTTGCCCAGGGCTATGCTGAAACACCTGGCAGTTCTCCAAGCTGCAGTCTCACCATTTTTCCTGGATATGCTGAATCACAGGGGAGTCCTGGTGTTACCATTCACCTGTTCTAACACATTGGGGCTCCGAATCTCCCACTGGTTTGCTGAGGTGGGACTTGCTACTGGCTTTCTGGGACACTTCCTGTCCTGAACTGGGTTCCCCTTTTACCTGAGTGAGGCAAATCTTTCCTGCTAATCTTCCAAGTTTCTTCAGCTAAAAGATCGTTTCATCCCATCTTTTTGCTGGTTCTGCTGTTCTAGGATTTGTTTGGGGGCACGATTTTATGGTTGTTTGGAGGTGAATTTTGGAGAGTTATGGTGATTTTCTGCTTACTCTGCCATCTTGTCTCCTGGAAGACTCTCTCTAAATCACTATTGATTAGAGAAATGCACATTAAAACAACTCTGAGATACCACCTTATACCTATCAGATTGTCTAACATGGAAAAGAACAGAAAACCAAAATAACAAATGCTGTAGAGGATATGGAAAAATAATGCACTATTGGCAGATTTGTGAACTAATCCAACCATTCTGAAAAGCAATTTGGAACCATGTCCAAAGGGCTACAAATCTGTGCATACCCTTTAACCCAGCAATACTACTATTAGATCTTTATCCCAAAGAGATCAAAGAAAAAGGAAAAGGACCTATGTGTACAAAAATATTTATAGCAACTCTTTTTTTGTGGTGGCAAAGAACTGGAAATTGATAGGATGCCCATCAGTTGGGGAATGACTGAATAAATTATGGTATATGATTGTGATAAATACTATTGTGCTATAAGAAATGACCAGCAGGATGCTTTCAGAAAAACTTGGGAAGACTTACATGAATTGATATAAAGTACAAGAACAGAACCAGAACATTGTATACTGTTACAGTAATATGATCATGCTCAAATGTGAATGACATAGCTATTCACAGCAATGTAAAGATCTGACACAGTTCCAGAGGATTTGCCTTGAAATATACTATCCAACTCCAGAGAAACAACTAATGAAGGCTGAGTGCAGATCGAAGGCTACTTTCTTTTGTAGTGTGATTAATATGGAAATGTTTTGTGTGACTTCACGTGTATAATCTATATAAAATTGTTTGCCTTTTCAAAGAGAGATAAGGGAAGAATAGAGAGAGAGAATTTGGAACTCAAAATTTTTTACAAAACTAATATTGAAATTTTTTTGTTTAAATGTAATTGACATTTTTGGAACTTGAAGGAACCTAGGGAAGACAGTAGGCAGAGATGAGGAAAGATGACATTCCAGCATGAGGAAAACAGAGAAAATGCTCAGAGCTGAAATGTGAAGTGTCTTATTCATGGAATATCAAGGAAGCCATTGTCACTAGATTGAAGAGTAAATGGGAGAGTAAGTAGGTATAAGAAGACTGAAAAAGTAGGAGGTGGTTGGAGTTCAAAGCCCTTCATAATCTAGCCACCTCGTACGCATTTTTACTGGCTTTTTCTTGACCTGCTCACCCTGTGGTGGTGCTAATTAGGACAGAAATAGCCAAAAGGCAGATAGCAACTTTAAGGGTGTGGAGATGTAAAGCAGTCAGTTAATCTATAACCTATATGACCATTCTCTAAACCTGATTTTGGCTTGTTGGTTTTTTTTTTTCTGCCCATAGAGTCAAATTAGTGATTTTGTTTCCCCCAGCTGTTTTTATATGCAGAATGTGCAAAGGAAACAGTATTTAGAAATCATAACAATAAAGAGACCTGGTGTGTGTGTGTGTGTGTGTGTGTGTGTGTGTGTGTGTGTGAAAACAGCCATAACTGATTTCCTGCTTAGGTTGTGACCTGTTGAAGAACCATGCTCTTCACTTACCTTTCTAGCTAATTTGATACTGCCTTTTTGTGGTCAGAGCTTTGTCGTTTGTTTTTATTAGTCTCCCTGGCTGATCTTTTGGGGCTCTCATCAGGTGGCGTGTGTGTTCTCCATTGTCTGCCTGGTCTTGGCAAACCGCAGGTTCTTTTATAGTTGTATGATGTGGGCGTGCTTGCAGCGGTAGCCTGTAATTATACACACCACAGGTGACAGTTACCAGAAAGCCTCGGTAATAATTTCAGCTGCCTGATCTGATGTTTATGAAGAGAAGGGAAGCCCTCTTTGTGGTCTGGTTAGAGTTTACTATAGTGTGTTATGCTTTGGCTATTTGATTTATAATGCCTTTATATCCTTCCCCTATCATTCAGTTGAAGCTATGGATCTAATATTATTGAAGAAGGTTGGATAATTGCCTCCTGCTAATCACTGACATGCTTAAAAAAATAGATGCAAGATTTAACCAATACCAAGTGGATAGGACTAGTTAATTTGTCATTGTTATACATATGCATACACACACACACACACACACACATATATATATATATATATATATATATATATATACCTATAAAACTTTCATGATTTATTTTTCAGTTTCAGAAAATAGTTGTGACTATTTTTTCAGTACAAATAATTTTTACCTCCCTCTACTTCCTTACCTTGCCCTTAAAATTTCGGCCTAGTATTTAAATAGGATAGGTTTTCATTTCTTTCCAAGCTCTTTTAATTCTATCTTTCAGCTCATTGTCAAGGACACTTGGTTTTGCCAGGCAAAGGATAACACAGTTTAAATCAATTTATGTTTAAAAAAAAATTTAAGAAAACACTTGCTGCTTTAGGTTGGGAAAAGAATGGAACCAGAAGATATCCTACCTTGGGGGACCTTAGAGAGCTTATCTTTATGTTACAGAAAAAGAAATTGAGACCCAAAGAGATTAAATACCAGCTGAAAGTTACATAACTTCATAGGAGCAGAGCCAGAACTCGAATTCCTCTCATGCTTCGTAGTTCAATACCTTATGTCACTGGGCTATTCTGAAGATCACATGGACCTTGCAAACCTTAAAGTCCTATGTAAATGTTGGATATTTTTATTATTGTTTATTCTATCTCATATCTTTCTGACAATAAAAAATACAATGGTGATTGTCCTATAGGCTTATGAGCTACCACAGGATAAGGTGGTGGCCGATTTTGTTGACCAGATAGAAATCATAACTCTCTTCCAAAGCCTTAAATTTCTTGCCCCGCCCCACCCTCCACCATGTTTACTGACCACACTTTTAAAAAAATAATGTTGGACATCTTTACCCAGGGGCAATAGTCTGTCACAGACTAATTGCAGACTTACGTGCATGTATATGTCCTTGCTCTTCTCAATAAATTAGTCTCTTGAAATTGTTTTATTTTGTTAAAATAAATTTAATTTGTGCCTTTTAATAGCATAGGCATTTCTAAATTATGCTCTCACCCCAAACTGAACTGTCTCTATACCAAAAAAAATAAAATAAAATAAAACAGCCAATAGGAATGGTGACCATGTAGATAACATTCTGCCTTGGTCGTCCTTGTATCTGAGCATCTGATCTCTTGGGAGCATTATTGACTTTTCAGTCACATAGAATATAGCTTCCTTTTAGTGACTTTCTCATTTACATTATTGTAGCCAATGCATTAATCTGATTAAGACTCTACAAATATGTGTCTGTTAATAATCTTTTCAAGAAGTCTTTCAGTTAGCTAATATAGTAGAATATCTACAGCTTACATAACAACAGTGTTTTAAATTTTCAGATTTCATAATGGTTATCATATTTAGTCACCAGAATGATCCTTTAAAGAAGGTAGTAGAATTTTTAAAATGAGGGAATAAAAGTTGAGAAAATTCAAAGTGACTGGGGTCTTAGTAATATAACTAAATAAATGCCTTAATACTTAGTGGTACATAAAAATACCAGAAAAACCTAGTTTTAGAGGGACTTCAGAGGTTAACTAGTTCTGCTCCCACATTTTCTGTGTAAGGAAATTGGCCAAAAAGAAATTCTGACTTTTCCCAACATCACTCAGGTTGTAACAGGCTGAACAGGAATTTGAAACCAGGTTTCTTGATTTCAGACAGTTACTCATTTCATGAAATCACACAGCATCTAATATACACGGTACTATACTGTTAAAGTATAGAAGTGCATCAAGTATTTTTATTTCTATTATTATGGATTTTTTGTACAAAACTCATTTTCAAATTAATATCATGTGTACATCTCTATCACTCCATCACTAGCAACTCATACAAAATAATTTTCTTGGAAATTTCAATTTTACATCTAACAGGTAACTTATTTTTTATCTCAATGTAAGAGTATCTTAATTTAAAAAAAATAGCCAGTTTATTCTATTTCTTCTCTTCAATATCATTTCCAAGCATTGAATAACCAAAACACCCAAAACATCATAAAGTTTTCAAAAAGAAGAAAAATCCTGTAGGTGGCGATAGAATCTCATAAATGACAATATTTTGCTGTATATTTCTCTAGGTTTTTCTTGAGGATTTTAATTTGAACTATTTCTTTTAATTTTACTCAGGCATCTAATAGCAAAAATCTTGACCCACTGGCAAAATTTTGTGTATTATAAAATAGCTATAATCTTTTCTGTTGTGATTCTTTCCCTTATACTTTTCAGTTCTATTTGACAAAGCTTGTTGATTTTCATAGACAAGGGAAAAAAGATTTCATGTGGCAAACATATATTTTAAAGCTTTTTAAAAAATATTTTTATTTTTGCTTTCTTCACCTGCAGCTAAAATTTGATGCATATGTCAGGGGTTAGATTGAGCTTCAAGGATATGAGGTTGCTTAAGGATAACAATGAAAAAAATCCCTCAAATCAAATTATTGTATCAAATCCAATTGCTTCTAGAGTGCATTTCCCTCCTTAGCTACTTCTTTAGGGTTTATTTTTATCTGAGTGTGACGGAAAATTCCTAGAAAACCATTTTACCAGCGGGGGAAAATGCAACTAAAGATTTCCTTTAAAAAGCAGAAAATACTTTATTGATATTGTATAGCTTTTCTGTTCCTTGCTTTTGTCTTCTATAGCAATCGTTATAAAGTAAAGTTAAAGCATTCAACAAATGAGGTTCATCTTTCCTGCTATTTCAGTTTCAGAAGTCCATTAGTTGCTTTCTCTGTTATACATTTACATTTGCCTTTTTTTTTCAGCTTGGGTTCAAAATACTTTCAAAATGATTTGCTTAGATGTAAAGCCAATTTTCAGTAGTCTTTATTTTCCTGCTAATTTGAAAACCTTTACAATGAACATTCACCAGAGAAAATGTGTTGTTTCTAGGAAGATATAATCATTTTGATGTAAGTGCTCTAAGTCTTTAGATCCATACTGTCATCAACAGACAAGTGTGATGATCTTGTGCAAATTATATAAATTTCTATCTTAGAGTCCGCCAAATATTTCACAATCCATTGGTGTATAGTTCAAATGTAAAAGTCTCGTACTCCATATGAAGAGATCTATAATTTTCTAGTATTGGGGAGGGAAGGATCCTTGACTTTACTTATGTACTTTATCAGTTTTCATTTTGATTACTTATAAAGGGAGAAGAATGGAAGGTAAGTTGACCTGTTTGAAAATCCATTTTGTCACCTTTGTATAAAGAATATCCAGTATTTTATCCTTTTAGCAGCTGACCAAAATCTAATCCATTAAAAAATATATAGTGGTAAGCAGTTCTTGGACATGTTTATAATAAATGGTAAAAGCAAAGCTTACATAGTGAGATTAGCAGTTGGAACAGGATGTGTTCATCAGGAAATAGGTTATTGCCTGACTAGAGCATCCTGTGGAACAGGAGTGACCTACAGAATAGATGAAAATGTAAAAGCTCACAGTACAGGATTCTTCTTTCCTCCTCCTCCTCCTGACCCCATCTCGCTTCCTGTCTTTAGCATACTAGAGAGTTCTTTATCCAACACTTTAAATCTGTTATTACTATTAGTACCAACTTCCCATATGGTTATCAAAGGACTAGGAAGTATTAATTAATGAGCCACTTTTTGGGGGGATCACCTTTTATAGCCAGAAGAACTGAAATAAATTGGTCAATCATGTGAGATGCGGATGGTGATTGTGTGTGAGTGTGTGCCTGTGTATACATACACCACACAGTGGTGGGTTGCAGTAAATTCCTCTGTTGCTGTTCAGAAATGGGGAGAGCACCCACCTAGAAAGAGTAGACATATAGTATAGCAAGAATATACCTCCTAGCCTGATACCTATTGTAACACATACAAAGTTGTTGTTGCTAGTTCTTGTTCTGAAAGAGGACCATGACATCAGGAAAATGATGTCATGACTTGCAAGTGAATTGGATTTAAGTGAGGTAGAACATACAGAGTCACTATGAGATCAAATACTCAGGCTGAAAAGCCTTAGGGAAGCATTATGTGTCTGAGGTCTGATCTATTGCCTGTGGGGTCGGAGAGTGTTAATGCACTCGGCAAAGATTAGACTCCCTCTCTAATTGCTCCAACACTTCCTTAAAGGATTTAAACAGTCAGGAAAGGTGATGCCTCTTGTCAGTTTTTGTCTTCTGACTACAGTTGAAGTTTATCTGTCTTTCCACTGAGACTACTAGATCAAGTAACCTAGCTAGTTTCAAAAGTGTAAACCCTGAATTAGGACTGAAAGCAATGAGTGACATTATTTACGGCTCAGTTACTTTTCTCTCTAAACCTCCTAGAGAGAGAGATTTCACATTTTACATTCCATTTGTATTGTTTACATTGTGAAAAGATAGCACCTCTAGGCTGAAAAATGGGAGGGTGGGTTTTTGGGGGTTTTTTTAAGGCTTAGGCTTTAATTTTACTTCTGACCAGATTTGTTTTCATGACCTGTTTTCCACTCCATAACTTCCAGTCTGTCATTTTGCATTTAGGTTGTTTCAGTAAAAACTAAGAAGACTGAATGAAAGGGTGGAACAGGGAGAAGGCGAGAAGGAGGCAGATTATGAGATTGGTGAACTTGAACCCTCCTTTAAAAACACAACCTACAGTGGTAGTTTATATTGCCAAGAGTTTATCCAAAATTTGGCAGGCAGAAGACCGAACTGCTCTTGGAAGTTGGTAACATTTGGCTGGAATGTCATTGTAAATTGAAAATGTTGTATAAGCACATCTTAAAACCTGCTTCCTCTTTCTATTAGGGAATTTTTATTATGTTTATATATTTGCTTCTTGCAATAGGTGTTTTTCTGACCTAACATTCCTTTTGTTTATATTATTATAATTCATAAAGTAGACCTTCCATGCCTTTAATTCATATTTAGCAGTATAAGAGGATTTTTTAAAAAAAAGTTTTCCTTAATAAGAATTTAGAAATATTCATTTCTGTAAAATTACACATGTAGCCTTGTTCAGAGTACATGGGGGTTGATAATCATCTTATATGGATTTTTTTCCCCAAAAAATATAGTTGGAACTATTATTTCCATTGAGACAAGAATTTCCACTATAACGATTTGAAATCGCTAATAAATACAACCTAAAATATGCAAAGTTATGTCTAAGTTTCAAGGATTACTCAAAATGGTAGCCTGATTAGTGAATGTACCAGGATGTTAAAGGGGGGGGTAAGCAGGGAACCCTTGTTTGTCCCATAGGATTTTCACACTTTTCCACTGATGGCACTGTATTTTAGTCATACTGTATAAAGCTGTCAGTGTATTCTTTATGTGTCTCTTATGAAGACTCTGAGCAGATGACTAGAACAATTGCTGGAGGGGGAAAAACACATTTGAATCAAAATCTAAGAGGAGAATTTGTCTAGTATATCCTGATCATTCTCTCGCACGGACAGTTCCCTCTCACTTTTTCATATTGCATGTTATCTCACACTGTTGGTGTATTACACTGAATGTTTCATCTGTATATAAAAATTAAAAATTCAAACAAAAATCTGGCCCACATGAAGAACAGGCCCTTTGGGCATATGGTTCATTATGCATATTCATTTAATTACTAAAACACTTGGGATGTCTCTACTGCCCTTGCTTTCAACTTGCAAAGTTGGATCTGTTCTGTAGCAAAGAATATGTAGAACAGAATTCTGCTGTGAAGGATTTTTCATTTCTTTTCTTGCCTTAAAAAATAGGATTCAGTCTTTGGAAGAATTATTGGAATTCAGAGTGGTGGTATGATCCACAGTATGAAAGCAATTATAGTGTATATGTCTTTCCTTTGCTCTCCTTTTTGCCTTCTCCTTCCTTTCCTCTCTCACTCCCTCCCATTCCTACCACCACCCCCCAAAGGCCAGTTTTACAGTGGTTAGCTCATATTAATGTGGGTAGCAAAGTAATGTGAGACTAAGGATTTAGGTTTCAAGCACATTCCCTCAGAGCACCTAAAGTCTCACGGTAAAGCTGTATAAGTTTTATTGGCTAGGAAGGGATTGCTGTGATAGTGTGACTTTAATTGATTTTCAGGGCAAACAGGTGGTGATGGTTTAGACATCCCCTGGCCTCACTGCCATTCCTAATTTGGGGCTGCACATATAATAGCTTTATTAAAATAAACAATCTTCTGGCTTTGGTTTTACCTGAACATCTGCCTTGCGGTTTTAAAGGGCCTTTTAAAATATTTCCATTCTGTACTTAAAAGGATCTGATCTAAGAAAACCCCAGAGCTGAAAGTTCTTTATTTTCTATTCAGATTATCAAACTTTCTTATTTGAAATTTAAAATATTAAAATGTTGTTTATTATTATATTTTAGCAGCTTTTTGTACTTTCATTATGCATTACAGAATTTGAACTTAATTTCATAGACCAAAAAAATGAATTTTTGTTTTGATAAGACAATTATGTAGATATGCATATACATGTTTTTGGTGTTTCATTATGGTGGACTTTTTGATTTTGAGAAGAAAAAAACCTCACAACTATTAGAAGCAATCTTTGGACCACTGGTCAGAGAGGTAGGATGAATGTACTCTCATGGTCCTTCAAAATATATTCAAGCAGTTGAGGGCTTTGGGGTTACTTCTTTTGTTAAAAAAGTATTACATGTGGTACATGTGGCTCAGTTGCAACTTTTTTATTAACTCTTACTTTGATCCCAGAAGCTAATATATTATAGTATTACGCAAATATCTAAGAGAGCCTTGATATCCATTCCCAGTTGGATTTGTACTTTGCTACAAATAGTATCCTACTCTAAGCAGATTGGTGGTATCCTGAAAAAATGAACGCTTGTCTGTTTTAAGACTGCAAATATAAATAGAACTTTTCCATACTTAATGCGGACCTTGCATTCTCAACTCTTTCAAATTAAAAAAAATAAAAAACGAATACAATGACAATACAATGAACTCCAGTACTGCATTACTCTACTAATGCAAATTATATATACACTTTATTATGGGGAGTGAGTTTTTTGTTTCCTCTTCATTCAGATCTAATCTTTCCTATGAAGATGAGGGAGTCTTTTAAGTGTCAAGTTGAAACTTTTAGTCACAACTGTAAGCTGAAGTTCATTTGACAAAAGTCAAAGAACATTTCTCTTGAATACTTTTTTCCACTTAGAATCCAATTAAAGCCCCATTTGACTTTTACCATGGATATTTCCTATGATACTAACAATTATATCCCTAAAGTGAGAAAGACATTTGCCTGTGTCTTTAATGGGAATTTTTCTTGACCTCTTTAGCGTTAGCAGGGAAAAATACAATTGTGACTCCCCCAACAGCCATTCCTTTAATCAGTGAAGAAAATTTCCTGATAGATTTCGAAAAATGTATTTCTCCCAGATCTGACTTTCAACTGCTCAATTACCAACTTCTCTGAAAATGTATGATGAAAACTTACCTTCCCATTCCAGACCTGAAACTCTGACCTTGCTAGCGGAAAGAGAACACCAGCAATGCTCAGGCAGCTTTGATTCTTTCATTTAGCATCTTTTTTCTTCTTTTCTGGTTTAGAACTAGTTCCCCTAGCTTTGTGTGTGGTGGGGATTTTTTATAGTGCCATAGGCGACTATTTGATTTTTTCAGTTATATAAAACTGTCAAGAAATGTAAAGTACGTAGTGGTCAGCAGCATGAGGAAAAAATTAGAATGGTTGGCATTTTAACAAAAGTTTTTCATTCAGGACAGGGGAAAATGTTAATTATTTGACTAGAAATGTATGTATGAATATAGGCTAAAAGCAATTTTTCCCTTTTCTATTCACCCCACTTTAGGGATACAACAGGGAAAAATAGCCAAGAAAATCTTTTCTACCTCAAAGAATACAGTCTAAAACTCTACAATTTAAATTTAATCCTTAGAATCTGTGTATTTTTTTTAAATTCCCAGTCTACCTACTAAAAAAAGAAGGAATCACTTCTTACATTTGTAGAAATTTTCGTTAACATTTTGCCATGAAAAGGATACATTTTGTTCCTTTGCATGGTAATATTTGGCAGTAGCACCCATGGGTTTCACATCATGTAATGCTAAGCCTAGAAAGTATAGCAGCATCACACCTCCACTTTAAGTTTTGTCTACCCCAAATTAGGAAAAAAAATTAGTAAAGGGAAAAAAAGTTTTGCCTACAGGACTCCTGACACCAATATTGAGATTCTTCCTTTACTGAACATTTACTGACCAATTCTTTTGATGTCTTTTAGGCAGCTAGTTAGCTTGTAAGGCAAGTAATCCATATGGCACGTAGAACACTGAACTTGGAGTTAGGAAGCCCTGAGTTCAGATGCTGTCTCAGATACTTATTAGCTATGTGATCCTGGGAAAATCAGAACTTCTCAATGCATTAGCTTTTTTCAACTGTAAAATGAGAGGTTCCAACTCAATTACTTATAAAATTACTTCCAGCCCTAAATTTTTTATCTTAAGGGGAAAAAAAGCTAGGCTAAAGAAGATATATAATAAACTATACGAATTAGATTTAAATATTTATGAATTTCATGAAAAAAATGCTTAATGATTATTTAAAAAAAACAATGAACAAAACTTAGAAAGGCAAATTGATGTTTGATGTAAGAAAAAATTCTAAAAAAGTAAATCATTTTTTTCAGTTTTGTTTCTTTATCCTTTCTTTCTCTGTTCTCGCCTTTGTAAAAACTGATTTACCTACTCTGATTGACTTCAGCTCCGTAATTGCCCAGAATAAGTTATTTTGGAGATTGATTCACTTTCATACTCAGTACCTCCTTAGCACCCTCAGTTGTCTCTCCTCTCTGATCAGAGGGTTGGAGGGTACATCAATGAACTCTTCCTCTACAGAGGCCTCCAACTTTTCTAGTTAACTTTACTTACCTTTCGTTGTCACATAGTAGGTACTTAATAAGTGTTTATTGATTATTGACTAAGTGGTGACCTTCATCTTTTCCATGGCCAACATCTCTCTTTATCCTGAATCATACCTTCTCCTCCCTTTTATTAATTGGCAGTCTCTTCATGTCCATTTTCTCTTAAATTATCTATGAATGTGTACAGGTCATGTAGTTTTTAAAAAATTCTACTTGATTATAATGACTTTTTAGAAACCTTATTACTACTCTGGTTCCTTTTGTTGAAAATCTTCATATACATCACATTTTGTAGGTATATATGATATTATGTTATATATTTATATATTTCACTACAACTTTCCCATCAAATTCTCTCTTAACTCTCTTTAATCTAGTTTCCACATCTACTCTACTGAAACCATATTCCTGAAAGTCATTAATAGCATCCTCACTCAATCAATGAAATTTTTGAGTTCTTATAGCCTCCTTCAGACTCTCTCCTCCCTTGGCTACTCTGGTTCTGTACTAACCTGTTTTTCTTCCTATGGCTATGACTGTTTCTTCTATCTCCTTCACTATCTCCTCGCTTCCTTCTAGTCCCTCGAGTACGACATCCTTCATAAATTATTCCTTTGTATTCTTTTTTCTATACATACCTTCTTCTTAGGAAATCTCCCCTACTACAATAATGGCATGTTGTTTTCAGCTTAAACTAACATGGCTAAAATTGAACTCATCATCATCCAAGTTCTGAC
This sequence comes from Potorous gilbertii, assembly GCA_028658325.1. Lineage (NCBI taxonomy): Eukaryota > Metazoa > Chordata > Mammalia > Diprotodontia > Potoroidae > Potorous > Potorous gilbertii. The sequence continues at coordinate 563,956,244 of CM053769.1, read as the reverse complement.
ATTGCATAGCTCTGTGACCATGAGCAAGTCACTTGCCTCAATTTCCTCATCTATAAAATTAAGAGAATAATACTTGTACTATCCTACAATATTTTGTGACAAAATTTATGCTATGAAATGCTATGGAAATGGAAATTATTATAATGGTACCCATTTTCCACCTTGCCACCATAAAATATGACCCTTCCACTTCTGTTAATGGTGCCACTGGTCTCCAGATATTCCAAACTCAATAACTTTTAATCATTTTTGATACATTATTTTCTCTTCTCTTCCCTTCTCATCTCCTAAACCATATTCAATTCATCAAAAAACCTATTCAGTTATTCTTTTTAATATCTACTCTCTCCTTTCCTTTTCCTTCCCATTGAACTATCACTTAAATTTATAATTGTTCTACTTTACTTATATACGCTTCAATATATTCCTAGCTGGTCTCTCAATGTCCAGTCTTTAATCTTTCTACTTCCTGTTCTACAACGCTTCCTCAAACATCGCCATGATCATATTACCCAAACACATTGACTCTCTGTTTCCTATAGGATAAAGTAAAAAATCTTCAGCCTGTCATGACAGTGTGCAATCTGAACCAACCCTGTCTTTATAGTCTTATGTTCTTCTATTTCCCCACATGTACTTTTAATTCCAGCTAAACTGCCTTAGTATACCATCTTCACTAGACCATTTGCCTGCAATGTGCTTCTGCCTTCCATCTACCTATTGAAATTCTCTATCTCCTTCAAGACCCAAATTAAAAAAAAAAGTCTTTCATTCAACACTTCCTCATCAATCTTTTTAGAGATTTCTCTCCTCCGAATAACTCCCATAACAGTTATTATTTATTTGCATGATACTGCCAGTATTATCAATTAATTAATATCATACTGTGCTTTATCTCTGTTATTATTTTGAATATTTTATGAACATGCAACTTATCATAGCCTTGTCTCCTTTACCAGATTATAAACTAGAAGGCACTTGATAATATTGTGTCCTCTTCTCCGTTCCTGATAGTGCCTAACTTAATACTTCAAGTGTAAAAGATGATAAACTAAATAGTTGATCACTTATATAAGTGCCTTTGAAGTGAATATATTGAAGCAAGTGTGAAGGAAGACTAATTTTCTTAGAAATTTATACAGATTTAAGAAAATAAGAATATTTAACTTTCCTATATGGCTAATATATTAAAATTATTGGGCTCTTAAGCTTCCTGCCGAGCTGCCCAATTATTTGCCATATGCTTACGCAGATATACTTTGATTTATGATAAATTCCCATGAGGATTAGCGTGGCAATTATCTATCATCATTATCATTTCTATCAACATCATCATTGTATGTTTCAAATTAAATCTTAGTAAATCAATTACATTTTAAAGTTACTAATGACATAAGAAAGTTAAACTAACCCTGTAGCACATCCTTTGTAAGGGTTATTTCATGATGTGAAGCACTTTTTTACATACTTAGATTTTATTAAAGTAAGGTATGTCTGCCTTATTTTATAGCCAGTTTTTTACAGTATAATTAGTATGAGAGTATGTCACAATGAATATGGAGCTAGCCTTGGAGTCAGGCAGCCCTGACCTCTGCTACAACAATAGGTTGTATGACCCTGATCAAGTCACTTGACCTCTTAGTGTTCTATCCAACTTTCTAAGGCTAAAAATTCCAGAAAAGAGGCCAACCTAAATTGGTAGAGGGCATTTCCTACAAAGGAATCAGCCTCCTGTGCCAATGAAATCACAGGCACAGTCTCTATCCTTGTTCCTGTTATTAGTGTAGGATCTTTGCATGCGATATATTTACCAGCATTTGGTATTTTCTCTTCTAAATCAGTGATCACTGACTTTACTATATCTAGTGCAATTCAGCAAATATTCATTAAGCACCTGCTATGTGCAAAGTATTTCATGAGGCACTGAGGGGCATTTAGAGAAATTAAGGCATATTTTCTTCCCTAAAAAGAATTATGAAATATATACCAATAATTATATAAAAGAACACAATATACTAAAAGCAGAAAAGAAATACAGACCAAGTGCTCTGTAAGCCTATAAGATGTATCACAGAATTTTGAGCAAAAATAAACTTCAGAAATATTCTACTCCAACTTCTTCCCTTGAGAGAAGGAAATAATTTGGCACAAGTCATACTGGTAGTAAGTAGCCAAGTCAGAATCCAAGGTCCAAAAACCATTTTGGATAAAATAGCCTTTGAGGCACCTTCTAACATTAAGATTTTATAATTTTCCAAGTGGAGGGAATAGGGGAAAATCTGTGGTGGTATTGGCAGTATCATCAAACCACAAAAGATGGTAAATTTTTCAGTCGGTGGTGATGGGAATATGGGGGCTGTACAGAGTAGTGCAGGGATAGACAATGCCGGGAACCAATAGATGAGTAACCTGAGGAGGTGTACAGAGAACTACGGCCAGTCTAATTTGACCATATATGGTAGAGGTTAGTATAACACAAGAACAAAAATAGTATGATGCCAGGTTATTAGAGAACTTGAATGCCAGGGAAAACCTTTTGAATATATGTGGTAATCACCAAGGAATCAGTAAAAGTTGGGAAGTAGAAGAGTGACTTTCTTACATTTTTGCATAAAGCAGATTTTTCTGGCAATCACAAAAATGGTTGGATTGAAGAAGTTAGTGACTGCATACTGGGTAGGAGATTTTCACAATAGTTGAGCCTGATTTGTACTAGAAAGTAGAGAAAACCTGTGAGAACGCTTTTAGAGCTATAACATTGGCAGAAATTTCATTGGATATGAGGAAAGAGGGAGAAAGAAAACCCAAAAAACACAGGAGTCTTTATGATGGTTGACTGGAAAAGGTAGATATTAATGATAAATATAGGAAAGTCAGGAGAAAAAAAATTATGGGGAAAAGGTGGTGATTTTAGTTGGAACATGTGGAATTTGTGTTACTGGTGGGACATTCTTATAAAACATCTTGGTTGTAGATTGTCCTAGAGTGGAAGCAGAAAGAGTTTGGGAGTTAGAGGTTAGAGGTTACTCAGAAATGACTGCTTTGAAAGCACCACAAAAGAATTCTGCAATGATCTTACCATACCAAATAGATCCATCAGAAAAGGCCAGGTGCATATAATTGATGGCATTTTTCACTTTGTTTAATTAGCTTTGGATCCAATAGATGGGGGTGCCTTCTAATCTAAGGATTACCACAATTTTCTTGTTACTCTTTGCTTTTCTCTTATGGAAGCTTTTATGGTATAGATCTAGTAGTGGTATTGCTGGATGAAAGGCTAGGCATAGTTTTATGGATTTTTGGGCATAGTTTCAAATTATTGTCCAGAATGGTTGGGTCAGTTCACAACTCAACCAATAGTGCATTAGTGTATCTACTTTTTCCCCCAATATTTCCTTCTGTTGCTAGTGTTTTCTATGTTTCTAAAGTATACCTCTATTGTGCCCTTATTTATACTGTATTATACAGGATATAGGGATCATCTATATCATAATTAATCGTATCTTTATACCACAACGAATCTCCTTCCTCTCAGACTACTGCACTTTAACGATTAGCAGGCCTTTAGTATGACACTGCCTGAGAACAATGACATTTTAAGAGACTATTAAAGGATTTAGGATTTTGCTTGTTCTTTAGCTAAATACACTTGTGTTTCCATTTCTCCTTCTCCTCACCTACCAGTAACAAACAGCACTGCTTTGCTTCTGGTTGACAAAGTATATTTCCTGCATCATCTTCATTCAAGTCTTCAGCTTTCTCCATTGTTGCCATCGTGGAGGCTGTTTCTTTACAATGGAATGATTTTGATAGAATGTAAGTTCTATAAAGGCAGGGTCTTGTCACTTTTTTGTTTCTTGGAGTTCTAGGTCATGTGAGCAACAAGAAGGAGGAGCAGACATTTTTCTTTAACCCCACAGTCTCTCAAATATGTAATCTCTCCAGAACAGAAATTACACCAAAATCAACCTGTCATCCACATGGTCTAGAAAACACCAGAATCCAGAAAAAGGTTAAAAAGTAAGAGTAAAAATGAGCTGATGCCTATCCTGAGTTTATCCAGCACCCCTATCTCACCTCCCACATTACTGGCAGCAGATTTGTACTAACTGAGCCAAGAATCCACAAGAAGGTTTGAAACAAAGCCCAGTTCCACACTCTGGTCCCCCCTCCCTTTTTCCAGTGCCATGGAGATCCTGCCTCCATGCTGCAAAAGTTTTCTTGGGCTGCAACAAACAGCTAGTGTGGTGATAGCTCTTCAGAAGCAGAACATTGCTGGGGGTTCCAAAAGATACCTAGCACCATGGTAGGCAACCTCATAGCACCAGCATTACAAAGTTATGAACTGTCAGTGTAGGCCTTGATAACTGAGGAGCAGGGGAAGAGGGACAAGACACCAGGTCAGAACCATCTGTGTCTGGTGGGCCTTGGATGGGTTATAAGGGAGGTGGAAGAAGGGATATGTGGTCAGTGTTTAATCACTCCACTAAACCTGAGGGAAAGAGCTCAACATCCAGCTGAGGCTAGTTTTGTCCACACATAAGTCAACTGAGGCAAAGACCTAGAGTAGGAAATTGAATTGTCCAGTGTGAAAAGGGAATGAGAAGTTTTGAGAGCTAACCCCTAAGGAAACTGCCATTAGAGAGGATAGTCAGGAGAAAAGAAGAAAATCCAAAGACCTTGAACATAAGCGGAGAAAACATTAGCAACAGAAGAAAATATTGGAGGGGAAAGTAGATACACTAATGCACTATTGGTTGAGTTGTGAACTGATCCAACCATTCTGGAGAATAATTTGGAACTATGCCCAAAAAGCCATAAAACTATGCCTAACCTTTCACCCAGCAATACCACTACTAGGTCTGTTTCCCAAAGAGGTTAAAGAAAATGGAAACTGAACAAGTTGTGGTATATGATTATGATAGGATACTATATTGTGCTATAAGAAATGCTGAAGGACATTATTTCAGAAAAACAAGATATATGAACTGATATAAGGTGAAGTGAGCCGAACAAGGAAGAACACTGTATACAGTAATAGCAGTATTGCAATGATAACTAATTGTGAAAGACTTAGCTACTCTCATCAGTATGATAATCCATGGTAACTCCAAAGGGCTAATGGTAAAAAATTCTGTCCAGTTCCAGAGAGAGAGAGAGAGAGAGAGAGAGAGAGAGAGAAGGCAATATGGCCTCAGGATCTAGTAAACAAGTTCAAGTATCCATGAGTATATACTGCAAAACAAAATAAAATGATCCAACAACTGATCAGACAGAGAACCCTATAGAATGTGAGGAGAACATGGAACCACAACATTCTGTTCCTGAGTGATTCTAAAGAGAAATAAGAATTATAGAAGCAGAATTTATGGCTGTATAGCAAAAATAATAGGCAAAATAGAAAAACTAGAATCTGCAGTGACATGCCTCACCAAATACAAGAGAGAACCACAGATTGGGAACCTAAATATAGAGAAATGAAAGGAAATCTAGAAGAAAAGAAGGAAAAAAATCACCACTATAATAACGCTTTTTAAAAACAGCTAACATAGTGTTTATGATTATAGTAGTTACTTATTAATTTTGATTGATTTTGACTTTTGGGATATTTTTAAATTTCTTGATTTGCTGTAATATTTGATATTATCAGAAATTTGACCTCAAAAATGAATTATATTACTTTATATACCAGTAGAACTGTCATGGTTCACTACAAAATTCACATCTTTTAATTGATAAAATATTTAACGTATTGTTCTTATGTTAAATATTTAAAGAAAAAATTCCTCCCTCTTCCATTGATTTTTGTGCAGTAATGACGTCTAATATGGTAGTGACGACACATGTTTTTGGTTGAGTTTTCAGAATATAACAACTTCAGATGCTTTGACAAGAAGAATGAACGGGGCATATAGAATCTCTGCCAGAGGTAGACCCTTAAACAATGTACTTGTTACACTAATGAATAATCATAATGTAGAATTCTTTGTATAAATATTTAAAACATCTACTTTTCATTTCAGTCTTTATTTTTAATGAGTCTAGTTTACTAGAAAATACAAAGTTCATGACTGTTACATAATTGATCTAGTTTGAATTGTTGTTTAAATGTAACTTTGAATAAATCAAATTTCAGTTGGTTTCGAGATCCTAGATAATAGAAGTATAAAAAGTATCTTATTCTTTTTCCAGCTCATCTTTAGTTTTGTGTACTTACAACTGACTTGATCCTTAAGTAGCATGAAACTACTTAACACTAAAAGAATAATTTAATTATTAGGAAAAATACAAATGAATTACTTTAATTTGGATTAATCTTTAATCCAAATTATAGTTCTGTCACTTATTATTTATATGATCTGAGTGGTATGATATGTAGCCACTTTGGCCCTCAGTTTCCTATAACATAAAGAGGATGGGCTAACTTCCAGCTCTAAATGTATGGCCCCTTTGATCTTTTCGTGAATTTCCATGCCTGTATCATACATATTCTACAGTTATATTTAGCAGTACAAGGTGAGTCAATGAAAGAATTTTTCCCAGTGACTTGTGGAAATCACTTTCATTATTTTATACTCACATCTCATACAAACATTTTATATATAGAAACTAGTTATTATGAACTAAGAAAGTTTTTCAAAGTAAATTATTTGAAGCTTGGCTTGGCAGAATTTTAAGAATCCTTCTCAAACTGTATTTCAGTAAATATGATCCCTCATGATTACATTTCAGTTTTGTGACTCATATAAGGAAATATCCCATTTCCTTCTCCCACTGACTTGTTGGATCTTCGGAATCTGGCTCATCTCTTCTTTAGGGCTCGCAGGGTACAACTTGATGGTCAGGACTGAAATTCTGCCATCCATTTGAGTCTGAATTTGCACACTTCCCTTGCCATGCCCCCATTCAAGAATATCAGTTCAAAATCATTTAAGTCATCCATCCCTAAGTACCTTTTTGTTACAAAACAGTCTCCAGTAATCTGGATTATACTCTCTCATAAAGACATGCAGAGTCCAATGTAGAGGAGGTTCAAGCTTAGAGAGTACATGTTAAAAAAGGGATAACTCAGAGCTTTTGGTTGTTGAAAGTCCTTTTCACTCATTCATAGTGTAATTACACCATTATTTAAATTATATCATTTATGGTGTGATTTCTCTGTTGGACAACTATCAACTGATCCAGGGCTACTGCAAATAGGAATACAGGAAAAGGAGAAGCCCAGCATATTTCAGACCCTTTGAAGCTTTTAAGGTCCTTCTCTGACTAAGGGGAAGGGGAAGGAGAGCTACATGGCTAGGGGAAAGAATCTGGCCACAGTTGAAACTAAAGTCTTTCCTTCCCACCAAAGACTTCCTCCTCAGGGGTACATTGGAAAGATTCTTGCTCCAAATTAACTTGATGCTTTTTATACAAGTCCCAAAGGATGTAATGAAATCCCACAACCAATTAGAACAGACTTGCAGTCTTGAGTCATTTCCCTTCATCAAATGTCTTTCAAAGACTTTTCATACTTAGACTAAGGACTATGATTGAAACTGTTTGATTAAGCATCTATCTTCTGACTGAATTCCAATGAGGTGAAATGACTTGAGTAAATATGTAACAACTCTGCCCTTAAATTTTTTGTAAAAAATAAACTTCCCCATTTGTATATCACTGATTTTTACATCTTAGCCCATAGCATATCTTTTACATCTTTCATTCAGCCTAGATTAACCCATTATTTTCTAAATGAAAGCAACTTCTACAAAGCAAAAGGATACAGTGTTTGAGTAACGAAGTGATGTAGTGTGCAGCCTTATCAGGGAAGGCATTTGATTAAACTAGTATTTTTAGTCTAATAGAGAGGTTTTTAGTCTTTTGTTATGTTTCATGAATCCCTTTGTTGGTCTCATAAAGCCTTTATGTCCTTTCTCAGGATAATGTTTTTAAATGCATAAAACATATGGGATTATAAAAGTAAACCAATTATACATATATACATATATATGTATGTGTATTTCTATATATATATATATATATATATGTGTGTGTGTGTGTGTGTGTGTGTATATATATATATAAGTTCATGGGAGGAGATGAAGTTAAAATTTACAAAATGACAAATCACATAACATAAAGACTTTAGGATGATTTTGTAAAGACTCTTAGTTACATAACAAAAAGAAAAGAGGAGTTTGTGAGTTTTTTTTTAAATTTAACCCCAGTCATTTTCAGAGTCTGCACTGCTTTAAGTCATTGAATGAATACAATTTGAGGAACCTATCAGGAGTACTTAGAATGGAATGGAAGAGGAAATGGAGAGTGGAAAAGCCAGACTTGAGAAATTTGTGAGACCAGAACAAGAGTAGGCTTCAGATGCCAGTTCTTCACTGGCTAGAAAAAAACTGATTCTAACTAGGAGGTGGCTATTTTGCTGGCTAACCTCATCTACAACGAAAAAGAGTTTCTTCACAGGTACTTATTCTCTGTCGCCCTCTCTGGTGTGAAAAGGAAGAGCAGGAAGGAAAAATACAAGTTTTTACAGCTGGTTTACTGCTAAATTGGCTGCAAGCTGATTGGATGGATGATACAGAATCTTTCTAACTTAAGAGCTAGGTGAGGGTTTTGAAAGCATTACACAGAACGCCAGCCTCATAAACTTTATAGTTTTCTGACTTAAAAGGGTCTGGTAGCCTATAAAACAGTATTAATTTTTCATATCCTTTTAAGATAATGGTTAGTTAAAGGATCTTGACTATCAGTCCTAGAGGAGAAGCGCCAGGAATTTACCCAGCAGGAAAACTGTGGGGAGAAGGAGTAGAGAAATTAACAGAGAAGAGACAAGAAGGTCTGAATTCCAGAACTAAGGATTACCTTGAGTATAAGGACTTTCTTCACTCATGTGTCTCCATACTACTTTTACTTAAGTGTATGTCCATTTTCCCCCAAAGACACCAAGTTCTTTGAAGGGAGACTATTACCCAGGTTTATCTGTAACCTATGATTGATTAATTTTTTTCCTGCATTTATTTTATATTAAACACCTGTAATTGTTATTTATTTTACTTTATTTAAGATCGAATGGTGTTTCATTGTGAATACCTAACAAGTATAAGTATTTACATAGAAGTACACCGATAGGAGTGCAAGGTGATGATTAGGAAGAGTACCTACCCATAACAGGTTTCCCCTAGGACCTGAGAGAGTTTAATTGTAGCTTCATGGTGGTACTTCTTCTCTGGAAATACAAAACTACAGCTTAAATATAGGTTGTCTCTAAGTCAGTTAGCAGAGAGAGAGAGACTATAGGTGGCTGTACCCGAGGTGAGATGTTACAGTGTGGGGATCCATATCCAGGCACATCATGCAGGAATTATATTCATATCTGACAATGTATATAATTAATAATTATATTTTCTTTTATAAATTTAAAAGGTTCCTTGCTTTCTTATGTGTCATTTCTATGGAGGATCATATTTCCAATTTACCAATGTAAGTCAGAATAGGATTGAGCATATAAAACCTTACATTAATCTTTCAGGAATAGACTTGTATAAATACCTCACCTGTTTCTATAAAGTAGTACTTTATATTACCTACACACCCTGGAAAAAGACAGAGGAGGACTAGTGTTCACAAAAGGCAAAACTTCAAACCCATAAAATTTGTTGCTGCTTACCTCTTTATTATCAACTATTACTATGGTTTTGTCCACATAATCAGAGAACCATATATTCAGAGATGTCAAGGGATGTCAGAAGCCTTCTACTCCAACCCCTTCACTTTTTAAATGAGGAAATGAAAGCCCAGGAAGATTATGTGACTTTTACAAAGTCATAGGTATAATAAACCTCACAGAGGGGATTTGAACCCAGGACCTTTGACACCAAAGTCAGGAAGTAATCTTTCTACTGTACTTGGCCTTCTTTCCTAATTACAGCTTTTAGTCAATGAAAGCAGATTTCCATCTCCATGAAGTCTGAATCTTACAAATCTTTCCATTACTAACAGTCAGGATCAAGAAATTAATTCCCTCAACAACAACAAAAACTGAGTTGAGGCCGCTAGATGGCATAGTGACAGAGCCATTTGCTTTATCTGAAAAGCTACTTTACCAGCTTTGTGACCCTGGCCAAGCCTGGTAAACTCCATGATCTTCAGTTTTCCCATCTGGAAAACGGAGATGTTGAGAACCTTCCTCCCCGAATGGTTATGAGGATCAGGTCAATAAAGTGTAGAAAGTACTTTGAAAATCATAATGTGCTCTAGAAATTCTCTCATTGTTATTTTAAGTAATTTACTCGTTCTCCTAAATAAGTCAGCCACTGCTGGATAAGAAAGCTTTTTGGATACCAATCTCCAAAAATTCCTTTGAGATTTCTACATCCTATATTTCTATATCTTTTATGAAATATATATGTATGTATATATATATATATATATATATATATATATATATATATATATCAGTGTGACCCTGAAATGGAAAGCCTCTCCAGTGTCTTTTGCCAAGAAAACCCCAAATGGAGTCCTCAAGAGTTGGATATAACTGAAATAATAAACAGGGCGTGTGTCTATGCATGTGTGTATGTCTAGTGTATGTACATCTAGTGAACAGTACACCTTGTTAGACTGTTTACTGATCAATCACAGGACATAATTCAGTTTTTAATTTATTCTTCAGATAAGTAGTCAGTCGACAAGTATACATATACATATATATATATATATATACACATATTTATTTAGCTATATATAAGAAGAATATTAAAGTACATATAAAATATAAAGCATATGCATTTTACAAACATAAGATCTAAATTATGTTTGGCAGCACCTTCATTGTGTTTTAGGTTTGTCAGAGCAAGGAAGCACACCAAGTTGAACTTTATAAAAACTTTGCCACCAAAACAATGTCATATATTCTATAAATGTCTTAAAATTTTGTCATTGCTTCAGTTTGGGGTCAGGGAATATCCCCAATCAATTTTCTTTGATATTCCTTTTGGGATTTTTTTGTGTGTTTCTTGTGGATTACTACTAATCCTCATGGAGATTTTATATGAATATTAATTGGTCCTTGATATAAAAATGTACAAGACTGAAGAAGAGTTATTAGATAAAATTTTCTGAAAAAGGGTATTTTTTATGGTTTCTACTAGGGGAAAAAAACATTTCATTTGTTGTGCTAACAGAAGAGCATTTAATATGACTAGAATAGCATTTGTTTCTTCGGCCTTGGGGTTTTTTGGAACTGAACTGGGATTCTTCATTTCAGGATACATTCTAAGCTATGATAAATTCAGTATCTACTTGCGTTGCCTAAACTTCAAATATCAGGAAAGAGTGTGTGGAATCTCAATTAATAAATACCTTAAACTGTTATAATAATGAATAATATTGAATCTCTAGTTGTGATGTACAATTGAACAAGAAGGCTGCCTCATTCAAACAATATTCCTGAAGGGTGTATGTGATTTAAGCTGAGACTGTCTTCTCTCATCTTTTACATTTCTGTCAAAAGGATGGCTCCAGTGGAACTTAACGGAAATAGTTAGACCCCCCTTCTCAGTACTTTTTTCACATGAAACAGTTTCCAGTCCTCAATAGCATTTGCTTGAAGTCATTAGACTTTTTGAAATAGCATTGCATTAATCGGATGAAATCAACTTGACCTGTCGCTAATGCTGGCTGAGATGTTAATGTTCTTTTCAGTGCTAGACCAGAAGTCTGAGTTCTGGGGGTCTTATTCTCTCTGCTTTTCCTCCAAAATGTCTGTTCAGCCTTTGCTTTTACTTTGAGTATTAAATATTATTTATAATATAAACCATTTTCATTTATTTTAATTCCTTAGACTCAGTTTTTACTTTGGGGTAAGGGCACAAATAACTCATGTTTTCTAAAGCAGATTCGTCTCTAGGGTAAACCTATTTTATTCATATATACTATTATCAAATGTGGATACTTTATATTCGTATTAAATACCTAGTATTTATATGTCTTCTTCTAAGACTAATACAATACATTCTTTGACAAAGGTAAAATGGAAATTCAATGATCATCCAGTTGATTGTTAATAAGGATCTTATTAACCAAACTACCCACTAAATATTCACTTTAAAAATATCTTTAAATTTAGCTTTTAATTAATTTTTGCATGGTATTTTATATTTAGCCTTTTCGTTCCCTATTTGTCTATTTAAAAGTGTTACTTCAATCCCCATCCTTGGAATGCTAATGATCTTTTACTTCTCAAAGACTATGTTCATTAAGAACAGACTTCAGGAGGTTGCCTCATACCGGAAATGTTTGCAGCTTGATCTTGACAGTAGACTTTCCAAGGGGAGCCTGACTAGATTTGGAGATGTTGATCACTATTAAGTTGGCCACTTAGGCTTGAATTATCCAGGAGCTGGAAATGTAAAATACCCCTCAGTTATATGTGCCTCCCTTCTAATTCTGTAGTAGTAACAACTGAAGTGGTAGAAGAGACCATTAATAAATATTAGCTTTGGTACTCAAACTTATGAAATACTTTACTAGTAACCAAAAATTGGCCATGCTACTTAACATGAATCTCAACATTTTTACTGTAAAGAGAGAAGTAAATTGCAACTAAATAGAATCATAGTTCATAGTTTTCATTATAGAGATAAATCAATTGGACGGTTTTATTCTTCATCCAAGAAAAGCAAGTATTTTATGAGATATTTGATTATCTTTCTGTGCTGTGTTCATCATGTACAAAATGACCACCATGAAAGAATGAAATGTTCTCTTTTTTTACAAAAAGTGATATACAAGTAGAGAAATTCTATAAATTCATCAAAATTCAAATTTAAGTGAATATATAATGGGTCAGTCATATATTTATCTAGTGCACATAAGGTACCGGGGAATAACTACTAGGGATACAAAGAAAGGTGAGGAGTTGAGGGTGGTAGAGACTAGGAAAAGTGTATGGTGTAAAGAAGAATTTGAGGTGAATCTTGAAGGAATCCAGGGAAGCCAGAAGACAGAGATGAGAAGGGAGAGAATTCCAAAAATGAGGAACAAAAATGTGCCAAAAAAGGCAGTCTGGAGATGGAATGATATTCAGTAACTTCTTTGGAAAGGTGAACATGGGGAAAACCATTTTTGGAAAACATGGTTCAGAAGAAGGAAATAAAATAGACCAGGGAATGTTAGACTACATAGAAGCCTCAGACTTATGTCATAAGAACTTAAACAATCAGAAGACATTGGCCAAATAACTAATTCTCTCTCTCTCTCTCTCTCTCTCTCTCTCTCTCTCTCTCTCTCTCTCTCACACACACACACACACACACACACACACACACACACACACACACACACACACACATACATAAATGAAATTGGCAACATTTTAACTCATAGGATTTAAAACTAGTTATTGACAGGGTTGTCATTGGTGGATCCAATACTGTCAGAAGGTTGTCTTGTTAAAGCAAGGATCAGGATTGATATAAAACTAGAAGAAAGAATATGAAAGAAAAAAATATACTTAATTTAGTTGAATTAATTAAATTGCTGGATTAGTGGCAGCTTTCTCCAAGTTTATGTATATCAGAAATATTTATTGAGAGAAAATATGTGTGTTCATCCTTTGTTGCTGAAAGAGCATGCCATCAGAGAAACAATGACATGACTTGCACTTGACTTTGCTTTGAGTGAGGGAGGGCTGTGCAGGTCACCAGCCTCACTTCTCCTCCAGAGCCATCTGAATCCAGTGCCCAGATATTCATCAGGATAATTGGAGATGACTCAGGATGAGGCAATTGGGGTTAAGCGACATGCCTAAGGTCACACAGCTAGTGAGTGTCAAGTGTCTGAGGTGAGATTTGAACTGAGGTCCTCCTGACTCGTACTCTATCCACTGCACCACCTAACTGCCCCATTGAGAAAAAATAAGAAAATATATGATAGGTCAATCAATTTATGGAAAAATTACACATCCTTCTGACCACCACCCAAAATAGTGATGTCTTACAGGACTTGGAAACTACGTGGCTCATTAATATTTTTAGTCTGAGTAATTCCTGACTATTGCCAAGACTGAGAAGAGGATGAAATACCTTGAGTACTTTACAGCTGCTCTGGACCTTCACAGAAATGGACTCTCATGAGGAGAAAGCAGGAGATTGAGAAATTCAGGAATTCATGAGTCCAAGACCAACATGAGAAGGCAAACAAAGGAATGTTGCAAATGACCTCTGTGAAGAGGAAACAAAAGAAAAAATATCTGAGAGATGGAGAAACTCAGTCATTTAGAGCTGAAAACACAACTGCCATCACCATAGAAATGATCAAATCAGGAAAAGTGAAAAAAAAAGACCAGTGAGGTCTTGAAGCCAATGCAAGACTTGGAAGCACTGAGCCAAAGGGAAAGAATTAGACAATTTTCTTTATCATCAAACCAATCGATTTGAAGAAGTTATTAATAATAGAAAATGAGTAATAGCTGAAGGAAAAAGCCATCAAAAGTTAAAAAAAAATGTTTAACACATGCCTGTCAGTTGCCTAAAAGAAGCTTGCCTTACTGGATAGAGCATTGGTCTTGAAGCCAGGAAGACCTGGGTTCAAGTTCTGCCCCTGGTACATATTGGTTTTGTGACTCTAAGGAGATCACTTAACCTCTTTATGCTCTAGATTTTTTAATGTTTTTAAATTAAATGCTCTTTAATCTTATAAACCACAGAGAAGAGGCTAACCCACACTGGTGAAAGAAGTTTCTTAATCTAGGACTTCTTATGTCAATAAAAGCATAGCTCCAATCTCCTTTCCTTCTCTTATAACAGTTAGCAGGATAAGGTCTCCAAAAAAAGCTAGAAACATTTAACTTAATGGAGCAATGTGGCAGCAAAGGCACTCACTGGTTATAAATTAATTAAGATAGTAAAATATCTAATTTTAATAATTAATTTAATAAAATTCATATTAATTTGGTAAAATCTTATGGAGAAGGGCGATGGGAGCATGAAATGGAATATTGATTCAAAAACCAAAAAATAATTTTATGAATTGATAAGATACATCCTGAGGGATTTTAGGTATGAAACCAGGACAACAAAGAGACAAAAGATGGAAAAGACCTGTGGAGAGTTTTTGAGTGAACCCTTTTCACTAACAGCAGAGCAGCATAATTTGGACTTTAGCATCACTGTGTCATAGGAGGTAGAAATGCAAGAATAAAAGAAAGGAAGGATAGGAAAATTGGCTTAACTAGATGAAGTACACAAAGAAGAGGTCAATATTTGAGCTTACATGATATTGAGGAAGCAATTCTAAACTATCTTAAGGAAAAGAAGCTACTCACAGCATGGACCATTTTTTTTCTTTGTGGAATGAACCTATGATTTCATAGAATCAGTAAGTTCCCAAAGGGGAAACTCTCTTAATCTGAATATTTAATCTTAATATTGACATCTACTCTGCCATTTATGGTTCAAAAGAGTTGCCTGAGGGCAATGAAAGATTATGTGACTAGAACTTGGACACACATAGCATAAGCAGAACTTGCATCCATGTCGTTTAGACTTCATGGCTCCTGTTCCTTATCACACTGCCATCAAACTGAATACTGTCTGGCTGCTCTTGTAATTGTCATTTAAGGACTAAACCTATTAAGCTCACAGAGGCAGTTTTCAAAGGATTAGAGTAAAGTTGATTGATACTTTTTTTCTTACCATAGGAGTTCCTGGGAATATGGATATGGATATATGTGCATATGTATTTGTATATGTGTATGTGTGTGTGTGTGTTTCAAGACTAGGGTAAATAGGTAGAAATAAGAGTGTGATCTAATTCAATAGATAAAATATTATTGATGTTAAGATGTTATGAGTACAGTTGAGTCACAGCATTCAAACATCATCTCAAGCTTTTCAAAGTACACAGCGATTGCATGATAGAAAAGATACAGTCTATGGTGGGATATCATTAGTAAAATCCTGCTTGATGATGCCCTCAAGGATGTCCTTGATGATTGTGTAGATTATTGTCATAAAATTATATAGAAATGGGAAAATAAAGATAGATAGACACATAAATACTTTTAGGTATACATGCATGTGTATATATATGTATGTATATATATATACATGCACATACATACATGAATGTATGTATATATGTGTATATATAATATGTATATGCACAGATAATTTTTCATTTCTAAACAATTTTAGGAGAATAACCTACATAAGCATCAAGGGCATCCTTGAAGATATTAAGTATATGTGTATATGTGTATGCACATGCACAAGCATATATACACACACATACACACATGTGTATTATATATATGTACATTTCCCATTTCTAAATAGTTTTATAAAAACAATTTACAAAATCATCAAGGATATCCTTTAGAATATTTAAGGAAACAGGCAAGTTTTCTTAAATAACAACCCACAATTTACTGCATTTTTCCTGTCATACAGACCTTGTGTACTTTCCAAAGTCTAAAATGGTCTTTGAATATGGAGACTCTTGATTGCACTCATAGTGTCTAACAGCAATAAATTTCATCTACTAAATCAAATCATATCCCCACTTCTACCCTCTTTACCTCAGGCTATATCTATATCTTTCTACCTGTCTGCCTATTTATCTATCTATCTATCTGTTCATCCATCTACCCATTTATGTGTGGGTACATATATGTACCCATAGGTACATACATATCTCATGTGTATATGTATATATACATATATACCCACTTGCATATATGTATACAAAAGTGTATACGTATGTGTGTGTATATATAATATATATGCACAGATAATTTTTCGTTTCTAAACAATTTATTGGGGAGCACACATTTATATAAGCTGCTATGGTAAGAGGGGATAAAATCCATCATCTTTCACCCTAACTCTTGGCAAATAGCTCTTTTGAACTTAGGTTAATCATATTCAGGTTTTCTTGTTTGAATGGACCTGTTAGATTTTGTATACTAATTGTGCACTACAAACATTTTTGAGAAACCCATGGTCATCTGCTTCCTCCTCCTCCTCCTCTTCCTCCTCATCATCACTAACATTTATACAGTGCCTTAAGATTTTGACCTTTAGTACTAACCCTACAAGTTAGATGTTACTATCCCTGTTTTATAGACGAGGAAACTGAGGAAAACAGATTAAGTGACTTGCCAAGAGTTATGCAATTTCCAAGTATCTGAGGCCATATTTAAACTTAGATCTTCCTAAGTCCTGGTCCAGAATGCTGATCACTTACTACTAGTACCACCTACTAGTATGGAGTGAGGTGGGTGAGGGGAGGAGACAGGAATGATGCAGTCTTTTCTTGATAACATTAATGAATTCAGGTTCCTAAACATCTACTTGTTAGTCAGGAAGTATCCTCCATAAAATAATTTCTGTTTTGGTTTCTTATCATTCTATCTTCCTGATTGACAATACTATTAGCTAATCAGAGGACCTTCTGGAAAAAACAAGCAAGAAAAGATAGGGAAGGAAGGAAGAGAAGAAAAAGAGAGGGAAAGAAGGAAGGAAAGCAGGAAGGAAGAAGAGGAAGGAGAAAAGTAACTAAATAAAACAAAAAAATAGCTATCTTGAAAGCTTAAGGGTAGTTTAATGGATCGGATTTCTAAAATTGAATTATATCCTGATTAGCTGACTGTTGATTCTTGCAACTTCTCCTCCTCCTGGCGGGTCAAAAACTCTTTTCATCTGCCTTTTTGTTTTTATTACATGTTATAGTACCTTCTTATTTTTTTTAAAATAGTAATGGTTTTAGATTCTTAAAAAAAAAGCAACTTGATATTCAATGACACAATGATAGATCCCAGTTCTCGTCCTTCTGTTTTCTCATGTGGTCTCACTTTCCCCCTCAGGTGTTTCTGGTCACTGTCTGGAATTTTGACCTGTACATGATCCCCTTGTGTCTGTTGTTGCTCTTTGTTTATAATTTCATCAGACCCATGAAAGGAAAAGTCAGCAGTGTCCAAGAAAGCCAGGTAAGCCAAGCTCCCCATCTGCTTTGACATTTCATTAAAGAATAATTTGTTGGTTTCAAAATATAATCCAAATTTGTCTTATTTTAGAAATATTTAACAATATTGTCTATTAGTTTCACTAAGGTTATCTTATTTGTATATAGCAGAGCTTCTTTCCCCTAAGGCACATCAGTGGCTCAGCCTTCATGCATGTATCTTTCATACTCTAGAAGACATTGTAATGTTATATATGTAGAAAGAATATACATATTTATGGTATATAACTCTCTTCAATTCTCTTTTTAAGCAAGTTATGAAAATCTGACTTCATTAGAAGGGTGGTTTGATATTCTTTGTATGATTAAATCTAAGTCCCATGTAAGAGATTTGATTGGTTTGGTTTTGTGGCTCATTTTCACACTATTTTATTGGGGTGAGATTTATATCAAGAATAATATACTTGAAGATGTAATAAATTGATTACATAAGAGACAATGTGGTATAGTGGAAAATATCTTGAGTCAGGAGACCAGAATTTGATTCCCAGGTCTATCATTTACTAATTGAAGAAAATTCCCTTAACCTGAGTTTCAGTTTCCTCATCTATAAAATGGGGAGAATATTTCTCTATATGCCTTACATAACTGTGAACTCAGGGAATTATACATATTTTACACTGATAAGGTCTTATTACGATTTTAAGGAGGGAGAGAAGAGGATGAACATTTTGTGGAAACACAGTGGGATCAACAGGAATTGACAACAGATTCAGTGGGAAGGATGAGAAAGGAGAAATCCAGGAAGATACGGAATTTGTGACTCTGGGAACTAGGAGAGTAGAACAGGTTTAAGGAGGAAAATAATGGCTTCTATTTTGAAATGCTGAATTTGAGCTTCTCACAGAGGTTTCCACCAGGTAGTTGAAAATGAAAAACTGGAGTTTACATGAGAAATTAGAGCTAATCATATAAATAGTCATCTGCATAGAAGTGATTGTTGAACTCCCAGGAGCTGATACAATGACCAAAGAAGACAATCTAAATAAAGAAAAGAGAAGAACTGAGGGCATTTGAGATACATATGTGTGTGTATGTATGTATATTATATATATATGTATATATATTTATGTGTATATATGTATATATATATGTGTATGTATATGTATGTATATTTGTGTGAAGGATGGTGGGGTGAATAATTAACAAAAAAAATAGACTAAAAAGGTGCAACCATGGATGCAGGAAGATAATCAAGGGAGAAGAGTACCCTGGAAGCCAGGGAAGACATGAATATCCAGAAGAAGAGATGATGGACAGTGTAAGAAGTCATTAAAAAGTCCAGGAGGGGGGGCGGAGCAAAGATGGCGGAGTGGAAAGACTCACATTTGCTAGCTCCGAACCCACAGCCCATGGATTTCCTCTAAAAAGAACTCCCAAAAATTCTGGAACAGGGGAAGCCGCGCGGCAACACAGTGAAGGAGATTTCCATTGCAGAGAGCCCTGAAAAACCGACCGCAAAGGTACCCTGGATGGGAGCAAAGCCCTGCCCTGTGGAGCGCTCCCCACCCCCGCCCCGGCCACACCAAACTGAGAGGACCCAGCAGAGCCCAGCAGGCGTCAGGGACCTGAATCTCCAGCGGCCGAGAAGGTCCCTCCACCCACAGATGCACAGGTCAGTGAGAGAGACAGGCTGAGAGGGGAGCGGGCTATCTCCAGGACTCAAACCCCCTGGGGAGGCTGCAGCCGAGGCAGAGGCAGAGGCTACTTGGCCAGAGGCCTGCAGAGCAGGCAGGAGCTCCGCCCCAGCTCCACTACAAAAGATCTCTGCATAAACCCCCTGAGGGAACTGAGCCTGAGAGGTGGCCCTGCCCCCACCTGAGAACCAGCAGATAAGCTCCTATCGAAGAGCTGTCAGAACTGCCGACAAAAGCCCTGAGGCTGGGGAGCAGCATTTGAATCTCAGACCCCAAGCACTAGCTGGGCAGACCTGGGCTGGGGTGGAGAGGACTCTCAGAAGTCAAGTAACTGGCTGGGAAAATGCCCAGAAAAGGGAAAAAAACTAAGACCATAGAAGGTTATTTT
>CM053769.1:563920162-563935698 GCA_028658325.1 Potorous gilbertii | reverse complement strand
TATTTCTTGAATGATATGGAAAAATATATTTTGAACTATATGTATTCATTACAGTTGCTTTTAAACATACAAAAGTAATTGTATCTATTATGGCAGAACCTGGAAGAAAAGTCAGGATTGGGCAAGAAAAGAAGCAGAGACGTTCCCCTTAACACCCTTAAATGTACTTAATTCCTAATAACATTGATGACACTTACCTTGCTCTTATATCTCTGATCCCCTAGTTTTAATTGGACAAATATCTCTGCTATGCTTCCTCCAGAGATATTCTTCCCCTCCAATAAAGTGATACTAATAATTCCATTCCAGAGCTGGTTCTTCTTCAAGGATTCTGAAAGTCGCATGTTGCGTATCAAAGAGGACTGAAAAGAAAAGAAAAAAACCTATGAATTAGCTGCTAAAATCTCTTGATAATTCTATAGATCTGATTTCAGATAATGAATTCTAATGGTGAGAGCCATTGCATCATGGTGGCAAAAGAGCTGACCTCAGAACCGGGAAGAATTGAGTTCAGGCCAACTTGTAGGCTGGTAAATGTTTAACAACTGGCACAACAGAAAAAATGTACATATGATATACTTTTATGTTTAATTTGCATCATTAATATTTTATCTATCATGTTCTTTAGTTTCTGTATATATATATATATATATATATATATATATATATATATATATGTATATGTATATGTACAATATATAAATCAACAAAACAAATTAAGCCTGATTTTTAGTGTTTGCTAATTTCTGACCTGTAAATGCTCACACTGAAAATTTGACAACCAGTTCTTCAAGTCCACCTCGGACTAAATATCACCTATAGTGAGTCATTTAATCTCTTTAGGCAACCTTCTAAGACAAGAGTTGCAGAAAATAAGGCTTCACTATTCTACATTATACATACTCTTATTTGGGAATTCCCTATATCAATTAACTCACAGGTGGAATCCACATCCTTCTAATATTCTAATTTTAGCGACCAAAGTCAAGCATTGGTTTACTTGTGTCTTGCACTGAGATCGATCACTTACCAGAGCAGCTAACCCTTGCCTTTAGCCATTTTAGTGGTAAAAAGTGAGGAAAGGAATGATTGTGAAGACTGCCACAAATATTAAGCATAGTTTATTGAAAAACTTCAGGTAGTTTGAGATATTGACTTTGAATTTTGCTTTCACATTTGAGTTTGTCAGTTTAACTCAAGTTCCTTATGCTGCTAATGAAAGTATCACCTTTTAAGAAAGAATCCTCAATAGAAGCTAGAGTTAACAACGCCCTAATCAATAAATGATGGCATTTTTTTGAAACAAGATCTCTCTTATCTCACCCAAGCTAGAAATCTAGCACATGTTCTTAGTCAGTCGGGTGGTTCCTTGATCCCTAGAGGCTCACTCACTCACCAGAATGGTACCAGTTTTATTCTCTGTCTCTCTGTCTGTCTCTCTCTCTCTGTCTCTCATTCTGTCTCTGTCTCTCTGTCTGTCTCTCTCTCCCTCCATCCCTTCCTTCCTTCCTTCCTTCCTTCCTTCCTTCCTTCCTTCCTGCCTGCCTGCCTTCCTTCCTACCTATCTGTATATCAGATTGACTTTAGCACTACCACAGCACAGAACTCTCAGACTCAAGTGATCCACCAACCTCAGCTTCCCCAGTAGCATGAAGCAAAGGCATATGCCACCTAGCAGTGGCCTTCTTAGTGACAGACAAATACCACAACATGAAAGAGGTGGCGATAGATGCTAAGGATAGCTAAGATCCACACAAATGTCTGTATTATTAGGCTACATAGAGATATCCAAATGACATTTATTTCAAAATTCATAAAATAAGACTCCAGATTTACTAGATAATTTAGATCTTTTGGTTTTCTATTTTTGAACAGGAAGGGGGAAAAGTAGAAAAATGTAAATGACATCAAGGATCCAAGTTAATGGATGAATTCTTAACTCAGCCTGTTCATTCTTGTCATCTGTGCAATATATCTTCTGGACTCATTTAGACAAAGATTCACTCAGACACCAGTTAGTCACAATTTACCAGAACAAATGGTATGTCAGCACCATATTAATTATCTAGTGGCTTACCTCATCCAATACAAGTCACTTTCCTATCCTTAATTAGATGAAGCCAAAAAGCAAACACAGGATGGTTGGTTTATTCTTTGATGACAACCTTAAAAATGAAACACTATAGAAAAATTGCGTGAATCTTTCTTTCCTCCCCCCAATATACTCAAAGGCTATAGTTTGAAGGCTGTTGAAAGGAAAGACAAATACATCTGCTAAAAGAAAATGAATAATTCCTTTCAAGGCTGAAATTTAGAATTAGGTTGCGACACATTCAGTAATAAAGGTTTATAAGACACATAAACACAAATGTCTTTACACTTCCTACCACTTACTTACTATGGCAAATGCAAGCCAGTGTATTCTGTACACATGTAAATATACTTTCCTTTAAATCATTATTTAGCCTATTAGAGACACAAGCTGAAACCTCCTACCTTTAAAAAGAAAATGAGATTTTGATTCATAAATCCAGCTGCATTTTTTTTTTAAGTTTGACTTGCAGGCCAAAAAGCTAAAGTATGACTGTTCCCATGGACATACTTCAAAGTCCCGGCAGATATATTCCTCCCTAAACACTGCAACTATTTCAAAATCCTTTTTATAAAAAAGGGAGTAATGTCCACAAGGGATCAAAGGGCATCCTACAGTCTGGCAATTGCCTAAGAAAAATGGCAGTACTTCCATGAAATATGCCCTAAAATAATTTTGCGGCTTGGTATGTCCTAATTTCAAATTGGATGTTTATCTTGGAAAGGCTTCTATCTAACTTGTCCATAAAACAGCTCCACTTAGCTCTATGAGCCCTGTGAAAATGGAATCCAAAGCTGGTTATTAAAGGGGCCTAGAGATTGCTTCCATATGGCAGAACAGCATGGGAGTGGAGGGCTAAGGCCTACAGCAGGCGCTGCTTGGCTTGAGCTCCCGATCTATCCATGGACACTCGTTGCATTACACCATAACATCTGGATTATTGCTTGTAATGTCCCTGGGAAATATCCACTTCCCATCAAAGCCTTTATCTATCTCAGTCGTACTTTGAACATTTTAGTATTTAACACAGTCATGTTTGATGTGATGTACTTGCTTCATCCAGTCCAATTTTTTTTCTTTTTCTTTTTTTTCCCAAAGACAGGGTGGGAGAGGACATATTTATTGCATGGTCCACAAAGTGAAAAGAGACTTGCATTTTTTCCACTCAACTATTTTTTTCCTCAAAAATATCTATGAAAAACTATCATATACTTCCCTTCCAAATACAGTTTCACTTTGTAAGCCTTTTATTCTACTGTGTGTATGTGTGTGTGTGTATGTATGTACAGGATTCTTAATAACTTACACACATTTATTTTGTACAGCTGAGGGTTGGAGAGTTGTATCTATCTTCTAAGGGCAATAAGTCTTTCTTTGAGGTCGGCTGAGGTCTGAACCATTGTGTCTGCTGCTCTGCTGGTCTATGATCTCAGAGCACTATAGCACTAACCTCTAGCACTCCCTTTTTCTCAACAATAAATCATCTCATCTCCTCTAATTCACTTGGCTGTACAACTAAGATTTCTGAGTCTCTGCCTGAGCCTATGTGTAGAATCAGCTATCATAACAGAGTTGGAATGTGAAGAAAGAAAGGGAAGTGACCTATCAAAAGGGAAGTCTGTTCTACCTGAATTGTGTCAAACTTTCAGTTCTGATCCTAACTTCCTAGCTCACCTCACAAAAATATTTCAGTTCATATGGATTCACTTTCCCTTCCCTATCAACTTATTAAAATCATATACTCATCTATTTTATGTCTCTCCACCAACCCCTTCATATTTCACTTCAGCTTGAACCATAGAACTTTATATAAATGGAGAAATAATACAGGATCATAACAACTCTCCCCATATAAGAAAATAATGTGTCACTTAAAAATATATAAAATAAAATGAATATTAAGTTGGTTGTTACTACAACTCTTTACTTTCAGAATGATTTGATATGAGGTTTTGTCTTTTCCAGTATTAATCTCATGAAACTGCTACTTTGTTTTTCGAATCTATTTGTAATGCAAATGGAAATGGATATATACACTGCTCTCAAGAAGGTACTTCCATATTTCAGTATTTATGAGTAAAGACAGTAACATGGAAGAGTAGGTAGGAAGTTCTAGAATGATACACAGGAAATCTAGGCTATTTTTCCACATTTTTCACTAAGTACTCATGAGCTTGGATAAGATTTTCTTATCTATGAGTATGTTAATTAATCTCTAAAATCCCTTACAATTCTAAAATTTTCTGATTCTGTAATAAAGTATAAGAGAATCTTATAAAAGATGATCATGTTGAAATAAATTATATTTTAGAACAAAAAATGTAATACAAAGAGATTGCCATTGCTGATGTAGAAAATGGAATGAGGTTGAAGTTACAGCATGGGGCATTAGTCATTGGTGTTACCAAAGGATTGCAGAAGGAGAGAACATTAGAGAGACAGTAAAATATAATGGAAATACATGCCATGCTTAGTAAACTCCCTGCTTTATCACGATCTCTTCAAGTCTTAGGTTCCTCAATTATGGAAATAATGTCTTCTCTCCTTACCTCCTTATAATTAGCTTATAATTTTTAAAAATTATAAGATGTAATTAATATAAAAATGAATAACAAAATGCCACATTAACATAAATTTATAACGTTAATAATCATCACCCTGATTATTCCTCCATTGAAATCTCATGTCTATGTCTCATGACATAGAAGTGGGTTCTCAACATCTTTGTCATGGCTTAGGGGCTAGCAAGTTGGATTAGCTTCAGATACACTGAAAAACTGAATATCTGTTATCCAAAGACTAGACTAGCTAAATTCATAAAGGCTTATCACAAGGCTGGCTACTCTGACTACTAAATAACAAAGTTTTTAGACATGTACTATAATAGAGAGGTCGTGAAATGTAATGATGGAATACCAATAGGAAAGAAATCACAAGCCTTTGAAATATAAATGCTATTACTATTAATTTGATCACACAGCTATTAAGTGCCAGAACAAGTTTCCTAGAACCTAAGTCTCTCTGCCTAGTATTTTCCCATGACATCATATTGTCTCTAAAAGTTGGGTGGTATCAAACTGGACTAGGAAGCATCTCAATACAGTACCTAAAGTGACAATATGATATAAATTGATTTATACATTAAATGATATACCAGTTAAACTACCAAGGGAATATTTTGCAGAGCTAAATAACAAAAAATTCATTAGGAGGAAAAAAGGTTTAAAATATGAATGGAAACAATAAAAAAATAGCAATGAAGGAAGAATACTACTTGCAAATCTCAAATCATATTATGAAACAGACTTCATTAAAATTGTTACTTGTTAATATATAAAAAAGGAGATCAACAAAACAGTCACTAGAGAAGAAAGAATAAAAAATATCTGAACTCAGTAATTCCCAAACATAAATTGCCTGGGGAATTTTCCAAGAATTTTTTGAAAAACTTGAATATAGACTGGTAGAAATTAGGTTTAGACCAGCACTTTGTACCATATACTACAATAAATTCTGGATAATGTGACCTGACTATTAAAAGCTATACTTTTAAAAAAAAAAGCAGAAGAGAACCAAATCAGGTACTGGCAAGGTAACAAATTCTTAACCAAACAAGGAAAAGACATAATTACATAAGAACAAATCAATAATTTCAATGATGTGAAAGTGAAAGGTTGTGGTACATGAATATAATGGAATATTACTATGCTATAAGAACCAATAATTTTATAGTAAATCATGAAGACTTGCATAAACTAACGTAAATTGAAATAGCAGAACCAGGAAAACAATATATAATGGTAACAACAATATAAAAGGAAAATGTCAACAAACAAATCAAAACTAAAAGTTTTAAAATTATATCAAAACTTGACCCAAAGAAGAGACATGATAAAGCATTTCTTCCCACTTCTTTGCAGAGAGAGGATATTATAGGTGTTGTGCACTTCAAAAATATCAGATTTCTTGGTATGTTGCTTAGGGTTTTTTTAACCTTTGTTTTCTCCTCCTGTTCTGTGATTTTAAGTATTAGTCTTTGAGGGCCAGATGGTTGGAAGAGAGAAACATTAGGAAATTTAAATAATGCTAAAAAATCAAGCACAACAATAAAACTAATTTTGAAATAGAGTATTAATAAAATCTATTTCTTAAAAATATAGGGTAGAGAAAATCATATGGGCATAGATATATGCTTTACAGCTATATAGTTATTATGTCTTAAAATATGTTGGTTGGTTGGTTGGTTGGTTAGTTGTTATCCTTTCTCTTTGAAGAGGACCAAAATGAAATCACCATTGTAAAGTGAAATTTCAGTGTGTGTGACTGTAGAACAGTAGAGAAAGCCCAGGACTAGGTTGTAATGGGAAGGCATAGATACCAGTCTAGCAATAAGAGAGACAATCTGGGACTGGAAAATGAGGCCACCTTACCCTTTCCATTCACACAACTACCATCTTAGTTCTAGCCTGTCATTATCACCTCTCCCCTAAATCATGGCAAAAACCTTTTAATTGGTCTTCCAACATCATCTCTCCCTTCTCTAGTCTATCCTACATACTGCTGCCAACTGATTTTTCCTTACAATCTAAACTATGTGAATACACTACTTAGTTAACTCCAGAGGCTTCCTATTGCCTCTAAGATAAAATATAAATTCCTCTGTTTAACTTTTAAGACCGTAAGCAACCTTTCCTCAACTTATCTTTTCAGCCTCATTGAATATTACTGTCTCCTACTTCTCTGCATTCTTTGTTCCAAATTAGCTTTCTCTCTGTTCCTCACACATGATTCTCTATCTCTCAACTCCATACTTTTGAATTGGTCTTTTCATATACTTGAAATATACTTCCTCTTTAATTCTACCTGGCAGAGTACCTTCTCTTCCTTTAAGACTCAGTTCAAACATCATTTTCTATATGAAGCCTTTACTGATGCCTCAACTGCTAACTGGAAGGATGAAAATAAATATCAAACACCATGTATTAAAATTCTAACTATTTATATTTTTTCACTTTATATTTATTTCATATTTATAGTTATTTTTATATATTAATTTTATTTTTTACATTTACATTTATTTATTTTATACTTATATTTATTCACTTTATTTTTATATATGCACATGTTGTCTCTCTCACAGAATGCAAGTTCATGGAAGTAGGAATTGTTCCATTCTTTGTATCTCTATCCCCAATGCCTAGTACATACGTATTTAATTAATACCTGATTGATTGTTTGATTGATGCATGCCAGGGTTTACCAACTCCAACATTAGAACTGTCCTCAGTCCTCTCTAAGGCAATTTTTTGGAGGAGGAAGGTGCTGATGAAAATTTTTATAATATCTAATTCAACTCTGATGTACAAAACATTTCCCCAAGTCCCTGTTAGCAATTAGGTAGTCAATGAAACAAAGAAGGTAAAAAAGTATCTCTAGCAATATCTATCTAAGGAAAATGTGAACATTAACCTATAGATGATTCCTATGGTTATTACTAATCTGAAAGAGTTAAGGAAGAACATTCAGTTTATAATATGCTTCCCAAAAATACCCCTAGTCTGACTTTCATCATGTGAAACTACTATACCCTGTCAACAGCTTTTATGGAATGACATGAGGATAGCCATGCCTCCATGGAGCAGACCTCCAAAAGAGATAACACTGAACAGCTTCTTGAAGTTAGAGGAAGCAGATTTTGTAGGCATAAATTCTCCTGGTTCCCATGTCCTATGTGGGAAATCTAGTTTTATTTTTTTCCCTTAAATGATTTTATAAAGATTTATGTGTAGTTCTCCAATTAAATTTTAAAATGAAGTCTAAGTAAAATAATTTGGTAACACAAATATTCACACATTAGCTTTAAAAGTTTTATGTGGAATTCAATCTACTCCAACAGTAAGGTAGTGTAATCATTAAGTCAATTCACTTTAAAAAACAAAAGGAGACCAACGTACTCTAGGCTATAGAGGATGTATTATATCTTATTTATCATTGTTCTTGGTCAAAGGAACGGTAAATTGAATATATAACACACTAACCAAATGTGATTTGGCTCTCCTTTTATAATATTGAACTGGAATTCAAAATTGTAGAAAGGATGGTTGATTTTTAGCAATTTCAATCCATCAACAAGCACCTATTAAGTGTCTACTATGTGCCACTCGCTGGGAATACAAAAGCAAACATCACATAGTCCCTGACTTCAAAGAAACTCATGTTTTATCACTGGAAAGCTACACGTAAATGCATAAGTGCAAACAAAATCTATAAGAAACAAAATATAATTTGGGGGCAAAGGCTCTAGAAAGTGAGAGGATCGTGAGAGGTCTCATTTAGGAGAGAGCACTAGAGCCAACATCAGAAAGCAGCTAGGGGTTTTTAAGAGCCGGAGGTAAGAAAGGATACATGATAAGGAAGGAGTAAAGTCTGTACAAAACATGAAGATTGAGATGGAATATTATTTCTGAGAAACAGCAAGGAAGACAGCTTGGCTAGATCATAGACTGCATGAAAAGGAGAATGCATAAAAGCCTGAAAAGATAGGTGCAACCACATTGTCAAGGGCTTTAAAGGATGAAGCTAATATCTGATCCTAAAGGTACCAGATAGTTCTGCAGCTTAATGAGCCAATGGGTGATGTGGTCAGCTGTCTATTTTAGGAATATAAGTCTATGGGAAGTATATGGGGGATGAACTGGAAAAAGCCAAGACTTGATACTGGCAGACAAATTAAGAGAAGACTTTATATATACATATATATGTGTACACACACACACACACACACACACACACACACACACACACACACATATATATATATATATATATATATATATATATATATATACACACATATATACACATATATTTCTCAATTGTAGGCAAGAACTTACACTTCACAAAAAGCAAGAGAACCAAAATCCAAACACTGCCCCCCTGTCACAATTTCTTCCTTTTCTCAGGACTTCTTTGTGATTACTCAATGACCAACAATGACATTCTAAAAAAACTAATGTAATCCAGTACCAAGCAAGGTCCTCAAACTTAAAAGCTTGCCTTTGCCTTAATTATTATATTTCAGCAATGGTGTATTTTTTAACTTCAATTTTCCAAATTCTCACAGGTTAGATCTTGGTGGATCATCACTGTGAAATCACATTATGTATTAACCAATGCATCAAAAGTAGGCAAGAAAACAGAGCTAACAGAATCAGGTATAACACAAGATATACAAAGCAAAGGCTATGTTTTAAATGCTACATTTTCCAAAATTATGATTAGAGCCAAAAGATATCTTAGAAATAATTTGGCCCAAACTTGTCATTCTATAGACGAAATAAAAGTCTGAAAAAATGAATGAAAGTGTGTAAAAGCCTTTATTAAGCACTTCGTGTAAAAGACTATGGATATAAATAGGAAAAAAAAGCAAGATAGGCTATACTTTCAATGAGTCTGCATTCTAATATAGGGAGATAAGATATCTAGGAAATTTCAGCTGCAAGTCAAGTGGAAAAGACCCATGGTCCTTAAGGTGTAGTGGTAATGGTGCTTTTATAATGTGATTTTCACTATTAAAAATATATCTATGTCTGATGTTAAACTATTTGACAGAGCCAAGGGGATGAGAATTTTTTTTTCTACCCTGACAGCACCTGTAGAGGATATCAACAGGTCTTATTATCATTCTTGCCTCTCCTCTCCTCTCTTCTCCTTCCTCACCTAGATCCCCTTATCTTGTCTAGAGGTACAGTAATGACCCTCACTGACACCACAGAAGCTTCAGAGTCCTCCACTTCAGTCCTGAGCATGTTTATCCTTCCTTAGAAAGCCTGATGCACTCCTATTCCTGCAGGGCAGAGGCTCATAGTGGCACTGGACATCGTTTAGGTACTTTAGCTCCACTGTAGCTCAGAACTCCTGAGCTCAATCAATCCACTGTCCTTAATCTCCCAATAGTGTGGATAACAGGAACATAGTTGCTTCCCTACATTATGGAAGATAGGGCTGAGTGGAAAACAGGTCAGTGGTCTGGAGTACACAGCTGTTCCTAGAGCCCTCATCTGTAAAACAGGGCTAATCATAGCATCTGCCTCACAAAGCTGTAATGAAGATCCAAAGAGAAAACATATGTATAGCACTTTTTAAACCTTATAGCATGATATATGTTTAACTATTAGAAGCAGTAGTTTATTAGCAGCAACAGCAGCAGCAGAAGCAGCAGTGGAGTAGTACAAGTAATATGGTAATAGTACTAGTACTAGTAGTAGTATTAACAGCAATAGAAGTAGTAACATTAGTTGTAGTAACATAAAAATAATCCAAGACGAGAAGCCTAGACAGTTCACAATCCATATCAGTGGAGGGAATATTCCTATTAATGCATTAACATATCAAACACTGGAATAGGGAAGCTTAGCCTTCTACAATTTAAATCAGTCAAGCACTACTAACTTATTTCTTCCAGGTCTAACCTAGGCCCTGTATTAGAACAGTAGCATCTTTATAGTCTGCAGAGAACGCAGCAGTGATGGTCCTTGAGTAGTGGTGCAGAGGCAGAGAAGGGATGAGGGGAGACATCTTTAAGTCTATAAATTCCTGATCTCTGGATAAATAAACAAATCCACATTAAAAAAAAAAACTGAGGCAGATAGAAGTTATGCCTTACCCTGGCTCGAATATCTTTACTAGCTAATGGAACCGATTAGTCCTACTAGGACTACTAGTCTTATTTTACTAACTACCCCTACTGAGCCACCTAGCTGTCTTTACAGATACAATCCTACAAAAACTACAAATACAATCCCGTAACTTTAGGGTAGGAAGAATACAACTTTTTTTAAGAGAGTAAGATAGGATTCTCAATGGGAAATTGAATTGGGTTGAGAACATGTGTGACTGAAGTGAAAATGGAAAAGGAGGAGGAAATTCTCTACCTGCCTCTTATAATCTGTTTCCAACAGAGAGATGTAAAAATGTTAGAATTTTCACAAGCAGTACAATCTTTTAAAAATCCATTATGTCTGAACTTAGGGATTCCTACTCAATAAGTAAGCAGAATATATTAATGAACAATTTCAGAATATACTTGGAGAGTAGAAGGGAGTCATTTCCCTTTTCTCAACAATATAGTATGTAATGGTCAGTGAGGTATGGTACAGAAATGTCAAACTCTCTGCCAGCAAAACATTGAGTACAGCCTGAAACAGATGAAAATGTAACTGGGGAATGTTTAACAAATGTTAATAAAAACACAATGTGACACAGATAATGTTAATTTGTGGTTTTTAAGTCAAAGTGTGTCTGCAGGGATCTAATTCTGTTTGAATTTGATACCATTTCTGGTGGATACACATAGCAGACCTAACAGACAGGATAGCCTGGATTCAAGGCACTACTTCCAAAACATACTGACTGTGGAATCCTAGGAAAATCACCTCCCAGTGCCTCAGGCAACTCTTCAAGACAGTGTAGTAGTCATTTGAAATTGATAGAGGGATTTCCTCACTGAGAGCTCTCTACATAGATAAAATTACAAATCTAATACAAAAAGTAACCAATCAACAAACAAACAAAAAAACCAGGTCTGACAGAACTACTGTAACACTTCCCTTTCCTGTGTAGTCACAGAGCCCCATAACTTAATAGGTAAATAGCATTTCTCCCCACTTCTTTCCTTATCCTCCTTTTTAAATTTCTCATTTAGCTAGCTATTCATATACTAAGAAAGCTGCCATGTGTAGCTAAAAGTGTTTAAAACAATTTCCAGCTAAGAAACTGCATGGCATTCTGAAGGCAGCTGGAGTATGGTTCAGAGGGGGAGAGATGAGAAAAGGTGTGAGAAGGACAGAAAGGAAGACATAGAAAGAACTTAAATCTCTATGACTAGGTCAAAGTCAAGACTGTAACCACCTTCATTTGTAAAAAGAACTGCAGAGTCTCACTCATTAGGGAAGCAAACCAGCCAGGGGAGGCAGCTGCCTTCTGGGAGAGGGGAGAAGAAAAGCTGACAGGAGATTACTGGGATATCACTGGACCCTATGGCATCTGAGTTTGCTCCTTGAGATGTGCCAATGCCAAAGGGCATTTCTAGAAAATCAAATACACTAAGGCAGACAAATAAAATGAAAGCAGGATGAGAAATGTGGGAGGGAACAGGGATTGTGCTTCATGATAAGTTAATTCTCAGGATTCTGAAGTAACCTTTTAGCCAATTTATTCAATCAGTTCACTCTGACTGAATACATGGCAACAGAACAGGGATGGCTGGCAACTCCGTCACTCAAATTGTCAGCCGACCATCCTGCTGGTCAAAGTGAGGGTTTCCCAGAGTAAAACAAATTGTATATTTGTCTAGCTGTTTCCCAATGCTACTGCCTTCCTGGATACTGGTGACAGACCACTATCTCAGGGACAGAAAATAAGTGCCTAAGAAAGAAAGCTTCAACAGTGGATTTCTAAGCTACTTGGATGGTTATGGAGAATTTCCATTGTTGGAAACAGCAGGATGCTATCGGGGGGGAGTCACAAGCCTAGGGTTCAGTCTTTATATTGAACTTCGTACAAAACAATGCCCCACACGGGCTAGAGTGCTAAATAGGATTCAGCTGCCTCAAAAATCCATGCTGCTGGTCACAAGAGAGGCCAAGTGAGTATACAGAAAGCTCTGGGCCAACTCAGAACCATTAAAAACCAGTAGCTCATGGCATATGTTCTCAGAAGAAAGTAAAAGAATTCTCTTTGTTCTATGTGAACAAGAGTATCACATTACATTTAGATATGCCTCTTTGTATGTCAGGTCTTATACATAAAAGCTTAAGAAAATAAGACTAAACGCAGTCCATTTTTGATATCTAGAAATGTGTGGTGGAGTCAAAAGATTGCTGGAGTTAGGAGGAACCAGAGACACTAATTAGGTAGGTAGTTGTGTGATAAGAGAATTGTCACTAAGACTGTTCATCTTTGTTTCCTTAGTATAGGACTCATATAATAACAGGAATAATATTTGCTTAAGGGTTGGGAGAAACAAATGAGATCATGTAGTTAAGATATTTTCCAAACTTTGAGATGTATCAGTTGTAATGAGTTATGAGTTATCAGTTATTATCTACAATTAACCATATCAAAATATAAGATAGAAGTGAAATTTGGCAAACTGTAAATGTATCTGTACGGCAGATTACATATAGCTACACACACACACACACACACACACACACATACACACTATTACACAGACATTCCATCTGCAATTATACCTAATTTTCAGTGAAAGGGAGAATTCATCTTGATTTTTTTAAAAATATATATCAAAGTGAGAGCAAAGAGTTTAGATTAACTCCTAAATCTATTAAAACATTCTCCACACAATCTATTTTAAAACTTGAGATGCAATGTCAAAAAAAAGTAAGAAAGAAAACCCACAGAGGGACAATACTTTGGAACCTTCTATTTGGTGGATTAAGATGATGCTGTTTAACTAAAATCATTTTTGGATGCAGTTACAGATACAAAACCAAGTTATTACTAAAATAAAATTGAGGTGAACAAGTCACAGTTAACACAAACACTTACAACCACTAAAACTTGGGATACTTTTTAATGTGGTAACTCTTTTCTCTTAGGAGCCTTATAGAAAGCATTTTTTAAAAATATTATAGGAGAATTCAAGTCAAAGTTTAAAGTTAAAGAGTATAAAAAATATCCCCAAATCATCAAAAATTAGTTGGCACTATTAGACATCTATGTCTAAATTACACTTTGTTAGTCTTTAATGAGTGATAGCGGATTTTCCATATGCTTATGTTAAAAAAAATATGAATCATTTCCCCTTTTCAAATAAGCAGTAATTCCAATAATTGATTATTTAGTATATTCATGATATAGTGTCTATGCATCTGTGTATAGTATATATATATATATATATATATATATATATATATATATATATATATATATATGTATATATTCATGTATGCATACATTTCTGTTTAGATGTATATTCTAGAGTAATTCAGTTACTATATGGTATATTATATAGTAAGAATTCCCTAGGTGCTCTATGATTTTTAAGCCCTTTTTTTTTAACAGTTGAAGAACTGGGAATGCTACCACTGAGCTCTGCACATATAGATAATACTGCTCTCCAGGATCCCATGTTTCCTTCGTATTTTTGATATCTTTATCCGGGCCATCAAACATTTTTTTTACCCCACTCCACTCCTGTGACCATTCTTCCATAACCTTTCCTGTCCTCCCTAGACTCCAATATTCCCCAAGCTCACAATTTTTCTTTCTAGCCTTTATGTTCTTCCACAAACTGCCAGTACTGTTGTACAGACCAGAGTTCCCTAACTAAAGATGGTTATTGATGTGCAGTACTAGTTTTTTAGTGCAGTAGCAGAATCAATAAACTAGAAAATACTGCTTTGTCAGGTTTCACCAAAGCATTCTGGGAAATTCTTTACTATTTCAGATGGCTACAGAAACTCTTCTTAATGTGTGAGAGCTTGAACTGTACCTTCTTTGGTGAGAACTGAGGCTCTTCTACCCTCTAGTGACTATAACAGAATAAAGCAAAAGTTTAGAGAATTTTTTTGAAAAATGAATCATAGTGTCTTTCTTAATTCAATATCATTATTTGGCACCTTTTCGTTTTATTTTAAAAGATTCTAAGACATTAACCAGAGCCTTGGGAACAAATGAACTGCTAGAATAACATAAAGCCTTATCTTAAGTTATTTTTAAAGTATCCAAAAATGCAAAGATTATATAATATGTTAAGATAATAACATAGACAGAACTTTGGCTCTTCTGAAAAACCAAAGAGCACAATTTGAAGCATGAATTTTTTTTCTTGTAAGCATCTAGCAACTGTCAGACCTATAATATCTCTTTATACATTTTAGGCACATACACACATTCTACAAATATTAATGCTGCAAACTTAAAACATGTACATATGTATGCATGTACAAGCATTCATACTTTTTAAATAACTGAACAGACATTAGAAATGATCTAATTTAGATATCTTATTTACAGTTGGAGAAACTGACATCCAAAGAAGTCATCTAACCAGTTAGTGAGAAGCTATGGATCGGAATCCAACTTTATTGACTTCTGGTCCCCCATCTTTACACTATACCACACATACAGACACAATAGACACTGTGCATGTCAATCTACCTCACAGAATAGTTTTCAGATAAACTCAATAATTAGCCTTCATCAGTCCACTCAAAATTGCTGAACTGATTATTCATTTCTTCCTCTCCACCTTCCACATCTTCCAGTATTGGTATTTAGCTACATATGTTAAAAGCATCCTAACATTTCTTTTAAAACTGACTTTGGGAGTGAAAATATTTTTATAACACCAGAACCTACAAATTTTTATACAAAAATTTGTAGCAAATAAGACTGAGTAAATAAGATAGCACACACA
>CM053769.1:563890643-563919662 GCA_028658325.1 Potorous gilbertii | reverse complement strand
GTTCCTCTAGATGTAAACGCATTGACCCTATAACATTTAGGAAGCATTGAGAGTAACATAACTCAATTCCTCTTCACTTCTTAGAGCTAACGATTTTTTTTCAGTAAACTTACTTAAAAATACTATTGTTGAGGAACTTAATGATAATATTTTAAACTTGTGAGCCAACATCTTTTGCAGAAGGTGAAGAGTGAAAGGAATGTGATGAAGAACTTAGTAAAGATCTCTCACATTAAATCAATATATACTTTGATATTTAATGACAATGGAAAATTGGTAACTGGTAAAAATGTAAAAGAATATGGGGTAATACAATTTGGGATTGAGGAACTTGTAGACTATATAGAAAAGTATGTCTATGTATCATAATATCATATTCAGGAAAAGAATAAAAGAGCGCTGGGTACACACACAATAAATACATCATGAAGTAAAATGAAATTGATTATATTTCCATATATAGGAGACAAGTGGACATGAATGTACAAGTTATTAAAGGCTCAGCTGTCCTTGTACGGTTGTACTTGTAAGGTGACTCACTAAAATCTAAAATTAATGGAAAGTTGAATAAAGACAAAAAAATGTGGAAGGCAAAATATTCCTAACCGGAATTATTTAAATACACTTTGACACAAAAATGGAAACTAGAGGAAAAGACATTAAGACTGATTATAACAATTTCACATACAAGTTTAACTGTCATAAATCAATGACCATACTCAGCATACTGAAAGAACCTAAAAATCACTTAGTCTACAAACAATTAATTTACTTGACAGGCATAGAAACATACCAGTAGTATTACTGAGTGAAAGGGTATATTCATTTTAGTGATTTTGGTGCATAGTTCCAAATTGCTTTCCAGAATGACTGGTTCAATTTAGAATTCCTCCAAAAGTGTATTAATATGTGTACTTTTCTGAAGCTTTTTCTGAATTTTCTCCCCCCATCTTTGTAAATCTGATGTATGTCTATGTATGTAGGGAGTTGTTTTGATTTTCATTTCTCTTACCATTAGTTATTTGGAACATTTTTGTGTATATCTGTTAATAGCTTTAGGCTTTTTTTTCTTTTGTGAACTAGCAGTTGATATTCTTTGTTTATAAATTAGGAAATGGCTCTTGTTCCTATATATTTGAATTAGTGCCTTATCGATTTGGATATCAGATATTTATCAGAGACACTGCCAAGATTTTTTTTAGTTAACAATTTATAATTTTAATTAAGCTATTTTTTGGGTAAAACAATTTTATGCAATATAATTTTCAATTCTGTTTTCTGCAATACCCTTATTCTCATATTTGGTTATGAATTCTTTCCCCTATCAAAAGTTACAAAGGTTATTTTCTTCCTTTCTCCTCTAATTTGTGTATTTTTTCACCTCTTATCTTCTTGGAACCTGACAGTATATAGTGTGAGCACTTAGTCTAAACCTGTTTTTTGCCAGACTGCTGTTCAATTTTCTTAGAAGTTTCTATACAATAAGCTCATCTGTAGCAGTCTTTGGGATTCTGCTACTATTTGCATGTTTCTTAATATATTGATTAACTTTTCTATGTTTTAATTAGTATCTAATATCTTTAACACATTTATTTGCAGTTTTTTCATTGACAACAGGGACTTATAAAAAGATATGGCCAGGTCTTACATTGTTCAGTATATTACAGTGAATGGATTTAGACATTTTAACATTAACCTAGTATAAGAGAAAAGCTTAATGGGAAATGTTACATTGTTTACCTGAGCTACCTACTCAGTTACCAACGATTTTTGTAAAGGAAATTTCAGCTGGAAAAAAAAAAGTCCTGAAAAATTTTATCTTGCTTCATTTTTGTCATTTCATAATTTAGATGTAAAAATGTCACTTTTCAATTGTAGTTGAAGTGGCAGTAGTAGTAAAAATAGTAGCAGTAGCATTAATAATAACATTTATATGATGCAGCTTGGTTGCTCAGTGGTTAGAGCACTGGACCTGTGAAGGTCTCAGGAAGACCTGTGAGATACTTACTAGCTGAGTGACCCTGGGTAAGTCACTTAACATTTGTTTGTCTTAATCCACTGAAGAAGAAAATGATAAACCACTCTAGCATCCTTGCCAAGAAAACCCCATGGACAGTATGGTCACAAGAGTCAGATATGACTGAGCAAGTCAGGAACAATAAGAAAAACGTTTATATAGCAACTATGTGTCAGGCACATGGCTAAATGTTTTTCTATACAACAACTCTGGGAGGTGTGTGCTATTATTTCCTACATTTGCAAAAGATTGAAACAGAGGCTAAGTGACTTACCCAAGATTACACAGCTAGTACATGTCTAAGGTTGGATTTGAACTCAAGACTTCCTGACTCTGGACCCAGTGTTTTATCCACTGCCCCATCTAGGTGCTCTGAAACAATTGAATGAGCACATACTCAGACACCCAGACTTATTTTCAGCATGAACTATATAGTGCACTACCAGTGCACTATATAATACCAGTTTTTCATGAGTAAAATTGCCTTTGCTAACTTAGAATTTTAGAGACCACCAAAGTTATTTGTCCATCTTCAATTCTGTGATCCCCCAAATTTTTAAGTAACCTACAGTGAACTATTCCTTGCATCCTGGCAAAACTTTTGCTGTTTAGAAAACACAACAACAAAACCCAGTAAGCTACAAGCAAAATGAGAAGCAAATGACTACACCCTCTGCCCATGTTTAATTAACTTTCGGAATTCTCGTTTAGTTTACTAACCCATTGGCATTTATTAGTTTTTTAAATTATGCTTTAGATCAATCTTGGAAGTCATTAATCAACATTTTAAAAATTTTAGAGAAATTCCTTTATTGGTCACCATCCTTCTTTTCCCCAAACTATGGCACCTCAAATCACTATATACTCAACACATAAAAACCACCTGCTTCATTTGGGAGGTTAGTGGAAACATGAAATAAATAATTTTCATATTTCTCTTCTTCCTGAGAGTAATGAAACTCTATGCTGGAAGTTTTAAAGGGACCCAGGGGGAGGAGGAGAGGAAGGAGGGAGGTCTGTGCAATCAAGAAGCTAATTATAGTCAATGGGTAAGCGGTTACCAGCTGAAGAAATGTGAGGATGCAAATCCAGCAAATAAAGACAAATACGGAGAAACCGTGATTAGCACTCATACTAAAATATTTTCTTGAATCCAGTGTCTTTGGCAACTTCAAAGCAGCAACAGATAAAGAAACAAACAAACACTAACAATATAGTAATGTCCCACTTAACTAGAGGTAGAGCTGCCAGTAACCTCATCCATGTAGAAAACAGCCTCAACTTTAGAAATAAGCACAGCACACTCTCATCAGAGAGGAAGATAATTCTCACAAAGGTTCTAGCTGTCCACTCCAAGGAAGGTTTAGAATTGCCCAATCCCAATTGTAGCTTACACCATAGGACCTTGATGTTAAATGATAAAGTATTATAGCAATGTCACTTCAAGCTTCAAATAACTATAGAACTTTGGATCTAACATTAGAAAGGAAACTTAATACTATTTTTGGCATATAGATATTCTTATCTACATTTTATAGATGGAGAAATCAAGACTCAGAAGCACTAAATATGTACATTGTCAATTGTACAATGTACAAATATGTACGGGTGAGAAAGTGACATAGAAAGAATTCGCATTTGTATCTTCCTGACTCCAAGCTTAGCCCTCTCTTTACTACATCATGTGTGCAAAGTAGGCAAAGTATACAAATCAGCGGGTCGATAATAAAGTGACCCCAGATAGCATTGTCTCCAGAAAAATCAGTGTGATTACTAATTGCCTCCCTCCCCCCACATTATTGCTTTGCCTAATATGATGTTTTTGTGATATCATTCAATTCAACAGGCATTTATTGTCTACTCACTATGTCTAGTCAATGAGGATGTACGAGGGGTGAGGAGAACAAATGAAATGGTGCCTATCTTCCAGAATCTTATGTGCTTTTTTGGTTTTTGTTTTTTAGTATGTGTGTGTGTGTCTGTATGTAGGTATATAATATGCATACAGATACATGTATGTATATAATATGCATACAGATGTATATGCATTATAAGTAAGTTGAAAATAATATGAGGAGAGGGAAAGGCTAACAATAGCATCAGGAGAAACTTCACATAGGAAGGTAGCACCTTCCCTGAGGCTTAAGGAAATGAGGATTTTGTTAGGCAAGGACACATTCTATTCAAAGAGAGAGAGAACTGGAAGGGGTATGATGAGTTCTGAAGGCAAACACAGCTGGAATGTAGAGTACATAAAATTATGAAAAGGTAGGCATCACACAGATTTGAAGCGCTATAAATGAAAGAGTTTGTACTTCATTCTAATGTCAATAGGGATCCCCTGGAAATTATTGAGCAGAGAAGTGACATGGTCAGACTTGTTCTTTATGATACTGATTTGGTATCAATGTGGAGGAGAGAGGAGTACAAGACTAGTGGTAGGGAAGCCAATTAGGAATTGGCTAAATCTAAATGAGAGTAGGAACCAAGTGAATGGCCAAAAAGGTAACAATTCAAGATACATACATACATACATACATACATATACATATATATGTGTGTGTATATATGTATATATACATATACATACATATATGTGTGTGTATGTGGAGAGAGAGAGGGTGAAGGTAAACTATACAATGGATATGAAAGTATTTATCAGTGAAGAAGAAAAGTCAAGAATGATTCCCAAGTTGTGAACCTAGGTGAGGAGAAGAATGATGGTGTCTTCAACAGAAATAGAGAAATTGGAAGGGGAGCAGGGGGATACTAATAAGTTCCAATTTTGACATATTGAATATAGATACAAACATTACATTCAGGAGAAAATAGCCAGTACTTAGTGATGTAAGACTAAAATTCAGGAGACAGATAAGAAATGATAGCTATATCTACATAAATCTCTAGCAATAGAGATAGATGATTTTCATCTCTAGTTGATAATTCCTAGATATCTATCTTTTCCCTATCATCTATCCATATCTCTATCATTCATCTTTCATCTGTATAGAGAGAAGTGTTACTTTTTCTATTTACATCTACCTTTATATCCATTGCTGGTAGTATCTAATTTGTGTTGGATTAGATGATCTGTGAGGG
This sequence comes from Potorous gilbertii, assembly GCA_028658325.1. Classification (NCBI taxonomy): domain Eukaryota; kingdom Metazoa; phylum Chordata; class Mammalia; order Diprotodontia; family Potoroidae; genus Potorous; species Potorous gilbertii. Next base: position 563,914,546 of record CM053769.1, on the reverse strand, counting down.
CCCTTTCAACTCTAAATCTAGGATCCTGTGATCCAGCAAATGACCCTGGGAAGAAACAGTTATCTAAGTAGGAGAAGCACCAGAAGAGTGTCACAGATGTCATGAGAGGAAAGTATATTGGAAGACGGAGTATTTGACCAAAGCTGCAAAGGTCAAGTAAGCTATGAGAAAATCTCATAGAATTTAAAAATTAAAATACTTTAAGAAAACCTGTAGAGAACAACTTGAGTACAAGAGTGGGTTCAAAAGACCATTAATGGTGGAACTGAGCATTCCTATAGATAGAAATATCACAAATAAGGCATATTTCTCTAAAATGTCAAATTAACCTGGTCCTATTACCTGCTTCTGATACTCAGAGCCAAAAAATCTCTTCAGCTTACTTGAACATGAAAAGACCCACTTACCACAAATGCTATTATACTCCTCAATGTAGATTCCCACTGGAAACAACTTTTAAGGAACTGTACTGTATTCCATATTGCCATAGTAATTTTTTTCACACGATCAACATCCCTTGATAAAATCTGATAAATGGTAAGGAGAAAACAAGAAAAACAAGTTGAATGCAAATCCTTCCTTCATATACATTAATATGATATTTTGTCACATATCTTACATATTTTCTGATTCTTTCTAAATTAACTAATCTTTGTTAAAAAAATCCGGAGAGTTCATCTGAAGTTTTATTTCCGAGAGATTTTCATTGATAAGGTGAAAAAAGTAAAGGGTTCATCTGAGGAAGAAAGTCATGTCTCTTTATTGTTTGGTATAAAACAATGGTTTTTTTAGGTGATACCCATAGGAGTTGTTGGTTTTCATTTGTTTTTAAAGATGTCACAGGGAAGGGACAGCTTTACTATGAAATAGTCTTGGGTTTTCTACCTGCTAAGAAACCAACAAGAAACTATAATAAAAAGTCATGGTAGTTAAAGATTCAACCAGGGAAAAAGCAAGAGTATGGAGAATGCTAGCTCAAATATTTGATCTTAACACATGATCATTGGCTCATTGAAATGTAGGAAAAGGAAACCAAGTGTGATAATAACATAAAGATCTGGCAGTTAGTAAACCTGAGCTATGATTCTAACCCTAACAGCAACTTACTGTGTGTACTTGACAAGGTCACAGAATTTATCTTGGCCTCAGTTTCTGTCTCTTCAAAAATTAGGAGGTCGCATGAACTAACTTAACAGTCTGTTCTAGGTCTCATATTCCATTTGATACATTTCATATAATTTCTGTCTCTCTGACCATTTGAAATCCACCCATCAGAAAGTTGTCACTCATATTCCCAATGGGTTTTGATGTGGCACAAATGGAAAAATTTTAAATTTGACAAAGCTGATTATAGATTCAAAGAATCTGAGAACAGGGATGGTTCTTAAGAGTTATCTAACCAACCTATTTTATTTTAGAATTGAATAAGGAAAATCTCATACAAGTAAAAGGACCTCTCAGGCCACCTAGTTAATAACAAAACAAGGTCTAAAATCCAGATCTCTTGACTCCTGTTTATTTTAGTGATTTTTCATTACAATATGTTTGCAAACCAAATAATTCACTTTCACCATACAGTTTTCACACTCAAGTAAACACAATGAAATATTAAAAAAACATAATCCACAGGTTACTTGAGGCAGACATGACAATATTATGATGGTTTAAACGAAATGTTCCTTATTTCGGAAGACATTCTGGGTTTTTCATAAGTATACTTTATGGTTGTTTTAGAAACCCAGAGGATGATAAGATACCATTGTGGATATTTTTAACTATTTTATGTAATCCACAGCTGTTCCCTACACAGGAAATGGTGGAAGTAATAAACACTTTAAAAAGGGACACTTTGTTCTTGGTTACAGAACTGAAGAAGGACAAAAGGTACAGAATAAAATCCTGAATTGTCTCTGAATAGGACAGGGAGGGACTCTGAAAAAGGATGCAAAGGTCATAGTAAAAATGTGGTACGTCCTTTAGCATGACCTTCTCTTCACTTTTCTTTGAAATGATGAAAGAGAAGAACGGAGACCATCAGGCAGAGGAAAGGTATTTTGTTCAAAAGGGGGCGGAAAGCTATAACATTTATTCCTGTTGTCAAACCTAAAATAAGTGAGGCCATGGGTCAAGATCATATTGGAGAATCAATGACTGATCCTTTGCTATACGTCCTCTTCTCCCACACTATTCATTCAGCTATTGATATCATGGGCATAAATGCTTATTAATCTTAAGGGACCATCAATAAGACATGGATAGAATAGACAGTGAGGCATTAACACAGGTGATTAATAAATCAAGAAAGACATGTTTCTTAAATGATAAGTGAAGAAATAGAAAGACAGAGAGGCATGATTTGAGCATTTCTATTTCATTCATTAGATTTCTTTTCCTTTCTCTCATTTTCTGCTCTCTCATTCCTATTCTTCCCTCTCCCCTTCCCCTACAACCTGGTTACCTATCCCCTCTTGCACTCCTCGTTGAAGTCTTGACTTTAAGGTTAGAAAAGAAATTTTAAAAAGATCACCACCAAATTACCACCTCTAATGATGACTGAGTGTACACATAAACTGGCAGACACTGACCTACCTTTTTGGAAAGCTTGCGGCTATCTTCAACAAAGCGCTTTTCTCTGGGTGTAAAGGTCCTAACGCTTGCTTTTACCTAAAGAATGACAACAAAAGTTTTAAAAGGCAGCTTTTGCACTGACTTCGTTTTCAGTAGGCATTTATAATAATGACGAGCAGAAAAGGAAACCAATAAATTCTGATACTCCTGGTTTTTTGGGGGTTTGGGTTTGTTTGCTTTTAGCAGAGAGCACCAATGAGTCAGGGACCTACAAGAATGAGGTTAAAGCCAGAGAAGAAGTTAGAATATTACTACTGCTCTAGAAACATTTCAATGGACTTGATTTAAGGAGGCTTGTGCATGGGAGGTTGGAACTCAGGATCATTTAAGAAGATCACTGTACCTTCCTAAATCAGTGAAAGGTTTTTAACTAGTACAGACTTGCACTCAATGTGTTTGTGGTTCATTGAGTTCCTAAACTTAGTGTTATCCAAACTGTCCTCATAACTTCTATCAACATCAAGTTGCTAAAGTCAGTTCTTAATTTTTAGTGTAAGAGGCAAATAGAATTTGAATTCTAGGCTCTTTACTTATTTATTTCTGATATTTTTCACATGATTGAATGGCATTAAACTGAATTATTGGTGCTTCCATCATTCCACTTTTAAAATTAATTATTAAATTAACATATTAATTTAATAAATAAATAAATAAAAATAAACATAATATATTAATTTAATAAATAAATTAAAATAAAAATAGTTTTTATGAGTATTTACCAATAAAATAAAAGTGATCAGGGCTGGTCTACGGTGCAGAGTGAAAAAGGGAAGAGGCAATTTCTTGCTGACCTTTGCAGTAGCACATATTGATATGCATACATTTAGAATGTGTTTTGGAGAGAGAGGGAATTAGAAGACAGGAGAGAAGAGCAGTGACTTACAACCCAGGAAGTTCTATATAGTGTAATCATGGGAATTTTCTAATGTGACCGAGGAAAGATAAATGTCAGCTGTCCCATTCTATCATGGATAAAACTTACTTGGTTAACTTTCTGAGAATGCTCATTGAGAGAATTACTGAAATACACTAAATGGCATGCTAGTATGAGCTATAGTAAGTTACTTTAACATAATAGCTTCTACTTTGAAGCCAAAGATGGCAGACTTTAATAATTGGGTCTTCTCCTTGATTACACATAGTAGACAATAAAGTAATTAAAATAATTTTCACTTTCCCTTGGGACAGACATTTGAGCTTTAAGACCAAAGAAAAATGGTCACCCCTCCTTTTAGATGCAACCAGGCCTGGAATGATTTATGTTTGACTTTAGAGTCTAAAGGCCAATGTCCTACTGGCACACAGATGCCAAGGAATTCAGCAATTTGGTTAAAGAGAATCATGAAGGACAAGCTCCATTTAGACTTACCGGATTATATATGACATCCATCTCCAAATAAATAACTCCTTTTGACGCTTGTTCTAAATCTTTATTCTTCAGTACATAGCAACTTTGCTGCCCATCTCTAATCTATCATTAATAAAAGATAAAATATGTATTGATAAGCAATCTTTCTGCTGAGTCTTAAATGGCTACCCAAAGCATCTCATCTCTTCAAAGCCGAGAATACAAAATGACCACCATTGGAACAAATATTAAACTGCAGATTAAACCTATTATAATCCAACTTTTAATTCCACAGTGATGCAGTTAGTGGAGCACGTTGTGATAACAATGAATCTGAAAATTCTGCCCTGAAAGCCAATGTGTTGATGGAAAACAATCAGCACACTTCATTAGTAATCCAAAATGGGAAGCACTCTTCCAAAGATCCAAAAGGTCATCAAAATTTTGGTTTATTAAAAAGATCATGTTTGCTGTTAGCTAGGGCACAATCTAAATTAAATAAATAAATCAATGCAGCTAAAAGTGAGGTGCAGGACATGTTTGAAATGTGCCATGTCTTGATAAACATTCAAAATAAACAAATCCCTCTGATAGCCTGTTCCTGCCAGTATGTGAAATCAGTTCCATGCACTAATCTGCCTGTTGGCCCCAGCACATTAGACATCTATGAAAAACATCTCCCTTACCATTTTGGAAACTATTTGGCTCAAGTCAAGGGCCTTCGCTCTTCAAATTTGATGGCAGCAATGTTTTTATTACACACAGTAGTATATGTATTGATTAAACATTTGGCTTTTTAGGAAGCAGACCAGTTAATTCTAGATGATAGCAACATAAAGCTGCAACTCACCAAACGCTGCATTTGGGATTGTAATGTTCAAAGATTAAAGATAACGGGAAATTTTGAGGGCATGAAATTTCAACCATATTTTAAATGGCTATTGCTGTCATTGCAGGAATTTAGTACAAGCATTCATATAAACAGTGGTGGAAATGAGTTAAATTAAGTCACTGAGGAAAGCAACAATTTCACATTACAAGGCAGAGGTCATTTTTTTTCCCCCAAAGTCACCCTCCTCCCTTGGACTGTAGAGTTTTTCAGCAGAGATAGTTTCTCTTAGCCAGAGGCTAAGAGAAAGAAGTACCCCATAAAGAACTGGTATCCTTCCCGAACAGTGTCCAAACAGGAATCTCAGTTTCTGTTTTTATACAGTCTCATTTCATTGAATATAGGATCTTTTAAATCTGAAAAAAAAACTATGACAATATGCCAACTGGACGTTGACCCAGCTTTGCTCTAATTTAGCCTGGTAATTCCCATCAGTTCTCAAGATCTGGGTGGGGTCAACCTGGAAAACTTTAGGAATAATAGGTCTTAATGGGGGAAAAAAAGCTGTGACAAAGCAGCAAGAGTGGTTTCCAATTTCCTAAGTGACTTTTTTTCCTTGCTTAAGCCTGAACCAGTGCATCAATGTGAGATTGTCACATTTGACTTGCAAAGTTAACCTGTATCATATTATGGTCCTTTAATGAATTAAGTTAAAGATATATTCCACTATTTGTGGTCCTACCAACTCCTACTTTTTTTTAAGTAGAAAAGGGAGAATTGACAAGAGCACTGCCGAATTGCCTTGGAAATTATTTTTCCACAGTCTTCTAAAAATAATTTTGAAACACATCCATTCAAATAGCAAAACAAGAGCCAATAAAATATTTAAGGCATTTCCTTTTACTCCACTGATGGAACTTTCAACTCTAGGAGAAAAACTCTGGACATTCTAACCCCCATTCTTGTATATCTGCTTTCATACGCATGGGGGAGAGGGGAAATCAATGAGTTCAGAGATTTTTTTCCATTCCAAGTATTAAATAAAAACATCCAAAGTGATTTTTGGAGCCAATAGATAAACTCTATTAACGTACATTTATAGTGGCCAAAAGCACTTTATTGACTTTCATTGGGTCTTTAAGCTAAAATTGGCTGTAATTTTATGATGACAACAAATATAGGCAAGTTTAAAAAGAAACAAAAATATTGAGCCTTTTAAAGATAAAAGAGTTATTAAATATGATTCTATTACATCTTAATGGAGTTTAAAGTGATTGAAAATCAGAAGACTTTTAAGATCCGGCTCCCACACTAATTATGTAACTTGGAGCATCTCACTTACTCTCTTTGGATTTCAAGTTCTTTGCATGAAAAAATGACTATATTAGCCTAGATGATACCCTTTCAGCTTTAAGATTTTGTGATCCCAGACCACAAAATAGTTTATATATATATATACATATATATGTTCATTATATACCTATTCATAACATAAAGATATAATAATATGAATATATATTAATGTGCATTGCATTTATTATATAAATATATTCAGTATATACGTAGTCATTAATTTGTATAACACAGTTAGGTGGTCACCGTGTCCAAGGACCCAGAAAACACTCTTTTTTCTTAGTTGGAACATTTCTTTTATGCTAAAAGTTATCATTATCCTCTATTTAGAATTGCATTGATGTAAACCATCATCACCTGATTCAATGGGGAAAATAATCAGAATTAATATCAAGGAATAAAACTCTCAGTCTGGCTTATGTAGGAAAGATATGCAATTATAGTTCAATCTAACACTAAAGATTCATATTAATTTCTCAGTTGTTTGACCTTCATGAAGAAAGAAAATAATTGGAAATAAAGTAACATTGCTTCATCAAGCACCTTTCATTGAATACAAAAGAGAAAAAATAGTTTAATATAGCAATGCATGATAACCTAGTTTGTTTCAGCTGATGCACAGTAGAAAGTTACCATCCTGTTGAATGCAAAGAGAAGAGGTTTTAAGCCAAGCAATGTAAAGAAGAAAATGAATCAGATCTCACTTGGTCAGTGGGTCAGATCTTAGAATCAGGATGACTTTCAATGAGATAGGGATGAAACCATATGACAATAAGTAAGAAATGTTAATAAGGGCACCATGGTGCTGCTGTTATAGATCTGACTGTGTGTTTTTGCATTTTTATTAAGGGCAGAGTTGTTAGCCTCCAAAATTATGATGGAGAAAGTCTGTCTATTAGAGCATGCAAACCTCCAAACTTATAACCACAAGTGGAACTTGGGTAAATATTTAATTGGAAATGCAAATGCACATTTAAAGCATGGATGTTTATTAGGTACAAGCAATTGTAGAAAAACTACTCTATAAACCTAATTAACTGAAACTGTTGTAATAGACTCAGCTAGCTACTGTCCCCACAGATGCCCATAGAATGTGATGGATTCACAGACCAACAAACTTGCCTTATAGCAAAGCCTTGGCTTTTTACATCCCTGAATCTCTAGCAAAATAGTATCTCTTGTGTGTGTGTGTGTGTGTGTGTGTGTGTGTGTGTATGTGTGTGTGTGTTGCCTTTATCAGAAAATGTAAACCATTCCACCTTAAAGATGGCATATAATTGTTGATACATTGAAAATTTGACTTTTTGAAAGGTATATCAACTTTACTTTTGTACCAGATTTATGATTTTATCAGTATCCTGGACCCAAAGAGAAACTAATTGCCAATTCGAAGACAGATCAACTTCTTTGTATTTTACACTTCCAGAAAGGTGCTTGGGGGCAATGAGAGTATAAGTGACTGGCCCAGAGTTACACAGCTAGGATGTGTCAGAGATTGGATTAGAACCCAGGTCTTTTGACTCTGAAGCCAGCTATCTATGTACTCATTTATACCAAGATGCTTCAAAAACACTGATTTTCACCAAAATTTGACTTAATTCCATAAATAAATTTGAGGCCACTTACTAAAAAAAATGCTAAAGTACAAATATATAAATCTGTGAGAAATTGGAACTTTTTCTAACAGTCAGTATTAGGATAATTCTTTTTTTTTATTTCAGACATCTTCTACACATAAGAGGTCTTTTGAAAAATTAAACTTTTTTTCAATCACCAAAATTCTACCTCTCTGCCTCCAATTCTCTCCTCTCAAATGAAAAGCAAAGAGAAAAAGATCATATATTTAAATACCTACATATATACATACGTATATGCATACACACACATATATATGCATATATACATGTATCTCTGCACTCTCACTTTTCTGTGAAGAAGTGAGCAGCATGCTTCATCATGATCCTCTCAAATTAGTTGGCCATTATACTGATCAGAGTTCTTAAGTCTTTCAAATTTGTTTATCTTGACAATACTGGTATCATTGAATAAATTGTCTTTTCTAGTACTGCTTATTTCGAATCAGTTCATATGTGTCTTCTCAGATATCTCTGAAGTCATCCCTTTCATTAATTCTTACAGCACAATAGCATTCCATAACATTTGTATACGACATTTATTCAACCATTTTCCCATTGATGGGCACCCATTTCCCCTTAGATCCTAATACTTTGCCTCCACAAAAAAAAAAAATCTAAAAATATTTTTGTACATCATTAAATCTTGTTTTGTTTTACTGAGGACTTATTTTTCTTCTTTTAATCTACACAGTCTCTATTTTCCCTCTTCCTTCCTTTGCCCTTTTCCTCCTATTTCCCGGTTGAGTGAAGTTCATTTCTGTAACCAGTCCAACTGTGTGTGTATATACTCTTCCATCCTTTGACCAATTCAGAGGAGAGTGTATTGTCAGCCACTCCCCTAAGTACTTCTTCCTTGTCTGTATAGACTTAATGATTATAGTATAGACTTCTTTACTCTTCATTTCCCTTCCCCTCTTGTATAGTCTTCTTCCCTTTCTAGACTTCATTTTAGATCACTGGAAACAACAGAATTACTCTCAGGACTTCTATATAACTAGAATTCTTTTATGGCCCCTAATGATGATAGGGTTCAGAGGAGAAACATGTATCATCTTCCTATGTTATAATGGAAGCTGTTTATCCTTGTTGAATACTTTATTCCTGTTTGTTTACATTTATTTTTCTTGTTTCTCTTACTCTTGCATTTTAATATCAACATTTTCTTCCAGTCTTTTTATCAGGAAAGTAGTCCTATTTTGCACCAAAGGTCAATTTTTTTTCCTACTGTAAGACTATTTTCAGTTTTGCTGTATAAATTTTTCTTTAGTATAAACTTATTTCCTTTGTCTTCTGGAATGGCATATCCCAAGCTCTCTGTTGTTTTATATCAGTGACTGCTATGCCATGTATGATTCCAACTGTGGCTTCTTGTTAATTGAATTCTTTCTTTCTTGATGTTAAACTATTTTTTCTTTAACCTGGAAATTCTGAATTTTGGCTGAGATTTTTCTGGGAATGCTCATTTTTTAAATTTATTTCAAGAAGTGACCAGTAGATACTTGATTTTCTGGTTCTATAAGATCTAGGCAGTTTTCAGGTTTTTTAAGATTTTAAAAAATATTATATCTAGAGTCATTTTTCTTTGGTCATAATTTTCAGGTAGTCTACTGATTTAATTTTTTTTCTCTTCAGTCTGTTTTCCAGGTCAGTTCTTTTTGCTCTGTGATATTTCATACTTTCTTCTTCTTTTCCTTAATTTTATCTTAATATTTCTTATTCTAATGGGTAGTCACTGGCTTCTGTTTGGTCCATTCTAATTTTCAGGGAGTTTGTTGCTTGGACAAAGTTGTGTATAACTTGTGGCAACCATTAATTACCTTTCTAATTTTTTCTTCCATAGCTGTCATTTCTGTTTTTTTTCCTCTAATGTTCTTATTTCACTTATAAAAACATTTTTAAATCTAAAAAAATCCCAACAACAACAAAAACTCAATCCAATTCTTGCATCCTTTGGACTAGGCATTCTAGTTGAATTTAGCTGAATTTTGAGGCTATTTTAGAGACACTCTTTTCATCTATATTTGAGTCCTTGTCACCATAATAATTTTTTATGGTGGGATTCTTTTTTTTTAATTTGATCTTTCTTCTCAGCCTTCTTTATGAATTATTCTGCTTCAAACTGAGTATCAGACAGACGTCCCCTACCATGCCCAGCTCTCCTTCATGAAGCCTCCCTCTAACCCTGGAATAGATATTTTGGAATTACCCTCTGCCCTGGTAAACTCTCCCTCTAATTAGATGACTCTTCACAGATTCTCTATTTAAGGAAGACACCCAGGTCAGCTTTGTCTCATTACTCTCCAGGCTGCATTCTGTGTTTCTATCAGGCTCATGCTGAGTACCTGGCCTCTCCTTTCCTCAACTTCCTTTCATGTGTTTTCTTCCCCAGTTCTAATGTAAGTTCTTTGATGAAAGGGACTGTTTTTCCATCTACTTCTATTTGTATTCTTAATACTTAACACAGTGTGTGGCTTACAATGAATGCTTAATTAATGCTTGTTGATTGTTGACTAACTTTGGACTTTCTGTTAGACCCAGGCTCTGGGCGTTTCTGGAGGGAAGGTCTGGGTTGGTCCTGTTGGTCATTTCTTGGGCTGTTGAGTGGTGTGTCTCTCAGACTCTCACAGAAAGTTCACGCTGGGGATCTATAAGTTTTCAGCTTAAAATGGTCAAAGCCTGAGCAAATTTTATTCACTGGCTTCCTTGGACAGAGCTCTGCTAGATCCTGACCTGTATCTGGGGACAAGAATAGATTGCTGCTAAATGGAGCCACCAGCAACTATGTGGAAAGCTGTCAGTAGAGTGACAGATTTGTAGGTTTACCACTGGCCTCAGATTCCTTCCCTGGTTTTCCCTCTGCAGATATCAGAGTGGACTAGAAGTTAGAATTAAGACTCCACTCCACGCTTGGCTTCTGGGCCACACAGCTGTACTATATAGCTTCTGGATCCCAAAGAATGAAGTCCCAGAGGGAAGGTCCTTTCATTCTGTCCTGGATTGGTGACTTGGCACTGTATGGTGGGCTACAAAGATGTCAGAACCTGTTACTGCAGCCTACATGAGGTTTCCCCTTGTATGGGTCTGGGACCTTATCTCTTCCTTAGGCATAGTCCTTGGGAGCTGGAATGTTGCTTGCGGGGGGATGCTGTTCAACAGAATCTGTCTCCATTGTTCAAAGACCTCTTTGTTACCCTTCCTATGCTAACAAGTTCTGAAAAAGTAACTCATTGTTATTTTTCTTGGATCTCATTATCATGATTCAGTATACTATGCTTTTTAGATTTGTTTGGAGGACTTTTAGTGGGGAATTTAGTGTCCTACTTCCTGCTACTCTGCCATCTTGGCTCTGCCACTATATCTGAGAAATCTTGGCGCATGCTTCAAACTCTCTCCATTTCAGTTTTTTCCACCTAAAAATTATAGATTGAAAAATACATTTTCATCATATTGATTTATAGTTCAACTCAGAAAGTATTTGCTAGGTGCAGGGCACAGTGCTACCTGTCAGGGATAAAATGGCCAAAATAAAGAAGTCACCGCTGGCAACGAGCTTATGTTCTATTGAGGGTAGAAATACAACATCTGGTAAACTGTTAAGTACAGGATAATTTAAGGAGGGAAGGGTTCTAATGCCTGGGGAGATCAGGAAAAGTCTCCTTTTAAAGGCTGGTACTTGAAGGAAGCTAGAGATCAAAGTGGTAGGGTGAAGAAGGAGTACATTTCAAAAATGGATCACAATCTGTGCAAAGATATCTGAGATGACACGTGGAGTCTAAGGAACAACTAGGAAGTCAGTTTAGTTGGAAAGTGGTCTAAGGAAGGTGTGGGGAACCTGAAGCCTCAAGGCTACATTTGGCCTTCTATGTCCTCAAGGGTAGCCTTTTAACTAAATCCAAACTTTACAGAACAAATCCCATTAATAAAAGGATTTGCTCTATAAAACTTGGACTCAGTTAAAAGACCACACCCAAGGACTTAGAAGGCCATATGTGGCCCCAAAGTTGCAAGTTTCCCACACCTGGTCTAAGGTATTGTTTCACTTACAGTATTTATATCAGGAACACCTAAGCATGGTGTCTGGAACATAGTAGATGCTCAATAAAGACCCATTGATTGATAAAAGAAAATAATATTAAATAAGACAGAAAAGATAGTTGGGAAAGAGATTATGGAGTACTTTAAAGGCTAGACTGAGGAGTCTATATTTTATCCTAGAGACCTTAGGGAATCATTGAAAATTTTTAAGCAGGGGAGTAAAATGCCAGCATCTCTGCTGAAGTAATATTACTTGGCAGATGTTTGGAAGCTATATTAGAAAGTAGAAAGCTTAGGAGCAAGGAGCTCAATGAATAGATTATTGATATGATCTAAGAGACAAGTATTCTAGGCCTGAATTAGTAAAGCAGCTATATAAATGGGAGGGGGTAGAGAAGGAAGGTAAGAAATATGATAGCCATAGAACTGACAAACTTTCACACCTGACTGGATACTGGGGGTGAGTCATTAGAAAGCAAAATATTTAAGATTACAGCCAATGATATTAAAATAAAACTATCCAAATTGTTTACTCTGAAGTAGAGAGAGAGGGGAGGGTCCACAATAGTCTTGAGGGTCACCCCTAGTTAGTGACTTGACATTGGATAATTTTGCAGCAAAGGAGGTTGTGAAACAATGGTTAGAAATGTGTGAAGACAGCTAAGAACAGTGTGATGGAAACCAAAGGAGAAGAAAATATACAGAAGAATGTGGTCAACAGTGTCTAAAAGAACAGAGAGGTCAAAGAGAATGAGGAATAAGGAGGAAAAAGTCAGTGGATTTAGCAGTAAAGAGATATTAGATAACCATGGAGAAAATAGTTTCAGATGGAATGAGAAAACAGATTGTTATAGATTAAAAAGTGACCAGGCAATGAAGAAACAAACCAAATACATTCACATTTTCATGTATTTATTTTTAAATTGTAATTTTGATATCTATTATGTTATACTATATTATCATGGTTATGTTTTAAATTCTCTTACATACATGCTTTACAAAATTTTAAAATAAAATTAAGCAGAATGAAAGCCATAACTAAGTCAGGTTCCTTTTAAAAAAATCAAGTAATGTTTTTTCTAGAATTTTCCACAACTAATTTAATAGAGTACAGTAGATCAAATGAAGAACTAGGCAGCCAACACATTGATTTTTAATTCAACTCATTCAATTACCTTATAAGAGCAGACTCTTTAATAGGCTAAGGAGGTTTTATTAAAATATTACCATTTTGAGTAAGACCAAAGAGTATGTTCCACTCTTAATATGTTGACTGCCTCTTAAAAAATTCAGAAGTTTTATTTAAAACAGACATACACAGACGCCTTTCCTTAGGTTTTTAGAAATCTCATAGCTTATGAAGTGCTTACTAGTTTATCTAATTATCCTAGAACTAGTAATGCGTATTTTTTTCATCAACAAATCCAATTATATCTGGATTAAATTCAACAAGTTTTTTTACACACCTACTATAGGCACTATACTAGATACTAGGAATGCAAATGGAAGTCTCTACTTTGAAGGAGTTTATTTGCATTCTACTGGAAGGAAATAACTAGCAAAAAGATATGTCAAAACAAATGTACACAAAATAAACACAAAGCGAATTTTAAGGGGAGGAAAAGAACATAAATAGCCCAAGATCTTATGTAGGCACTTGAACTGATTTCTTAGGGAAGTCAAAACATCCAAGAGGCAGCTGCAAAGGCCCAGCATATGAGGAAGCTCTCACCAACCCAATTTTCTCCCTATATTACACTGGCCACTGGTTGCATAAGCATGCAGTGTGACTTCTAACCTCTTTCAGATTAGTGTTCAATCATGTCTGTTTTGTTTTAGTAAGATGAATAACTAAGCTTTTCAAATCAGTGCAGAGAAATATTCACATCTAAGGAAGATAGCCTAAGGCTACTTAAGGAAAATCAATTTCTCATGACTTTTGACTTTCTGCTATTTCAGGAAATTCACCTATACAATGGATGACATCTTAATATTGATAATCCGGGCAAAAGAGTTGTTTAGAACATGGTATAACAATGCCTACCCTATGGGCAGAAACAAATGAGAATTTTAAATGAGAATTTTAACAAAATAACAAATGCTAAGATTAATGAGGTAGAACACTAAAAAGTTGGAGATTTCATATCTTAAGAGATTTTAAATAATTTTTCTGATATTCAAATTTTTGTTTGAAAGAGCTTTAAAAACAGATTTTAAAGAATTACAAAACATTGATTTATATACTCTTATGTCAAAACACTGACTTATATACTCTTATGTTATACATATGTTGATGAATTAATAAAACTGGTGGGTAAAGTCTAAGTTCTCTAGATGGTTTCTGAAATCATTTAAGACTTTTTCATTCTTATCAATCTTTCTCAATATTATATTGCCATAATTTCACAATTATACATTTTATTCATATGGTTATAAGAATCTAGAGCAAGGAAAAAGATGAGAGCAGAAGTTTGAAATAACATTTAAATGTGTAGGTTTTAAACTTTCATATTCAACACCTGAAAGTATACCAGTTAAAATACATTAATCAAAATATCACATTTCCCATTGAAAATAAGTTGATTTTTTTCTGTAACAAAAGATAACATTATTATTAGACTATGTAACTTTTGTAGTATAACAACTAATGTTTTCCATGTGGATAGTCCTTTCAGATTTAGGTTATATTGATAGCTACCCTTGTCTGCTGTTATAAGGATCCTTATTTCATAAGTGGAAAGTGAGTTAAAATTAACTCTGCAAAATTAGTGAAAATATCCTTCTCTCTGAGTGATCCGGTGAGCACTTAAAGTCAATCACAAGGTAATATATGAAGTCAAAAGTGTAACCAAATCTTATCCTCAAAATACTCAGAACTTGAGTCTTGAACTAGAGCAAAAGATAGATAAACGGAAAGGAGACAAATAAAGAGATGCAGAATTTAAGATGAAAAGATTTGACTACTCCTTCAACATGGGTATGGAAGAAAGGAGACCAAATAGGGTGGCTAAAATGTTTTGTACCTGATTGATTGAAAAGACAGTGGTACCTTAAACAGAAAAATGGTAGCTTCAAAGAGGGACAGTTTTGCCGAGAAAACAGAATAAGTACCATTTCAGATAGGCTGAGTTTTAGACTATTTACATAAAGCCAATGGAGATAACTTTGGAGACAGATAGTTGGGTGGATGGCACTAGGAGTGAGGAAGACCTTGAGATGCTGGTAAAGTAATTTAATCTCACCGTATCTATATTTCCTCTGCAATGAAATGGAGGCAATACCTCCCTGGACTGTGAGAATCAAACGAACTAAGATACGTAAAGTGACCTGTAAACCTCCCAAAGCCATGTGACGTATCATTATCACATTATTAGCTGGTATTATTATTAAATAAATGGGAGAGTAGGAAAGTGAATTATGAGAGACCGAGAAGTGAGTGAAAAGGTCAGGAATATAGACAATCCTTTCTGGGACTGTGGATGTGATAGAGAATGGAGGAGTAAGAGAAGAGAAAGGCAGATTCAAGGGAGAAGAAAACAATGGATAAAGAAAGATTGAAGGTGAGTAGAATAACTGAGAGAGAACATCAAAAAGAAAAGAGAGAAGAGAGAATCAAAAGGACGGATAAGGGAATGACTTTGACAAGGACAAAATCCACCTCTTTATCACAGTCTAAATCAAATGAGAGAATAGAGAATGACAAAAAAAAAATTTTGAGATGTGGAGAAAAAAGTAAGCTCATTCAACGGGGCACCTCTATTTTCTCAATGGAGGAAGAAGTAGCATAGGGATTCTGAAGATAAAGGAGTAAATTGGAACAACTACTGTGGAGTGTTGGAGTAGATCAGGAAAGAGTAAATGCATGACCATGCAATGATAAGGTCCCGGTTGAGATCAGGTAAAATCAATCTGTGGTGGACCCTATCAGCACTGTTGCTTGACTTAGACCAGGAGTGTTTAGCAATGTGTGAGTCTTGAGGGAGTTTGATAAAACAGGGTTAATAATAGGATATGGATGTAAGGGATTCAAGAATATCCATTGGTTCATGTTCAATTGTTCAATCACAAGGTCCAGATGGTGAAGGAAAAAGAGGTCAGAGCAGGGATGATGGATTGAGACAACAGGAACGGATGGAAAGTCCAAGAGTCAAAACAGGATTAGGAGTGATAATGCACAGTAAGAGATAAAGAAATACGAGGTTAAGTTCAGAGTTTTGTATCACAGATGCGAAACACATGTAAATGATGATGTCAAAGTGAGGATGAACATCCCTGTTTGTAGTTGAGGTTAGTGAATATGGAGATCATAGGAAGAAGAGGTTGAAGAACTTGGGAGGAGATGTTTGGGGGGATAATAAATGAAATGTATACCTAAGTCCTTTATTATAAAGAGTGCAGCTGGTATGGAAAGGAAGACCATGAACAAGTTGCTGAAATCCTTAAGAAAGGATATAAAATGAAGCCTGTGACAAAGAGTTGGATTAGGTGATAAAGATGAAGTGAATTTCGAAGGGAGAGGAGGTTAAGTGATGAAAAAAGAAAGTCTTGAAGTAAAGTGAGGAATATCACTTATTCACTTTGCTGACACTAATAAAATATTATGGTCACCTGTGCCAGGTAACATCAAGGGTAGCAAAGGCAAGGACTAACAGCAAATAGCATGACCACATCTCTAATAAGAATACACTCTATGTAGTAGGGAGACATATCTGATGAATAACAAGAAGTGTTACATCAGTGTTTTCAATAAATGACTGCCAAGATCATCAGAATGAGTTATATCCCACATAGCATCTTACGGGATACATATTAAACCATTTTTAAGTGAAGAGATGAAAGAAAACCTTAAGTAGGTAAGTTGTAAAGGATCAAAATATTTCATGAAGACAATAGATGCATAGATGATTTATATAGATGATATACTAAAGATGTCAAATATTTGTGAATTACCAATCCTTTTTTTAGGTATGGAAGAGGAGAGATGTAAGTAAGCAACTAGGTTATTTCCTTCATGCTCACTTTTTAGCAAATGAGCAGTACAGGTTAAAGGGAAAAGTAAACCACCCAAATATATACAAAAAATCCAAGTTAAGTAATAGTTTTCTGAGCAAGAAGGAAATGAAAGATGCTTAGTTGTGCTCACCTTAGAAGATAAATGTACAAGCATAAAGGAATTAAATGGAAAGATCAATGAATCAAAGAGAAAGAGACTAGATTGGAGAACTCTTTTCCTCCAGATTAACTGAACAGCATGCAAATTTCGCCAAATCTCACATCCTTTTAAAAAATGAATACTTTAAGGAATAACTGACAATGTCCCAATAAAAAAAAGAAAAAATAAAATTCCAAATTAAGATCTTTATTCTATAGCCTACATTGCCTGATGCTAATCATATAGAGCATTTGGCAAGAACAGATTCTACAGGAGAGCAGATGCTCAAGTCACTCTCTTCCAGTAACATCAGGGATATTAGGACTTGGGGAAAAGTTAGCAAAGTGATCCAAAATGGAATAAAAGATGTTAAGAGGTGTACCAAATCCTCCCTCTTCTTTGTAAACATCAAATGGTTTTTGTTTACGTAGAAGAATTATTTTAAATTATTGACTAACTCCATCCAGGGAAATGTACTAATAGATTTAAAAATGTATTTATTGAGGAAGAAATATATAAAGTTACATTGACTGAAGAGGGGGAAGAATGGTTACCAACAAATTATAGCCCAAGTTGGTCAAGAAACTAACAAGGTCAATAAAAGGCCAATGCAGAAGAATACACTGAATAAAAAAGGACATGTACATCAAATTGAGTAGGATGAAGTCAGTACCCAGCTTTGCCATGTTCCTTCCCTATTACCATGAAAGGATATTAGTCATCTTCTTCTACTTGGAGTGCTTTCATTGAGATATATTTAAAACTTCCTTTTACTAAAACAGTTTTAGCTGTTCCATATCAGTGGATCATTGAAGCACCTTTCCTTCTGCCATGGAAGCCCACAGATCATTCCAACAAAATGCTGTTTCATGTCAAGAAACAAACACATATATGTATATGCATACATATACATCATATATATTAATACATATGTGTGTTTCTATATATATTTCCCCTAACTTTTTGCAGATATCCATGTATATCTATACATGCGCACACATGAATATATATATAAATATGCATATATTTCTATATATACGTATACAGAGGGAGAGAAAGAGGACAATGAAAACACTGGAGTAATTCTCAGGGTTATTAATATATGTACAACTATGGGAAAATAGTATTATTCATATATATATATATATATATATATCATACAAGGTACCTGAAAGTATGAAAATTAGCAATGTGTGATGAGAAATTTAAGAACATTTTAACTAGTAAAAGTATCAGATAAAAGGCAGACTTTTATATATCGAGTTCCTTAAAATATTGCCCAAGAAATAGCCTTATTGCTGTTTATCTCCCCATCGAGCTTTTTAATTTAGCTAAGAAAAAAATCTACCTCTAATCCATTGAATCCCATCAAAGTAGAAAAAAGCAATGTTTTTCAGTGATGATAACTTACAGACAGCAAGGGGATGGCAACTTTCCCAAGGAAATCAGGGGGCTTATCTCCATCTTCATCAAATACTGTCACTTCCAAAACATCATGAATATCTTTAATAGGACTGGAACAAGAAGTACAGAGTGTGTTATACACAAACACACACAAATGAAGTCTGCTCCTTGAAGATCTGAAAAAACTGTTTCACTAATTAAGTCTGCATTTCCTTAGAGTATAAAAGTACCATTTAATTAAATTCCAAAAATTAAATCAAACTGACTGTATTCCCAAACCTTCCATCATAGAAGGTTCAGACATCCATATGAAAAAGAAAAAAGTCAACTTTTCTTCTATGACATTTTTTATGTGTACATGGACTCACTCTGCAATTGTGAAAGAAACAATACTAGGGGCAAGATGTCTAAGTAGGGTAAGGGTAAGTTACTTCAAAGTATAATAAAAATTATACTTTCTAAATATTAAATTGGGGAATTACTTTTTGGTGGAACTATTAAAAATCAACAGTTGGCTGAAAGATTCGGTGTCCCAGAGCTGAAACATAAGATATGAACAATTCCATAAGCATCTAGAAACTTTACTGTAGTGACCAGAAATCTGCTATGATGAAACAGTTCTTGAGGTGTGATGACCAAATAAATGACTGGTGGCACCTGGAATTTTGCTAGTTTTAACAGCAAAGCTGAAACCACTTCTATTGCATTTTCAGGCTCTTTCTTCTCTTACTCTAGCCTACATAATTTCAAATCAGTCCCATTCTTTCTTTTATAAGCTTATTATATTATGAATTCTCTTAGAAGAATAGACCCCTATTTTATTCAAACATCATGAGCACTCAATTTCTTGCCAAGTGTTACAGCTACTTATCTAAACTAGTAAATATGAGATTATTAAGCTACCTAACTATTTGGATTAAGTTTGGGAAACATGGAAGAGATTAAAGAGTTGGACCGCTAAAATTACCTAGAAAGAGAAGAACCATCTGAAACCAACGA
Organism: Potorous gilbertii; assembly: GCA_028658325.1. Classification (NCBI taxonomy): domain Eukaryota; kingdom Metazoa; phylum Chordata; class Mammalia; order Diprotodontia; family Potoroidae; genus Potorous; species Potorous gilbertii. Next base: position 563,895,161 of record CM053769.1, on the reverse strand, counting down.
GAATTCATAAATGGTATAGTTTCTGAAATATTATGTAGTTTAAGATATTCAGACTTTACCGTGTGTGTTAAATTGCAGTACCTTAAACTCCAGGCATATATTTTAGGTTTTCTAACCCCAGAATTATTCTGGGTAGAGAGAAGTTAACTAGTAGACTAATCTATCCATTAAATAATTTGCTCAAAATAGTTATTTTCAATATTAACTCAAGGCACATTTAGATGAAAGCATAAAAAGCTTTAAGGAATGAAAAAAAGAGCATTTCCCTTAACAAATAGAAATCCTACTCCCTTGTTTCAACTTGCACAAAGCATAATTAATTCTCACAGCTAAAATACTGATCAGTTTTGTTGCTAAAGTCATTTACTTACAATGTAAAAACTTTGTTCCACTCAGGATTGAGGTTTTTGTAAACTGTATGTGTCTGAAGTCGGTCATTTCCCAGCTCTAATAAGCAAAAAGGGTCACTCTTTCCTGAAAAGAAAATATATATGAAAGTCAAAGACATGATACAATTGCATTAAAGATAAAGAGCAACTTTGGAGCAATTGTTACACTAATGTAACCTGCCAGTGCTCAAGAGGCAAAGAGTTGTACAAGAATGTTATGCTTAGGTAGTAAGACCTCGGTTCAAATCCTGACTCAGAGCTGTTGGGCAAGTCAGTTAATCTACGAATCAGTTTCTCCTCTGTAAAATGATGAGGTAGCCTTTTTCCTCTAAGATTTCTTTTCACTCTAAATGTATGAATCACAATATACAAAGGTAATCCCATTGATCTGGCACATCCTATGGAATCTCTGTGTGACTGCAATGAAGGAAGAGTTGATCATGAGCAGGAAGAGGGCCTGGGAAGCAGAGCCTGACTGTAGTGGCAGATCATTGCACTAATTGGTTTTTATTAATACAAGACCAAGAAATGGGCTATGCATGCATTTTCATAAGCAAACACAACATGAGAATGAATGGGAGGCAGGTTTTGCTAATTTCAGGATACGTTAGGGTATATGCATTTTATCTATGGATTAAAATGAAAAGAAGGTATGTCCTTGGCTATATTCCCCAATTTTCCTACTCTCTTCTCCTTCCCTTTTATTTATCTTGTTAGACTTAAAACAACCAAAGTAGAACCTGAGAACAAGTAAAGTGAGATGCAATTCTCTTTACTTTCAATCAGGACGCAAGTGATTATTAGGGAAAGAATTGATGCTTCTGTAAAGAGTTCATGTAACATTCATAAAATGCTTAATTTTGCGGACCTATATCCTTATAGGTACTTCACAGACTAGAGAAGAATTAATTAACGGGAGCAGGGCAACATGTTTTCAAACAATTGGTCAAGGAGGACTTAGGGCCAGGGTTTAATGCTGAATTCGCAGAGCCCTCTTTTGGATCCAGTGATCCAAATATTCAAGTCACTCTATCTATTCCCCAATTTATTTAGTAACTAAAAACTCTGAGGTATTACACTTCAATAAAATGGCTGACATACATAGAACCCCCTATAAAAGAGCAGAGGAAGAGAAATGAGACAGATAGACATGGGACTAGGATCAATGTTCAGTAGATTCAGTTGATTAGAGGATTGTAAAGGGAGCACATTTGAAAAGAACATTCAAGCCATTGCCATCTGGAATAGTGATAGCCAGGAATCAAACCTTATGCTGAGATGACTACATATCTGACCCAAGTTCTCAACAAGGTCTCACTTCTGCAAAGACTTTTGGTTTGGTTTTTTTCTATGTGAAAGAACAGCTTTCATCTTTATCAAGAGAGCAAGCACTCTACAATTTCTTGCCCAGGTATACCAAGCCTTAGTGATTTGTTTCTTCAACCCAAACTACATCATCTATTTAACAATTTGTCAGACCATTAGTGGGTGTCAGTGCTTCCCCTCCAGAGGCACCAACATGACATGCAATCAGCATTTGCTCTAGTGAAACAGACTGACACTTTTAATGAAAGCCCTGGGGTTGCTCTACAGCAGGGCAAATTCTCTGGCCTGTCCTTTTGAGACACAGGTTCTCTGTTTGGCACTGTAGCTGTGGACTTCTGTCTGTCCCAGCTAATGAGGAACAGACTTCTACTCAGAAATTGAGAACTTTTGAAACATGTCTCTGAGGAACACCCTGAACCAACTCTTAGATTATAATTCAGTCAAAGCTCATTAAAATGCTTCATTACTGAATAAACAAGGAAGGTAGTGTACCAGGAAATAAAAGGACAAACACCACATATACCTACTTATACACACTTTACAATTTAGGCCATCTTCCTCAAATGAACACATTGATATACCAGAATACCAGATATACACACATATACTTTAATGAAATATATATCTTTAATAAAAAGTGTTACAAAATAACAGCAAGTAATGGTGTAAGGAAGGAAAGGTTTGCCATCAGTCTCCATGAATTTTTGATACATAAGTGCACTTATTTCAACATTTTTCTCTTCTTCCTAGATATCTTCTAGGTAAATGAATATTGATAAGACTTTAGCCTCAAAGTTATCATATAACTACATCAATATTAAATGTATTTCTGGTTTATTTTGAAACTCATGACTCAAATGAACCTTATTAATATTTTCCATTTTGAAGTAATTTAAAATTGTTTTCCCTTGTTCTATCAAAAGTGATTTTGAATCTTGATTTTTACCCATGTTGGAGTTATTAGGATTACAATTAATGACACATATCATTAATGCTCTCTAATAATCTCATTAATTACTACAAGGTATTACATTTCTATCAACATTTAAACAAATCTTATCTTTACATCCTGAAGACATTTTGCTAAATGATTATGTTAGTGAACCTTAAATAAAAACAATGTTGGGGGGTGGAGTCAAGATGGCAGAGCAGAAGGACAGACCTGTAGAAACTCCCTTCCATAGCTCATAAAATACCTGTAAAAAATGACTCTAAACAAATTCAAGAGCAGTAGAAGCCACAAAACAACAGACTGAAAGAGATTTCCAGGTCAAGACAGCCGAGAAGGACAACAGGAAAGGTCTATCGCACCAGGCTCAGAGCAGAGCGCAGGCTGGCCTTGGCCACAGCTCTGCAGGGATGGGACTGGAACAGGCGTCAGGGGGCAGAATTCCTAACAGCAGCTGCAGTTCCCAGAATGGCTTCAAAGTTCAGTGAGAAAGCTTTTTCACTTAGTATGAGAAGGGAAAGGGGTCTGGCCCTGCCAGCAGCAGTAACTGCACCAGCAGCATCCACTTTGGGAGTCCTTGGCCTAAAGACCCTGAAGGAATTGAGCGCTAATCTGGATCTCAGTGCTGAGTGGCTCTCCTGGGTGGAGGAAGAGTGCTGGCATGGTGGAGCTGGAGGCAGTTGTGGAGAGGGAATTGAACTTGCAGATCCTGGGCAGAACAGAGTGCCTGTGGATGCTCACAGAGAAGAGCACAGGCCAGGAGAGGAGTAAACTCTTCTCCCTTGTTTGTGCCACCTTGGTAGAACTGAGAACTTACAGGTCCCCAGAGTATACTCTCCTCTTGACAAAGGACTCAAAAATCAAGTTATTGTCTGAGAATATGCACAAAAAAGGGGGAAAAAATAAGACTATAGAAGGCTACTTTCTTGGTGAACACGTATTTTCTTCCATCCTTTCAGATGAGGAAGAACAATGCATACCATCAGAGGAAGACCTAAAGATCAAGGCTTCTGCATCCAAAACCTCTAAAATAAATATGCAATTGTCTCAGGCCATAGGAGAGCTCAGAAAGAATTTTGAAAATCAAGTAAGGGATGTGGAGAAAAAATTGGGAAGAGAAATGAGAGTGATGTAAGAAAATCATGAAAAACAAGTCAACAGCTTGCTAAAGGAGACCCAAAAAATGCTGAAGGAAATAACACTTTTAAAAATAGGCTAACTCAATTGGCAAAAGAGGTTCAAAAAGCCAATGAGAAGAAGAATGCTTTAAAAAGCAGAATTAGGCAAATGGAAAAAGAGGTTCAAAAGCTCACTGAAGAGAATAGTTCTTTAAAAATTAAAATGGAGCAGATAGAAGTACTGACTTTATGAGAAACCAAGAAATTACAAAACAAAACCAAACAAATGAAAAAAAAGAAGATAATATGAAATATCAAATCAAGGAAAACAACTGACCTGGAAAATATATCCAGGAGAGACAATTTAAAAATTATGGGACTACCTGAAAGCCATGATCAAAAAAAGAGCCTAGACATCATCTTTCGTGAAATTATCAAGGAAAACTGCCCTGATATTCTGGAAGCAGACAGCAAAATAAATAATGAAAGAATCCACTGATCACCTCTTGAAAGAGATCCAAAAAGAGAAACTCCTAGTAAAATTGTAGCCAAATTCCAGAGTTCCCAGGTCAAGGAGTAAATATTGCAGGCAGTTAGAAAGAAACAATTTGAATACTGTGGAAATACAATCAGGATAACACAAGATCTGGCAGTTTCTACATTAAGGGATCAAAGGGCTTGGTATATGATATTCCATAAGTCAAAGGAACTAGGATTAAAACCAAGAATAACCTAC
>CM053769.1:563860201-563890143 GCA_028658325.1 Potorous gilbertii | reverse complement strand
CTGGCTGCCACTATGTTCTCATTTGAAGGTGTCATTGAGTTTTTATCAGGCTTGTTTCAATGGGACTGAATAATTTTCTCTCACAGCAAGGTAGCTGGGATAGTTCAGATGACAAGTATGATAAAATCTCCATAGCCCTCCTTAATTATGAGGGAAAAAATCAGTCTGGATAGACAAAAATGTAAATTATAAAATAAATGAAAAGGATTCTAATTTTCATTTCAATCCATGGACAGTATTGGGCAATCTTCCTCAATGAGAAGGGACGTTCAGTAGTGGAAGGACAGAAATACTGTTATTTGGCCATATTTCTCTGGTTACATATATCCTAACTCAAAACCAGCAAATTGATATAATTGCTCATGGATGACATGATACATTCAAAAATGCAAGCCCAAACATACATACCAATCATCAGTCAAGTATTTATTAACTATTCTTTATGTGCTGGGAATATAAATAAAAAAAGAAGAAACAGTTCCTACCTTTAAGGCCCTTACATTCTAATGGGGGAGAAAAAATGTACATAAAAACTTCTATACAAGATGCAAAGTGGTCTTAGTTGACAAGGTACTAGTAACCAGAAGGACAAAGAAAGGCTTCCTTTAGAAAATAACTTTTAAACTGACCTTTAAGGAAGTCAAGGATTCTAAGACATTGAGATAGGTAGGGAGAGCATTGCTGGCATAGGAAACAACAAGTACAGAGGCAATGAGAGATATAAGGCTTGAATAGGATGAACAGCAGGTTGGCCAGGATGGCTGAATCGTAAGATTATTGGAGAGGAACAATGTATAAGAATGGAAAAATAGGAAGATGCCCGGGTTGTGAAGAGTTCCAACTGTCCAAAAGAGGACTTTATAGTATTATAGTCATAATGAGTCAATGAAGTTTATTCAACAGTCAGAACATCTTAGGAAAATCACTTTGCTGGCTCTCTAGAAAATGAAATAGGGAGAATACTAAGGATTAGAGATCCATAATGAAGTTAGGGCAATAGTCCAGATGATACATTGGAACGACTAGAACAGGGGCAGTACGTTGTTAAAGAAAAGAAAGGGATATAGCTTTATCTATATCTGTTTGTAGATACACAAATGTATGTATACATACATATGTACATCTATAATGTATGTCTATAAATTATATATACCTATATATGAGTTAGAAACAATAATGTTTGGCATCTGATTGGATATATATGGTTTTTGAGAGTCAGGAATTGAAATTGACTAAGTGTGACACTGGGCGACAGGAAGAAACGAAGAAAACAAGCATTTATTAAGCGCCTCTATGTGCCAAGCACTGTGCTAAGTGCTTTTTAATACTACCTCATTTGGTCCACGTAACAACTCTGGAAGGTGGGTGCTATTATCACTTTCCATTTAAAGTGAGGTCAACAGAAGTTAAGTAACTTGTCCATGGTCACAGGGCTAGTAAGTGCATGAGGTCAGATTTTAATTCATTTCTTTCTGACCCTAGGCCTAGAACTCTTCTATACCACCTGGTTGCCTCTGGGGGATAAGAAGGAAGTTCAGTAGAGGGTATGTTTGGTGGTGGTGGGGAAATAGCTTTTGTTTTGGACATTTTGAGTTTGAAACATGTGATTTGTAATGTCCAAGAGGCAGCTGGTGATACAGGAACAAAGATTAGGTACATAGATCTGGATAAATAGAGTTGAAATCATCTGCATGGGGGCTGATAAGATTTCCAAATAAAAATTTCCAAATAAAAGGATATAGAGGAAAAAATAAAATAAGATCCAGGACAGAGCCTTGGGATATACCCATACTTGACTGGACTGTTGTGGATTATAATTCAATAAACAGTAGGGCGTTAGGGTAGATAAGACAGGCAGAAGCAGAACTGAGAATGATGTCACTAAAGCCTAGAGAAAAGAAAATATCCAGAAAGAGAAGGTGATAAATAGTGGCAAATATTGCAGAGAGGTCAGGAAAGAGCAGAATTTAAAAAGACATTAGATTGAGCAATTAAAATTTCATTATTTTTCATCAATAAAATCCTAACCTAGATGGCCAAGGGTAGAGAAGAGACAGTGAGGCATTAAGTGCAGACAGCTTTCCAAAGAATTTGCATGAGAAAGTAGAGATATAGAATAGCTAGGAGAGATGACAGCATCAAGTGGGGTTTTTCTTTTTCTCTTTTTCATGTTTTTTAGGATGGGAATGATTATAGAGTCCCAGGAAGGAGGCTTATGGTGCAGCCATAATCCTAGTGGGATGGTAATGCTCTTTGCCAAACATATAATTCAGGTCAAGGTATTCTAAAAGTGTATCTGGGCCACTTGGCCTTTAGTTGTAGTTTTTCTCAAGTTTTTACAACTTCAGCTAAGAGAGACACTTCTGGGGAAACTACACCCTAAGGTCATATGAACCTAAATAAAAAAATTTGACTTTTGAAGACATTCATTAAAGATCCATCATTATACATATGGAAACAGAGTCAGAGATCTGGGCAGTTGCCTACATTAATGTGAGTGGCAGATATCAGGCTAAGGTTGTGAACTTAAGCCCTCTGACTTCAAATCCAGTGTTTATTCCATAAAGTCACTCTCCATTCATTCTCGCAATTGTATTGTCATAATCATAGCAACTCAAACACCATCCCAATCTGCGTTGTATCAATTGTTCTTGGTCCCGTTTGTCTTCAAAATGAGTAGTTTCATACAACCTTAGATCTGATACCAAAGACCTGCATTTCAGTTACCAGATAATGTTCATTCTTATCAAGATACCAGAAACGTATTCCAATTCCCCAAAGTCTATGAGAAACTTTCCTGAGGAGCTCTAATGTATTCTGAGAAAGTAAATATAGTAGGGAGTTCCTTTGTGCTACTTAAATGTCCCTCCTTATTTCTGGATTTCTGTTGGACTCTAACCTCATAACTTGCCACCTTATTTTCTGACAAATTTATTTCTCTGCCTTTGGAATTTATCCTTGGCATTGTCTGTAATCCCAAGGTAGGTGGTTAAGTTTTCTACTTGTAGAACAAAGATCATGTCATGATCTGTATTTCTAAAACCAAAATCAATATAGACTCTGGCATGTATTTTCATCGGCCCTGAACATTACTCATTTGCCCCCTGCCTGAGATCTGATTTCTTTGTCTAAATTACAGTCCCTCCTCGGTGCCTCCTGTCAATCACTAAACTGTACCTTCCAATCTATAAACCTAACTAAATCTTGTGTTCTCAAATATCTTGTTAAATTTGTTCATTTGTTTCTTTTATTTAATTGATGCATTCTGTTTTGTGATCACAGTTATTTCCTGAAGAAATTTCTATCCAGTGAGTCTTCCCTTATGAACAAAGAAAAAAAATCATGTAGAACCAAATGCCACAATGACCCCATCTGGTGGTATATTCAACATTTCTCACCTATAATCCCGTTACGTGGTCAAGAAAAAGAATACATTTCATCATCTCTTCCTTGTAGCCAAGATTGGCTATTACAATTATAGAGAACTAATTTTGCTTTTTATTATTTTTTTCATTTATTTACATTATTGTCATGGTATATATTTTGGTTCTTCTTACTTCCCTCTGCATGAATTCATAAAGCTTGCCCATGTTTCTCTGAATTTTTCATGTTAGTCATTTCTTATGGGGATATAATATTAATACATGCATTTGTACATATGTATACACATATCATATATATTCATATATATATCGCAATTTTTAATATTCTCTTAGTCAACTGTTACTCATTTTCTCTCCTGGTTTTTTCTTTTTTTGGCAGGGGGAGCGTGTACCACAAAACATGTAGCTATGAATATTTCACAATATATGGGAGACCATTCCTTCTGACAGATTTTCTTGGGGGTACCTATAAGTCCTCAGTACTTTGATTACTTTTCAGTAATCCAAATTATTTTCCAGAGTAGAATAGCAATTTGTAGCTCCTTCAATAGTGCATCACTGATATTCTCCAATGCTAACTCTATCTTTTGTTATATTTTGCTATTTGAAGACAAAACAAAACTTTAGAATAGTTTTTATTTTCATGGACATTATTACTAGTAATTTACAGCAATCTTCCGTAATGTTATGGACCATTGGGAAATTTTTTTTGAAAACTATTTGTTCATTCATTTTGAATACTATTTTCTGGGGAATAATTCTTGGTTGGTCTTATATTTTGTTAAGGGTTGAGGAAACTCAGAAGCAGAAAAACTCAGTGAGTTGCCTAAGGGAAGGCTTTTAAAAACCTAACAGAGGATTTTATATTTGATCCTGAAGGAAATATGGAATGACTGGAATTGACCTAGGTGAGGGGTATGGTGGGTGAAACATAGTCAAAACTTGCCCTTTAGGACGATCCATTTTATAACTGAGCGGAAGATGAACTGAAATAGGTAGAGATGTGAGAGGGAAACTACCTGGAGGCTCTTTGCAATGGAGTGAATGTGAAGTGATGAGGGCTTTCATCAATGTGGAAAAAAGTGGGGATTATATGAGAGATGTTAACAAGAAAGCATCTAAAGAAGCTGGTAATAGATTGGATGTGAGGAGGCAAGAGAGTGAGTATTGAGGATGACCCCTAGGTTAAGATCTTGGGTGACTAGGAGTATCAAGATGCCCTCAACAATGATAAGCAAATTAGAAAAGAGGAAAGATAATGAGTCAAGTTTTGGACATGTGAATTTAAGATGTCTAAGGGATATCCAGCTCAAGATCTTCAATAAGCAGTTAGAGATTCAAGACTGAAAGTTTACTTTTAAGTCCTATATATTTTATTTTATGCATTTACCAATATTATTCTGTGATGGGGCCATAGGTTTCACTAGACTGCCAAAGAGGTGTGTGACACAAAAATGGTTAAAATGACTTACTTTAAAATCAAGGCACCTGGGTCAAATCCAGCCGCAAAAGGAGTGTTCATACAAACATTTATCCAAGGACTAAAATATTCTTTGCAGATATAAAGACAGATCTAAACAATTGAAGAAACATACAGGTTTGAGTGCTTTTCACTTTTCATAAGAGAAAAAGATTAGGTAGACAGTATACAGAAGAAAAACACAAAAGCATCATATTTTTTAAACCCTCCAAAATTGGGTTTAAACTAGGGGAAGGACCCGTTATATGACCTTAAAAATGCAGCATAAAGTAGGTTGCTGTCCGTCAGAAATTAAGGTTAGACTAACACCTTACATAATGTACCAAGGCTCCAGACAAATTAAAGATTTAGTTATAAAAATCATATCATAAATTATAGGAGCAAGAAAGAGATTCCCTTTCAGATTTATAGACATGGAATGAGTTCATGAGTATACAAGTTATACAGAGAATCACACTTGATAAAATGGGCATTTTAACTGCAATATTAAAATTTTTACGTAAACCTAATACAGTTGAATATAAAAAGGGAAACAGTTTAATTGGAAAATGTATACAATATATTTCTGTGATAAAGGCATAATTTCTAAGATATATAAGGAACTGATTCATATTTATAGGATCAAGAGTTGTTTTCAAATAAAGAAATAGAGGACCTTATTAGGCAGTTTTGAAGGGAGAAATACAAGCTATCCTCAATCACATCTTTAAAAATGTCCTAATAATTGGAGAAAAACAAATTAAAGCAATTTTGAGGTTCTACCTCTCTATCTATCAGACTGGCAAAGATGACAAAAGCAGAAAATTTCAAATGTTAGTAGAGATTGTTGGAAAACAAGTCTAGTACACTCTTGAAATTGAATTGGTTTTGGAAAGAAATTTGGAAATAAGTTCAGAAAGGAATTTTGCAAACCTTTTGACCCAGCAATGTCATATCTAGGTATATACTCCCAAAGAAATCAAAGGAAGAGGAAAAGGATATGCATGTATAATCATCATCGTTAACAACTTTTTTAATGGGAGCCCAAATCAGGAACAAAGGGGCTATCTTCCTCTTTTGGAATGGTTAAAGAAATGTGTTATAGGAATTTAATAGAATACCGTTGGGCCATAAGAAATGATAGCATGGACCATTTCAGAGGAAAACTGATGCAGATATAGTGAGTAGAATTGAAACAATTCATAACATAACAATGCCATAGAGGGAAACAAAGAGAAAATTAAAAACAAAACAAATATGGATTTGGTAATAAAAATAAAATGAACTGTAACATTTTTAAAGTAAGACAAATTAAATCCTGCCACAGACACCACTTGTGTGATTTTGGGTAAATTGTTTAATAGCCACTACCCACAGAAAATCTTAACACTATCAGGTAAGAGTTGCTTATTGGTAGAAGGATTTTTCAGACCTGACAAAAGTATGGATCCAGCCCAAAATCATATTTCAAAATAAAACAAATCTCTACCCTCTGATTCTAGATGGTTGGAAATTAACAATGGGCATAGATCTTGAAATTGAAGCTATCAATCCCCCAAATCATGCCTCTCAACTCTTTTAAGCCATACTGGAGCTCTCCCATAAGATACACAGCCTTAGAGAATAACCAGAGACCCTAATACTCAGTATACAATTCACAGATGGCACTTCAAATATTAAACACAAAAGAAAATAAAACCTTAGGCAGAATTCCTTGTTTTAGGCTTAAACAACCCTTCCCCATCCTGATAGTTATACCTTTGGAATTTATATTGACTGTTACTATTACTCCAATTCATTTTCATGTCAGTCATTATTTGGCCCAAGTTCTACAATATTACTACCTTTAATCTTTCCTTATAAGTTCATCCTTCATCACAGTTGGAACCATTAAATATTACAGTTGTCAGAGAAGGAGGGAGCTGAGAGCCAGATTCCATGAAACACAAAAACAGCCTCAGTTATTTGGGCTTGAGTTGGCATGCTTTTCACCCTTTATGTGGGTTTCCTTTATTTCCTTTAGTGTTATTCTTGATGGGGTGGGGTAAGGAGTAGGAGACCTGGTTTCTGGCAAGGCAGGATGAACGAATTCAAAAAGTAAGCACCTTTTAAGTAAGCATATGTGCTGCCTTATGTCTCACCTATGACTCTGAGATGGGATTTGTAAAGGCATACCCCATTTCCTCCAAAGCAATTAAGGGCCATATGAGAGAGAGAGAGAGAGAGAGGGAGAGGGAAAGGAGAGAGGGAGAGAAGAGAGAGGAGAGAGATTTCCAAACGTAGAGAAGGCATGATGGCTGCTGTTCATTTTATCTCCACACGTTACATTAAGTACCATAAATCCTGGTTTCACTCAGAGACAAATTGTCACACTACAGCTGTGCAGTCTCATGGGGGTATATATACAAACCCCTCTTTGAAAAGGAAACACAGGCCTGATTAAGACAAATAGAATCTTTGTTGGGCTAAAACTTTCTTTTTAAAGTTTCCTTCACATAAAATGTAGGAGGCTGAAAGATTCATGTCATGGATAATTTACATTCAAAAGTATTTATAATTATTAATATAAAATGGAAAGTGGTGAGTTTTTAGCAGCCACAGGAATGTAAAACTCATGCGTTGTTTTAACACACAACAACTCAGGGTGCTGAGCATACGGAATCTCTGGGTAGAAAAGAGTGAATAATGAATTCCCTTAAAAAGGCAGAAAGAAAAGTCAAATCCAATTGCAAAAGGAAGTTAATTGTATTAAAAATAGCTCACTCCACTATTCGACTATTTAAAGCATTCATCCATTGTTTGGCATTTTATTCATTCTAGCTACCAACTACTGTGTTCACTTTTACCTTGGCTTACCACTTTTAGTACTCACAACATCTTCAGGAATGCATTGTTTTACATATGGGAATTTCCCAGATGACCCGTTTGTTCCCTTGAATACCAGAACTGTTTAAATGAGAACTACTTTTAATAGCAGTTTTATACAATTCTCTTAATTAGAAGCTACTGAACAAAACAGTTATTGATGACTCAAGATCATCATTGTTAATGACGCACACTTCCCAAGCCACATGAGCATGTCAGATAGAGAAAAGAAAAAGAGGGTTTTTTTCCAGGGAGAAGCAAAACAAAAAACTAGAATGCTTTTGCGGACAGAATAGGGTGCTATTACACACATACACACATGCTATCTCTTTCCAGATATGCTTAACAGTCCCCTATTGTATATGTGAACATACATACATACACATATGTATTTCTATGTATATGTACATATGTTTGTTCAGTTGCATATTGAGAGAAAAAGCAGCTGTGGGGTGTTTCATATACTGTTAAGCAGTTTGATCATTTAATGAGAGTTTACAATCATCAGATATCTTCCTTCTCATCTACCTTTAGACTGCCTATGGTTCTTTTATTTGCCTGAAGTTAATCAAGTGGTAGAGATGAGATTAGAATTCAGGTTTTTTGATTTCCAGTCCACTGCTTATCCCAGTATACCATACTTGTTCATAGGAAAAACAAGGTCTATTGTATTCCACCCTTACGTGGTAGGAAATTCAATGGTCTCTGGTGGCCACTGAGCTCTAGGGAAAGGGATGGGTTGGAATTTGTCAGTGCTCAAAAGCTTTAATCATTTTATCATTTAATTGTTTATCATTTAATCATTTTAATTTGTCAGTGTTCAAAATGTTTACATGATGGAACACAGTTCCTGGGAATAATGGAGATAAACCCAGGGTGGAGTGAAATGTCAGAGTTGTGAAGGAGAGAGTGAAGGCAGAGAAGCAACCAGATGAAAATTTTGAGAATATTGCAGCAGCTGAAAAGATTGTGTGGGAAGTTGGGAGTATGTCTGAGGGAACACAGGTGATCTCAGAACAGCTAGAGTTGAAAATCCCAGGAGAACAGTTCAAGGAGAAAATTTCCTATCAGGAGAAAGTGAGGTAGGTTGGGGTGCACAATACATTTTTTTCTTTCCAGATTATTTGACAATATTAATATGTCTCCTGCTTCTTTAATGGATCTGCTTTTCTGAAAGGAGTAGTAAGATAATACCTGTCTTTATATTTTTCCATTATTAGAATCTTTTCTCCCCAAAGGGGAAAAGAAATATACATTACTATTTGAAATCTCTCTTATTAGGAACTATCCTCCCTTTTATATTCTAGGTCACTGACTATAAATAATTGCTTAAATTGGTACAAATAAGTGATGCTAAATTTGGCAAAGATCACACAAGAATGAGCTGTGCTAGAAGTGAAGCTCTTGCAATATCTCCATCTACGAACTGTGTGTATGACATATGTGTACGACCGATTAGGCAATGTTAAAGACTGGAATGTCAATTTACCCTTTAGACAAATTTTTTTATGAACTGTAGTCTTCTTTCCTCATCTTTTTCTATTAGTGATAAACAGGCACACACAGTTATAAGGTAATAAAACAACATTTTTTATTCTCCATTTCTTATTATCTGGGATGTACTTTCTGTGACTCCCTTCCGGATCTTATCAATGGTCTGTAGAGGGCACTGCAACATCTACTAAGAGATCTCCCTGCTGTATAACTAGGATGGTAGGCAGCATGGATTACAGTATCTGACTTTGTACAAAGGTGTGGCTTTTCCATGTTCTGCGACCCTACAAGAACAGAACCTTCTGCTGTTCATTTAAGATGGAAACAAATCTTTTGTCCACATGTGCTGCATGATTTGTACTAAGTCTGTCATTACAAATATCACACCTAAAGAGCTAAGACAGCTGCAATAAAATAGAGAACATCTGGAGTGGACAAAATAGAGTCTTTGATGCATATGAACCAGCATTATTACAGGCTCTTCTGTTGGGATGTATCCAAGCACCAATATCAGGATCCTCATCCTGTCTAAGGAAACACTTTCATATTGCTGCCTTTCCATAGGTGTCTGAGAGCAGGACTGTAATAAAGGAAAGTGTATTCACAGGATGACTTACCAATCAAATATTGGTACCACTAATTTCAGATTTTCACACAGCAGCTCAACTGGTGAAGTGGAAGGAGTGGTTTGAAAAAGATTTTTTGAAGCACAGAATAAAAGCAAACATATTCCTGATAGAATTTAGACCCCTTGAGTGCAAGAACAGTTGTTTTATTTTAGCCTTTGTATCCCGAGAGTCTAACACAGTGCCTGGCACATTCCAACAAATGCTTGTTGATTGATTTTACCAGGCTTGTACTTAGATAATATTAAGTAATAGATATAAAGATATTACACTTTTACAAAGTGTAAGGGCCTGGCTACCTGGCAAGAGGAATATGTTTATTGATTTCCAGTGTCCATTCTTGGACAGGCAATCAAAAGATATTCTTTCTTGAAGCATCTTTCCAACATTTAGATGTATAGTTGTGTGTGTGTGTGTGTGTGTGTGTGTGTGTGTGTGTGTGTGTATGAGAGAGAGAGAGAGAGAGAGAGAGTCAGTTCACATAGGGAGTTTCCCATATTGATGAATTCACAAATCCAGACCATTTCTCTAAAAAAAAATTGCTAAACAAATTATCTTAAGATTGTCAGAGAGCTCTGCAATTGAACTCACAAAACAAAATTCCATAAACTTTCATGTCCTTAAATATTACTATTTCTTGGAAAGGTTTTTTTTGGGGGGGTGGGTAAACTTTTAAAGGATATTTTTATTCTGCTTTGTCAAAGAAAATATAGATTTTCAGTTCTTTTTCTTCTGTCTCCTTGTAGCTCTTTTGATATATTAATAGAACTCTCATCTCACTGATACAAGTTCTCCCTTCAGGGTCACAGATCATAACACTTTCTTATCCTATGCTATTCAAAGTCCTGAAAATCTTCTATGAGAGTGGTAGGTCAACTCATCTTGCTGGGGGAGGCCTACCACTGTATACTTTAGACCAGAGACCATACCTTGGGGAAATTAAATCTTTACAACTGCTAAAATCTACAATTCTAGGTGACCTGCATTATTGTACCCAGTCAATTCCTCAAATGGCTCACCATATTTAATCATTTCTAAGCCATGAAACTTTATGCAGACTTTCTTTTTGTGCCTTTAGTATCTTATCCCCATCACTAAGTACAGTAGTTGGCATATATTAAATACTTAATGCTTTTTCATTCATTCATTCATCTATCAATTAATTCATTCTTCATTCGTTCATCTCTTAAAATTGAATGGATACCAATGGAGCATACAGGCCATCTATCTCTTCCTCTCACGAGAGAACTGTTCCAGTTATTTTCTTCTCCAAATCTACATTATTCTCATAATTGAAATAACATTCCTTCTACCCTAGTCTTCATTGGTAATATATTGCAATTGATTTAAGGCTTCCATGTGTCTTTCCCTTGACCTTCTGATAACCTAAAATTTTAATTCTTCATCCCTTGAAACTGAATCACTGAAAAATAATGATGCTCAAAAAACCCCCAAATCATAGACTTTTGTTTTAGAGAGAAATGTGTAGTCATTGAACATGATAAACAATTCCCCAAGGATAATCCAACTGACTCATCTCATTTTTTATTCAATTCAAGGCCCAATTAATGGTCCATCTTCAGTGCCTGAGTGAGATAGATACACTGATAGACCAGTTCTAATGGTTGTTCATCCAACTGCAGAAGAGTCTGGACAATTTGCATTCTTCATTTCCTTGGTTTTTCTGTGTAAAAATTTAAGGGGAAACTCTTAGAATAAGTACAGATCTAATTTAAGAGACTCTGTAATGTTCTGTGGCCTCATGCAATCAGCTCAATGTCTTCTGTAACTGGAGCATTTAGAGGAGAGGTATCACACACATTGCTGCCTGAACTTGATTAATATGATCATGGCAAATATTTAACAAAGTAAATAAAAATTCAAGAAAACATAGATATCACATTTTAAAACTAACTCAATATGTGGTTCACAGGGATTCTTCAGTGTGGATTAGTGGCCTCCATTTCTATTCAAGTTTGACACCATTGAGCTAGAGGATCTCATCAGGTCAGGGAAAGAGGGAAACCATAAAAATTTTTTATAGCAAAAAGTTGAAGAATGACCTCTTTGTCTTTTGTTGTTTTTGTTTTCTATAATCTTATTTTAGGCTTCACTCTTTCTTTGGGGGAGGTTGTCTTTAACAAAGTATAACGGGGTTATTTCTATAAAGAACATTTTTTATTTGAATTCCATATTTAATATCTTCCATGACACTGACCAACTCCTTGGGTATCTTTTTTTCCATTTAGTGTTTTACATCTCACTTCGAATATTTCAGTTTCTCCAGAAGAATGCCTATTTGCTAATTACTAAACAAAGATGTTAAATTTAGAATGCTAGCAATTAAGTTAATGTTTACAAATACCATAATTGTGTGATTTTTTTTTTGTATTCTCTTTTCCACTTTCATCACAGATAAAAAGGAGGCACACAAGACTAAAGGCCAATTGTATTTTTTTTCTAGTTTCATGTGTTGTCATGGCCAACAAATTCATCACTATTTGACCAACCTGTTAGTGATCCTTGCTATAACTACCAAGTAATAACTATAAATAATCAACAAAGGTGTACCAGAAGCCCAGAAATCCAGATGGTTATTTTCCTTCTTATATGAAAGCAGCAGTGACTCCTAGAGATATTTGCATTGCCATTACATTTGAGACTTGTGGCTGCTCTTTGTCCTTAAGGACACTTAAGAAATTTAAAGATTCCTAGTACATATGAAAATATTTCCATTAAATGTTTTCTAGATAGTATTTTCATGTAATTAAGTTCAGGGAGTGATATACGTATATTATATATGAACATTCTATTTAGAACAATTGATAATCTAAAAACTTCACTCTTCTAATGGAGGGAAATAGAATGACCATTGGAAGAAAAAATAAAATAAATATTTTACTTTTTACTTCTGGATCTCAACATCTCTCTATTCCATTAATAGTATTATCTCAAATTAAGATATTACTCATAATAATTGCTCACATTTATATAGAGCTTAGTGATTACAAAGTACTTTTCATATTTATTTAATTTGTTCTTCATAACAACCCTATGAGCAAAGTAGTACAAATATTATTATTCCTATTGATGAAGTTGGGCCCCTCGATTATGACTCACTCAAGGTCATAAAGAAATAAATGAACTTGAACCCAGACCTTGTCATTCTTACTTCAGTGTTCCTTCCACTACACTGCAATGTTTTAGGCAGGTTTCAATCCCATCTCTCTCATAATGGTGCTATTCAGCATTAAACAAATTATGCTTTTCTTCTTTTGTAAGTATCTTAAAGGAGTGTAATGCAAATGAACTCATTAATATTTACAAAGTGTTGCAAAAATACTTATCAGCCTAGCTATGGTTCCCAACACCACTAAAAGGAAAAGATTTGTAAAAATCGAAAACAAATACAAGGCATCAAGAGAGCTCTTGCTTAATTACACAGACTTAGGTTTATATAAGAGAAAATCAGGGCACTGTATTTTTGGAAGGTTAAAGTGTGTCAAAAGAGACAACAGGACATAGTGGATATATGGTTGTATAAGTTGGCCTAAGAATAAGGTGGGCTTGGGTTCAAAGTCCTGTTTTTGACACATCCTTGTTTGTGCTGTATATTGTGAGTCTTTTATCCTCTCAGTGCCCCTGATAGCTCTTTGGAGCTCTAAGTTGCTGAAGTAGTACTGATCTATGCTGGTAGAGAAACTCTCTTGCCTGGAGCACTCTTTTTTGCCCATGAAACCACAGATTTAGATTTAAATAAAAAGAAAATGAATGGTACAGAACTGAGCTGAATATCTTTTTAATTACTCAAAGACTGATAGCTTTTCCAGTTTCCTCTATACTATATTGTAGAAGGAAGAGAAAGAGGAGGAGGAGAAGGAAAAGAAGAGAAAAAAATAGGCTTAAAAATATGCAAACCAACTATAAGGCTCACAAAGATTTAGCCCAATTATAAACACTCCAAGGCTTCTGGAGAAATCTTCTTTCTGGAACTGGTAGTAGCATAGTTGATCATTAGAACTGTTGCTAAAATGTTGTTGGTGTTAAGGCATTGGTAGGATTAAGAAGTCAAGAGGTATACATCTACCTACATCTTAGTCATCCAGCTGCTCTAGATAGACCTGAATTTGTTACAAAGTTGTGCCAGAAGGCTATACCACAGTGTGTCCTGGATATTTGTCCTGGGACTATGGTCTTTGGTCACATGTGGAAGGATAATTTTCAGATGTCAATTGTTCCAGGGAAAACATTTCAGCATAGTCTCAGTCCCAAAGGGTAGTAGTTAAGTACCTGGGACTGGAGGTGGTTAAGAAGAGGGAAAAAAGATGGCGATGAGAGCTGGTGAATATAGTTATGTCATTGGCTCAGAAACACATAAACACGGTGCTATTTTAGCCAAACAATGTCTATTATCTAAGAAACGAAAAATAATAAATTAGAAGTGCTGCATAAAGTCTGAATTATTGCCCTTAAAAAATCTTTACCCTCAACTGGCATCCCCATCTGAATCATGTCTTTCTGAGTAGCCAGGTGGGGGCTCTGTGGGTGGCGCTGTATGGGGCAATAACAACACTTTTAATCCAAGTTGCTTGGAAGTATGTTTAAAAAGAGAGAAAAACAGAACAACAAACCAGATTGATTGATGATGTTATTTTGGCATTTCTGTGAGAATAACTCACTTGGGGAGTATATAGAAATGGGATTCTTTGATGGTATTCAGAAATGGTAAAACCAAGACAAGTTTCAGGGTCTAGACATGGCACCAGCCTGATGCATAACCAAAAAGAGATGATTCGTCTTAAGGAGAGATATCTGGTAGACTGGGAAGTAATGAGGCAAGGCAACAAACAGTGCCAGCTTCTACCAGTGCCACAAACCAAAGACTAGTTTAGATGGGTACATAGTGTAACTGGCTACATGTTGCTCACCCTGCCACATACACACACACACACACACACACACAATCACACACACTGCTTAGTGGAAGTAGCAACTTCTTACAATATGAAGGACAATCAGCCCATTGAAAATGTGTAAAAAGTTGAGACAGTTATCTGGGTGCTACGATCTTTGGTTTCAGGATGGATGATATCATTTTGGAAAATTTTATTTTGGTACTACATTTTAGATTATTATGAAATAGCATGCTTTGGGTATTTGTTAAAGTTGCTCAAACATTTATTGAGATCCTACTACATACAAGGTATTGCACTAGCTATGTAGGGTAAAACAAAGATGAGTACAATTTTCTGTTGAGTATATTGCTATTGGAAGAAGATTCCACTATTATTTATAAATATTGGTAAATATGTATATACAAGTTGAGAAAATGAGAAAAAGATGAATTTTCTTTTAGTACACATATATTTGTATGTATACATACAAACCCATATACATATATACTATACACATATATGTATATATGCATATATATGCCAATGTATATATATATAGATTATACACATACATATATACACATATATGTACAAATATGTATGTATACTGGCAAATGTTGGAAACCTGTTGGTGCATTTCATAATGACTTTGAGGCTAAAGTCAGTCAGTCAGTAAGCATTTATTAAGCATCCAACATATTCCAGGCACTGTGCTATGTGCTGAGGTTACAAAGAAAGGCAAAAGACAGTCACTGTCCATAAGTAATCTAATGGAGGAGACAATAAGCAACCAAATAGGTACAAATAAGTTATATACAGAATAAAATAGGAAATAATTAACAGAAGGAAGGTACTATAATTGAGTGGAATTGAAAAAGCCTCATTATAGTCAGTGGGATCTTTAGCTAGAACTTGAAGGCAGCCAGTCAGTCCAGGAGAAAAAGATGAGGAGAACAGACAACATTCTGATCAAGACTGACAGCCAGAGAAAATGACTAGAGTGAAGAGAGAGAATGTCTTGGTCATGGAAGAGCAGAGAGGTCCGTGTCACTAGATCAAAGAGTATGTGGGGGATGTAAAATATGAGAAGACTGGAAAAGTGATAGTGGTGGGAGAACTAGGTTATGAAAGGCTTTGAATGCTAAACAGAAGATTTTGTATTTGATCCTAGAGATGATGTAGAGTCACTGGAATTTAATGAGCATGAAATAAAGAATGTCTCACCTAACCCAGACAGATATTTCTTCCCTTGACTTGGTTACAAAATGTCTTTTATTTTCCTTCATTTACCAGCAATTCCTTTCAAGTTCAACTAATAGAATAAATTCAGTAATATCATTTTGCTTTGTACTATAGATTTCTGAAAAATTGAGGAGCTGTTCATGTTTAATTCATATGTTTAATTAATTTCCTTTTGGCCTGTGATACTCTGGTACAGAAATTCAAATTAACAACTGCTTTATACTTTATAGTCTTAGAGTTGACTGGTGCATTGAAAGGTTGTGTGATACTCTGGTACAGTTAATTCAAATTAACAACTGCTTTATACTTTATAGTCTTAGAGTTTACTGGTGCATTGAAAGGTTGAATGACTTTCCCATATACAACAACCAGTATGTGTTGGAAATGGGGCTTCATTCTCAATCTTCTAGACTTTCAGGTGGTCTATTGGTCTATCTGCTATGCCATAGTGCCTCTCAATGAACTACCATACACCACACTATATAGTATATACTATACTATACACACACACATACACACACCCACATATATATGCTATACTATATATACCATATTTTTCAACTTAACGCCTAAATTAATTTGAAATAAATTATTTTAAAATCTTCAGAAATGTCAGGCTATATATTATCGTATGTGTGTGTTTGTGTGTGTGTGTGTATACCTTATCTTCAGTGAATTGGATGTATCACCTATCATGGATTTATGGGGAAACATAAAGAAATATTATACAAGATTATAAGGGGACAGAGGGGCAAGTGACTGGACTGAAGGAAAGAAACTTCATAGCAGAGCAGTGAAATCAGGATTCTGCCAAGGTGAATTCAAATAAAGAAGAGTAAGGAAAAAAGAGGGAAGTCATAGGAAATAGATAAAGATGAGGAAGAGTGCTGCCAATATAATGTCATAGAGTTTTGATAGGAATAAAAGGTAAGTGTGACTCTTTAGAAACATCCACAAGATAGAATAATATATGTGTAAAATAGTAAGTCATAGAACCACATAATTTGGGGTTAATAACCATATTCCCATTCCTTTTCCTTCTCTTTTCCTAGGTTTCAATGGTATTCTTTTGGACTCAGATGACAGACATAGAACTAAGTTGCAAATACAGTCCCACTCTGGTTCTCTAAACATATAGTCTGGCAGATTATACCACAATGAAAAGAGTACTCTTTGAGGACCAGCCCAAGTAACAGGAGGCTCATTTCAAAGAGTCTGAATATTAGGTGATTAATTCTTTGGCCATAGCAACTCGTGGTACTCAAACTGGTCTGTGATCTCTTCAATTCATGTTTCATACAATAATGCAGATCATACTCTATCCATGCCTATCCTTCCTGTATAATTGTATCCATGTCCTCCTATAGACAGGGAGTTTAAATAATGTTTTGATTGCTTCCTTACTTTCTTCTAACATTTTAAGGTCACCATCTAGTTAGCACAGTGGAAAAAGTGTTGTACCTGGAGTCACAAAGTTGTTTTGGCATTGTTCAATCATTTCAGTTCCATTTGACTTTTTGGAACCAAGACCGCCTTTGGGGTCTTCTGGGCAAAGATAGTAAAGTGGGTTACCATTTCCTTCTGCACCTTGTTTTACTGATGAGGAAACACAACTAGGTCACATTCAGATTTTCCTGACTCTAGGTCCGGTGCCCTAGACACTTTGTCAACTGGCTGCCCAGTGTCAGAAAGACCCGAGGGCAAATCCACCTTCAGATATTTACTAGTTGTGTGACTTTGAGCATGTCATTTAATATCTGCTTGTCTCAATTTCCTTACAATATGGAGATAACAACATCTACCTTCCAGGGTTTCTGTGAGGATCAAATGAGATATTTGTAAAGTACTTAGCACAGTGACTGGCACATAGTAGGTGCTATGTAAATGCCTATTCTCTTTCTCTTCCCCTTGCCCTTCCTCCCCCGAGCTGAGCACTCTGTCTGCCCTCACCATGTGATCAACTCACATTCTCTTAACATATAATTCCTTAGTGACATTTCTTATCTTCCCTTTCTCCATTTAGATTTCCTAGGTACTTATTTTTTGGTTGCAGCCTGCTCACATTCACCTCTCCAGTGCCCTCTGTGTAATATTCCTTTTTAATTATTTGGAGACTATTGTAGTAGATGTCTCCTTGTAAGTCACGAGTCCTCTGTGGTACAGTGATGATTGTAGAATGGTAAAAAAGGGGTAGAGGGTGTTTTTTTTTAAATCATAGTTTTTAGATTATATAATTATTCACAGTTGATATTCTGAGAATGAGATCTTTGTCTAATAACCAACAAATTAATATACTTTTGAGGGAACTGGATGTTAGTATTGATAGTATCATGATAAATGAAATTAGGGAAAAGAAAATTGCTGCTAAATAGAATCACTGTCAGGTTCTCCTTAGAGAGGCAAACGAAGGATTTCATAGAGTTGATTTCATCACATGCCCAAAGGCAATAAGAAATGTCATTTTATGGGTCATCTCATCTTGCATTGCTTGCAATGAACATAGGAAAAGGAACACCATGAAGATAATTGCAGCTCATTTCCAACATCTGTTGCTGTAGATGAATAGGTAATAGATAGAGAAATTCTATAGGGAAGTTAATGAAATGTTTTAAAACGAATATAGCTTGATACTTGGGAACTTCTGTACAAAAGAGGGCATAAAGAGAGGAAAAAGATCCATAGACTACTCAGAAATCTCATATTTATATGTCATAATAATTTCTTTCAGCAGAGTGAGCTGGTATTGTACATGTCAGGTTTTGAAAAACGTAGCAAAGCATGAAATTGACTATAGTTAATAGACAGGAAACAACTTGTTACTGATGTGTAAGTAATATCCAAATGAGCTGGATGTGTTTAGTCAGACCATCAATTAGTTGGATTAAGGTTCAAAATCAATGTAAAATTATATGAAAGGTTAAAGATAAAATGATTATCTATTGAACAATTACATGAACTTCCATACTTGAAGTGTCCAAAATCTTCATGGATGAATGCTTCCTTCACATGCAGTGACAGTACTACCTTCAATGAGTTTTTCCCTATTCTCACTTTTTTATATATTCTCTTTATATTAATTCTGCATATAGTTATATACATTCTTGTTATCACTTACATTTGTATCCCTAGTACAGTGCTTAGCACAAGGTAGCACTAGGAATAAAGATAAAGATAGATCAAGAACTATGATTTTATTGACATAGGCCCATCTTTAGTCACAAAATTGACTGAAAGGGACAGAGAATAGGAATTCTCATTGTGGTTATTCTATGCTAATTCCAAAAATATAACTCAGTAGAGCAAAGTAGTCTTAAAGGCTCTTTGTCAAGGATACTTTTACACACATGTTCATATCAAACATAATTCTACTTAGAAAATTATACAATGATCTTTTAGCTATTACTGTCAGGTGAGAACTACAGAATTAGAGCTAGGACAGAGCTTTGTGGTCATCCTGTCTAGCCCCTTCCTTTTATAGTTAGGAAACTGAATCTGGAAGAGGTTGAATGAATAGAGCAAAGTCACATAGGAAGAAAACGAGGTCATGATTTGAATGCAGCTCATCTAATTCCAAATCTAGCACTTTCCAGGATAGCCACAAAACATGGAAATAAGGGCTTGCTAAAAATGTTCATCACTACAACTGAGAAATATTCCAATGGAAGAGGTATTCCCTAAATTCTGAATTCTTCCATATGTTCTTCTTTCTAGATGATAAAATGATTGCCTCAAGTCCCTCAACATTACAAGGATAGGCCTTGTAATACCCATGTTGAATTCCAAACACAAAATCTAACATACACATTTAAAAACATGAATGAATCATGAATCTAGAGCAAGAAGGGGCCTTGTAGTCCAGAGCCCTCATTTTACAGATGAATAAATTGGATCCCATAGAGAGTAAAGGATTTGCTCCAGGTCACTCAGGTAAGAATCAGAGGCAAAATTGGAATCCAGGTCAGTGATCTTCTCCCCCTGCTATACAACACTGCCCCCCTAAGTCAAGGACTCTACATTAGTGGGGAATTGATTTAGTGTGAGTTTATACACCTTTGTATGTATCTCTGCCCATCCCAAACACAGTATTGTTTCATTTTTTTACAGCATTGTGACATTATTACAACCCACCTTTCAATTGGGGATATTATCAAGGATAGGGAAATCACGGATAGGGAATGGACCAGGAAAGTCCCACCATTAGCCTTGTTTTAATGTGAACCTCCACCTAAGGAATAAGAAACAAACAAACAAGTTCAATCCAATACCTTGCTTTTCGCCCTCAGGGCAAACTGTGGGAAACTGGCCACTCCTCTTACCCCCATGCCTGTACAGTCCAAGGGTGACATGACAGCAGCAGGATAATAAGTCAGTACTATTCCTAAGGCACATTTCCATATCTGGCCATTTCTTTGCTGCTTTTGTTAATGTGAGCTACACTTGTTCCTTGCCAGAAGAGGTAGAACCTACTTAAGCCTCCAACTTCACTGTTTTCACATCCTTACATTAATCTCTAAAAAGGGAGATGTTACTCATTCCTTTCTGTTTACAGAATGCTCAAGCACTCCAGATCACAGATCTGAGACAGGAAGAGTGTCTCTTCTCTCCTAATTAATGTGCTTGGACTTCATACACAGGCACCCTGTTGGGGAATGAGGTTTGATATTATTTCCCCAACAGAAAACTATTTTGCTAAACTGGCACTTCATAGCATACATAGCACAGCTGTCATTTGAAATTCAAGGCTAGGATAAAGTAAGTTCTTATTTCTTCCTTAAAGGCAAAAATCTAGTTGTTTTCATGTGGTCACAAAAATTTCACACCAAGTAGCAAAAATGATTGATTTCTCCCTCCCCCCACCACCACGCACACCTTTTTCGAAAATGGGGAGGTGTGTGGAAGGAGGGAAGAAGGAATGGGGAGAGGCAGTAAGACTTGCCTGTGTCCTACAGCCTTGTCTGCTAAATAAAAACCATTCATTGCCTGAATCTTTCTCCCTTACACACATGCGGGTTGGGCTTATGGGTATGAATCACAGGATTCCAAATAACAAGTGCCAGCTACATTTGATTTTTTTAAAAAAAAGTGAACCCTGCAACCCAGCCTTCCACCCATCCTGCCCCTCCCTGTCCCTCTTTTCTCTTCCCTTCTCCTCCCCCTCCCTATCAAGCTCCAGTCTGACTAGCCCAAGGGGGAGCAGTGGTGGAGCTATTAAATCAGTTCCCAGGAGGTTTAACACTTGCAGCAATTTGTAGTGAAATTACCAGCTGAACTTGGTTTGGAGCCTGGCTCTAACCCTCCTCGAAGGGTGTGGTGCCAGAGTAGAGTAATTTGCTGTCTGTAAATGCCGTGAATTTGATTATTGTGCACATTATGAAGCATACGCAAAGCTAAAGCAGACAGGAGAATGTAGCCGACCAGCCCTTGAGTTTGAGGCTCTGTGGTTAAGGTCACCCTGGCTCCTTTCCCTGCCTTATGAAATGTATTGTTGTTAACTTTGGCTAATCTACAAGATGTGCCAACGGCCGGGCAAGTAAAAACTCCAGGCAACCCTGTTTACTTAGGATAAGCCTGTCTCCTTAAATCCAGTGTACACAGGGTACCTCTGTATCTACCTTCTTCATGGAGTTGGAAAGGCACAATCTCCCTTCTAACGCAATGAAGAAGTAATGTTTCCAAAAGGCTGGGATGCTTATGTAACCAAAAAGGATTCTGTTGGAAACTGTTGCAAACTCTGTAGCCCTTGCTTCTTATAAGGAATCCTTGCCGGGAAGTACACCGGCTTGCTTTCTTCTGCTGCCCTCCCCCTTCTTTTCTTGCAATATAATGACAGTGTTGTTGCTCAGTCGTGTCTGACTCTTAGTGATCATTTGGGGTTTTTTTGGCAAAGATATTGAATCGGTTTCCCATTTCCTTCTCCAGTTCATTTTACAGCTGAGGAAACTGAGGCAAACAGGGTTAAGTGACTTGCCCAGGGTTTCACAGTTAGTAAGTGTCTAAAGTCAGATCTGAACTCAAGAAAATGAGCCTTCCTGACTGTAGGCCCAGCATTCTATCCTCTGTGTCACTTAGCTGCCCCCATAGTGAGAATGCATATTTGTGCATTTTAGTGGCTTACAAAGACTTTCTCCATTCAGCCACTCTAGGAGGGAGATTGAAGAAGTAATATTACCTCCCCATTGACAGATGGGGAAAATGAGATGCAGAGGGAGTTAAGCAACTTGTTCACAGTCACAGGGATATTAATTGTCAGAATCAGAAAGGGAACTCATTGAATTCTGCAACTATTAGATTTTGTCAGTCCTGGGTTCTTGCCACTAGAACTAATGATTGGGCTGTGACTGTTTTGGTTTGTTATTATAGCTGTGCTTGGGGGGGGGAGAGTAGGGTTAGGGAGGGGTAGTTACTTATGCCAACAGGGTCAAGCCTAGTGTTGATTTATCATGGTCATCTGGTCTAGGAGTGGTCAATTGCCTGGAATTCATTTTCCTTATTAGAAATAAAACCCTCATATCCCTTCATTTAGTTTTATGTAAATTTATATATACATTTTTATAAATACATATTTAATTATGTGAAATTTGTAATTATATAGAAAAATAAAGGGGGATATTATGCATATTCAATCAACTGAAGTCAATTTAATCATCTTTTTGTTTGTCCAAATGAAGATATCATCTTTGGAAGGGTCTTTAAAATTTTCAAAGTATTTCCTTTTTTTTGACTCTGTCTCCCAGTTCTGTTGGCTACAGTTTTTAATCCTCAATTCAAGTCTTAAATAACTGTTTGAGATGTCTTCATTTTATTTCCATAAATGCAAATTTGCTTAAACTCTCTTATAATCACCGAGCATCTGTAGAACAAATTATTTTGTTGTCTGCTGTTCTGAGGGTAGATCCATGCAAACTCCATGCAGACTACTGTTGATAAATTCTTACCCTTCATGGAAAAAAAACCCCAAAACTTTGATAGTAGGACTGGGGAATTGGTGAACCCAGACCTAAGCCAGAATATTAGAGTGGGTGAGTTAATGAAGATGGTCATTTTATTATACCTGGTTCTTAATGACCAGAAGTGGGAGCATGAATGGGAAACAAATGATCTCATCGAAATACCCTTTAATATTGGATGCTTGGCCCTAGTTAGCACATCAAGTGATGTTCCCCAAGAAAAGTTATAACTGTAAAAATTCTCTCAGTTTAGGGATAAAATTCTTTACCCAAGATGTCTTGAATTTTCAGTGAATTTTAGTCTCCATGTTTAAACTCCTTTAAAGCAGGAAAATAACTGAAAAGGATGTAAGCAGTAAGTGCCATAGAAACCCACCAATCTTGTCTCTCCTCACATCAATGTACTTATTAAAATATGCATCTATGAGAAATATACCTCTATGAAAAGCTTTTGCAATCCCACTAGGGGAAAAACCCTGCTTCATCATCCAGGCTGGTAGCTGGTTCTGTTTGACAGTAGATGTCTTGGATGACATCTTGCTACCTTGGAGTCAGATAAATTTGAGACTCTGATCTGGGTCTGGTGATAAATAGAGCATTCATTTTTTAAATATCAGTCAAGTAATTTCTTTTCTCTCATTTTTTCCACTCTCTCCAAATCCCCCCTGAACATAGTCACCTGAAATATCTTCCTAAAGCATAACTTTTGTCAAGATTCCCCCACTCAAAAATCTTCATTGGCTCCCCTTGGCCTGGAATTGAAGATAATTCACAACAATCTGGTTTTTAACTGATTTCTTTTTTTAAAAATTTTCTGATTTCTCAATCATGTCACCTTCTACTTATATCAAAACCTTTACTCCAGCCAGACTGGAGTCTAGGATATATGCTTTCGGTCCTTAGTTCATGTTGATTGTCACTAAATCATTCCTATCCTAAAAGATTTAATAAGAGGCAAATAAATTCACTCTGATGAGTATGCAATTAGACTTGCTAGGTGGAATTGTTAAGGAAGTCCCATAACCTCCATAGTCATCAGAAAGGTTTGTCATCTATTCCTGGTTCTATCTCTCTGGTGATTGGGTCAACTTGCTATCTAAAGGGTATGACTTAACAGTCAGAATGAGCTTTGATTCCTTACCTTTGGTAAACTCTACCTCTTTCACACTCTTAGTGTATTTTCCTGAACTCTAAGCATTTGATCTTAGCAAAATGGTGTTACTCTTTTCAGAAAGAATATGTACAATTTTATAGTTACTTTGCTTGACAAAGAAGCTACATAACATGAAAAATAAACCACTTATTGCGAAATTTAATCTCCTTCTCCTAATTCTCCTCACACCCTTGTCACCTCTAAGACAATACAGAAGTTTCTCACAACAGAAAATGCATAGGTCAACTTATTTACTATCCCTCTGTCTACATGACCCAAAGTTCATCTTCATCTTGTAGACTCAGTAACTTAGGTCCTCGAAATTGATGCATGGGGCATAAACTCAGGATAAGAGAGAAATTCCCATGGCCAATGTGTGTCTCAGGTTCAGCTATCTTGTCACAGGAAACAACCTCTAATTTCTTTTCACCGTGGCTAATTCATCCTCAAGAAGCAAGGGCATAGACAAGTGCAAACCAGACAAGAGAAGAGAAAAAACCCAACCAACTAACCAAAAATTCCTCTTTATTCAATTTGCCATTTTACTCTTCTCTCTTTCTCTCTCTCTCTCTCTCTCTCTCTCTCTCTCTCTCTCTCTCTCTGTCTCTCTCTCTCGCTCTCATACACACACGCACACACACACAACACACACACACACTCACGCACACTCATACATCTAATACAAGTCACCTATATCCTATTGCCACACCACAAGATTACCCCTCAATCTGCCTAATTACCATAAACAGCATAAGCTTGGGTTATGGCAACACTACTGGGGGTGGGGGTGGGGATACTACTTCTGCTACTACCCAGCTAGCTTACTAGAATTTATATAGCAATTTAAGGTTGGCGAAGTGCTTCATATATGTTATCTAATTTGATTCTCAATATATCTTTGTGAAGTAGGTACTCATTATCCCATTTTATACGTGAGGAAATTGAGGTAGAGAGGATTTAAGTGACTTACCCAGGATCACACATCTAGTAAATATCTGAGTCAGAATTTGAACCCATATCTTCCAGACACTGCCTCCAGTCTGTCAATAGGCATTCATGAAGTACCTTCCATGTGCCAGTCACTCTGCTTAGCATTTGAGGAAACACAAATACACACACACACACACACACACACACACACACTAGTCCTTGCTCTCCATGTTCTTAGAATCTAATGGAGAAAAGAAAATGCAAATTATGGATCAAATCATTTAGAAAGGAAAAAATTGGAGATAATCAAGGCAGTTTTAAGAGACTTAGAAGGGAAGGGCAAGGTTTTAGCCAGGACTTAAAGAAAGCCCAAAAGCCAGCAGATGGAGATGAGGAGGAAGAGTATTCCATGCACATGAACAGCCAGTGAAAATGCAAAAAGTCCGAAGATGGACAATCGTGTTTGAGGAAATGCAGAGATCTGCTTCAAAGGATCAAATATTAAGTGCAAGGGAGCAAAGTATAGGAAGAGTAGAAAGGTAGGAGGGGATCAGTTATGGAGCACATAAACCTCCAAGCAGAGAATTGTGTATCTGATTTTAGGTGACAGGGAGCCACTGGAGTTTATGGAATGGTGGGGATGTTGGGAATATTGTAACACACTTCAGAAGATCAACTTGTCATGCTTGAAGACAGGGATTATTTTAGACTTCTTTTTGTATTCCCAGAACAATTTACAGTGTCTGGCACATAGTAGGAGCTTGATATACGTTTATTAAATAAATGAATGATAACTGAATGAAGGACAGATTGAACTGAGGAGAAATTTGAGGCAGGGAGACCCGACAACAGGCAACTGAAATAGGACAATGTCCATTGCTATTCCCAATGTATTAGGTTCAAGGTCTTAGGCTATCTCCATCCAGATCCGAGGGGACAGAATGTTCAAGGTGCTGGTGGTGTTTGGTGGTTTGATTTTTCTAGGATAGGATGCCTCCTGTCTCTCTCTCAGGGTGTCTTGTTAACATAAGATAGGTTAGCTTGCCTGCCTTGAGAGGGAAGGCAATTTATTGCCTTTCTTTTATCCCCAGTGCTTAATATAGCTGTCTGACACCTAGTAAGCACTTAATAAATGCTTGTTGACTGACTATCCAGCTTTTAAAGGCCTTACAACTTATTATTTATACCATAAAATCATATTTCAGCAGTCATTCATTTGTGAATAAAGTGTTTTCTAAAGTCAATTTCTAAGTCACTTGTTTAGAACTTGGAATACTTCTCCCTGTGAAGGGAAAATGTTAAACCTGGTGCCTAAAGTTTCCAATGTAGGTCATAAAAGCCCAGCTAGCCTATAATGAACCTGTGGGCCTTCAGCCAAAAGTTCTACTTCTAAAAAAAGTCATTATGGATGGGAGTGAGCCTGGGTTTTGAAGGTAGAGCACATTTATGCCAGATCCAACAAATTAAAATGGCTTCACATTGAACAAAGCTATCTATAGTCATAAGAAAAAATCCTCTAAGTCACTGTTGATCAGAGATATGCAAATTAAAACAAGGCACTGTGGTATTGTGTCATAACCAGCAGAGAGGCTAATATGATCAAAAGGAAAATGTTGGATGTTGAAAAGGACGTGGGGAAACTGGGACACTAATGCGCTGTTGGTGGAGTTGTGAACTGATCCAACCTTTCTAAAGAGCATCTTAGAACTACGCCCAAAGCCTAAAAAGGCTATAAAATTGTGCATATCCTTTAATCAAACAATACCACTGCTAGGTCTATACCTCAAAGACATCCAAAAAAGGGAAAAGGACCTTTTTGTACAAAAATACTTACAGCAGCTCTGTTTGTGGTGGCTAAGAATTGCCAATCAAATGGATGCCATCAACTGGGGCGTGGTTAACCAAGTTGTGGTATATGATTATAATGGAATATTATTGTGCTATCGGAAATGACAAGCAGGATGATTTCAGAAAAACCTGGAAAGACTTAACATGAACTGATGCACAGTGAAATGAAGAGAACAAGGAGATCATTGTACACATTAACAGCAATATTGATCGGTGAAGAGCTATGAATGACTTAGCTATTCTCAGCAAAACAATGATCCAAGATGATTGCAAAGACTACTGATGAAGCATACTATCCACCTCTGGAGAAAGAACTGATATTGATAAAATACAGGCTGACGCATGCTATTTTTCACTTTCTTTCATCTTTTCCCTTACCTGAGTCTTCTTGTACAAAATGACTAATGTGGAAATGTTTTACCTCTATCTGATTATCATCTCAGGGATGGGGGAGGGAGGGATAGAATTTGGAACTCAAAACTTTAAAAATATCAAAAATCTAGAAAAAATAGCTTCATATTGGAACAAGGGTCATGAACTTTTATATCTATCATCTGCAGATGAGACTGTGTCAAGTAACAAAGGCTGTTTTTTAAGAGGAAATATATTGTGGAGAGGAAGCATTCCTGGTGGGGGGCCACCACAGAATGTAGAAAGCAGTGCTCTAGAAGCAGGTTTGCCAGTGATTGAGGATAAATTGAGGGAGCCAGTTCTTGGCATGGAATAAGTACTTTAAAATGCTTATTGAGAAATTCTTACCCCCAGATGCTACATCCTGGGCAAACTCCTCTGTGATCCTGCTCTAATCCCATCCTACTGCCCCTTCCTTAACAATGGTCTCCATGAAATATCTTGGGATCTTTTCGTATTTTGTTTCCTACGAGTCAGTATCATAGGGTCTCTCTCCACTTCCTATAGAATTTGCTTTTAAAAGATAATTTAAGGTTTCACTTCATATTGCTTGAGAAGCCTCATTGCACAGTTGGTAGAGTCTAGCCTGATTCAGGAATATCTGAGTATAACTCCATCTTCTGGCAAATACAGGCTGCATTAACCCTGAGGATATCAATTAAACTCTCAGAGCTGTGGGCTACTAAGCTTATAAATTGTAGAGAAGATAGCAACCTGTATTAATGAAGGGAGTTTCTTCATTTGGAAGTTCTCTATACCAATGAAATTAGAGAAGGAGTACCTCATTCATACTGTTTCTCCTGGACATATTCTAGATACTTTTCCAGTGTTACAAAATTACTTATTTTGACTCTGCCTAGAATATTATGGAATCAGAGAATTTGAGAGCTGTAAAGGACTTCGGGTATTTTTGTCATCCAATCCATACACAAAAGGAATCCCAACCACAACATATGTGACAAGTACCCATCCAGTCTCTGTTTGTGGATCGATGAGGAGGAGGAAATGACTAGCTCTTGAGGGACCCTTTGTCATATTTGCAATAATTCTAATAGAAAGTTTGTTCTGACATTTAACCTACATTCTTCGTAAATTCTACTCAGAGGCAGCTAGGCTGTCATAGTGCATAGATTCCATGGTCTAGAGTCAGGAATACTCCTGTTCCTGAGTTCAAATCTGGCCTCAGACGCTTCCTAGCACCATGAACCTGTTGGCCTCAGTTGTCTCATCTATATAATGGGCAAAAGAAGGAAATGGTGAACTACTCCAGTATCTTTGCCAACAAAACCCTACAAGAGGTAATGATGAGTCAGATAGGACTGAAGTGAGTAAAGAACCAAACAAAAATCTTCTGCCCATTAACTCTTGTTTCACCTTCTGGGACCAAAAAACAAATGAGTCTAATCTTATCTCCATATGACAGTTCTTCCTCTACTTAAAGACAGTTAGCAGCAGTTCCCTTCCTCCTCCCCACACAAATCATGTCTTTTTCAAGCTAAAGAATTCTAATGACTTCAAATAATTCTATTATGACATGGGCTCAAAGCCCTTCACCATTCTTGTTATCCTCCAGATACTCTTCAGAGTGTCCGTTCCCACTGTGGTCTATCTATCACTCAGCTACCAAAGAAATATTCCTAAAAGGTAAGTCTAACCATGTCACGCTTCCTCCCTACCTACTGCCTTCCCATTCAGTAAACTCCGGGGGTACCTATTACCACCTGATACATTGCAGGTTCTTAATAAATGAATGTCTCACTAAGCAACTCTCTTGCTTAGCAATGTCTTTAACTGTGGCACCCAGGAAGGTATGAGATACTCCCCATGAGCTCTGATGAAGGCAGGGTAGTAAGTTGGAACTATCACCTCCAGTTTCTGGAAGCCTTGCATCTCTTAAAGCAGCCCAAAGAGCATATTAGATTTTATAGTGTTCATGTCTCACTTTTGACTTGCTGAATATGTAGTTCATTAAACACTCCAGACTTTTCCAAACTATTACAGAGAATAGAAGGTCTACAATCCAGGGTCTCTAAGAGGACCTGGCAAGGTTGTGATCTCCTTAAGGGCAGAAATAGTATTTTCTATCCTTTTAATACACTTCACCATTCCTGTATATAGTTCAGCTTCCAATAAATGTCTACTAATTGTCAGCAGAGAAGATAGTAGAAGATTCCCCAATATAGGTCTGGAGACTTATAGCAATCATACACAGGAAGGGGATAATTGAAATTAAGATAGATTTGGTTAGGATAGGGAAATTTGAGTGTTATTACAAAGTCTTCAAATGACTCATTGTATGTCCTTGGTTGTTGGAGGTAATGGTGACTCACTTTTTTTTTTATTGAACTTTAAGATTTATAGAGAGCACTTTTCTCAGAACTGCCCTGTGAGAAGGGAAATAGAAGTATTATGACCATTATTTTGTAGATGAAGAAACTGAGGCAAAGATAGGTTAAATTACCCAAAGCCACACAACTTGTTTTTGGCTGAGATAATAGTTGAACTTGGGCCTCTGACTTCAAATTCATTGCTCTTGACTTCCTTTGCCAAAATAACATTAAAATGGAAAGCTCTCATTATACCCTTTCTCAAATTCATTTTCGCTGCCACCATCTGGGGTGTATGTATATATATATATATATATATATATATATATATATATATATACACACACACACACACATATATA
>CM053769.1:563792542-563859701 GCA_028658325.1 Potorous gilbertii | reverse complement strand
GACTTAAATTCATTCCTAAGTTTTTTCTTCCCTGGCAGTATCTTTTTCCCATATGTACACTGTAATATACTATCTTCAAAGTCCATTCAAGTATATAGCTAATGGTCATGACAAAAGTCGAGATTATACAGATGAAAGTTATTATAAAATCTGACATTCAATTGTTTTGACACACATTTAATGCCCCTCCTTCCTGGCATAGTTGCAAAGACCTTTACTAACTTGCTTGTCCTCCTCTACTTACTCTCCAGAGTGTCTTTCTCCACGGCAGTCCATGATCCACTCAGCTTCCATTTTACCATTCCAGTTTCCTTTAAATATTCCCACTCTAGTTCTAATCCATTATTTCACTCTCTTTTCTTGTGAGATCTCCCTATACAGAGCTAGGTTCAGTTATTTCCATTTTCAAGGTTCCTATGGAATAAAAATATGTCCCTGCATGAGCTCCCGGTTTACTTCATGTTGTCTTCAAATCAAAACTGTTTTTCCAAGTAGCCACGTGATTCATTAATATGACTGCCATCCCTTGAACTTTGTACAACAGAAATCTCTCATTGTGACTATTCAGTCCTTTATTTAATTTATCTTAATTACCTATCCATTTTCATCAATACACCCTGGGTTCCCTTTTTTGCCATTACTTAGCTGGTTTCATAGAATTAAAAAGGATTTAGAGCTGACAGAATCTTAATTTTCATCTAGCCCAACCCTCCCTCACTCCCTCCATTTTACACACAAATGGAATAAACAAAAGCTTCAAGAAACTAAAAAAAAAAGTAATCCTTATTATGGGTAACTTACCCAAGATGATATGGATAGTTAGTCATAGTCGGTATTGGAATTTAAGTAAGTTTCTTTATTCCCTCCTTGCTAACTTTTTCTTTTCAATCTTTTCCACCTGCTTGGTTCATCTCAGCTTTGCTTAAACTTCTTACTTCTCCACTCAATTCTCATAAATTTGTGATAGTTTTCTCCCATTCAGTTCTCTCCATCCTAAATCAGACCACTTGGTAGTATGTTGAGGGTCCTCCCCTACAAAGCAGGAATCAGTTCTGGCCCATAAGTATCTAATTAGTAGATTAATTAACTCCCTGTTTAATCCATGTGGATACAACACCAGTTACTAACACCAATCACTCTGAACTGCCTTTGCCAAACTGTCAGGACTTTTGAGTAAGGGGTTTTGTCTTATTGCTAAACAGTGATATAATGCATACTTTATAGAGTTTTCAAAGCCAGTAAGACTAAAGTCATCTTGCAGCAATCTTCAGTCTACAACCAAGAATCATGTGGAGAAATTAAGCATGATATGTCAAATTTAAAAATGGTCATTCCATGAATTAGAAGGATTTCAAGTTTTCATAAGGGAAACCCAGAATTGAAGAAAAAAACTTACCTCCAATATCAAGACCCAAAAGAAGTCTAAAAAGGTAAAAAGGGAAAAGAAAATATAAAGGGTTCAATGGAGTTAAACAATTTCCCTACTTGGGCTTCCCTACATGAGAAGATGATACTTATAATTCTTAAAAATTATACCATTAACAGTACAGCTAGAAGGAATATGCATAGACAAAGGGCATGAGTATAAGTAGAATTTGAAGGAATGACCTAAAAATAATTGAGGGATGTGACAGAAGAATGCCCTGGGTGTAGAAGGAAGGAAGAAGTAGAATGGGGTATATTATTTCACATGAAGTGGTAATAAAAAAATCTATTCCATTGGAGGAAAAGATGAGAGGGCAGGAAATGTTCAAAAAATATGAACAAGGAGTTTTTGGATGAAGAAATCAAAGCTAGCTTATAAGCATATGAAGAAATGTTCTAAATCATTT
This sequence comes from Potorous gilbertii, assembly GCA_028658325.1. Lineage (NCBI taxonomy): Eukaryota > Metazoa > Chordata > Mammalia > Diprotodontia > Potoroidae > Potorous > Potorous gilbertii. Next base: position 563,857,869 of record CM053769.1, on the reverse strand, counting down.
TTGATTATGCTGAGGCACTATCTCACATCTATCAGATTGGTTAATATGGCAAAAAAGGAAAATGTTGGATGTTGGAGAGGATGTGGGAAAATTGGGACACTAATGCAGTGTTAGTGGAGTTTTTAACTGATCCAGCCATTCTGGAGAGTAATTTTGAATTATGCCCAGAGGTCAACCAAAATGTACATACCCTCTGATCCAGCAATACCACTACTAGGTCTGTATCCCAAAAAGAGCATGAAAAAAGGGAAAAGGACCTTCTAATGTTAAGGTAATTTGAAGATCTTCTCTGCCCCTTAATAGGACCATGTGACCTGCTTTCAGCTTTGACTCAGACCACAATTTGAGTCACCTGGAGCAGGAAGAGAGTGAGGTGGAACTAAAAGAGAGGGAGCAGGAAGAGCAGAGGCAGAGTGGTGAGCCTGGGTGAGAGAGGGTTATTTTGCCTACAGAAGTTTGTTTGTGGGGAGACTTGATGGAGCGAAGGCTTGGGGTGGCAGTCTTCCCTCCATTAGTAATGTGTACAAGCTTCATTGTTACTATGGTGACATTGGCTTTCTGGTATCTGAATAAATATTTTGGTTTCACCTTTGAAGAAAAGAGTTTATATTTTGTGAGTTTACTCTGGAAATATGCCTACATATCCATAGCAGCTGCTATAGGTATCTCACTGGGGCTACAAATGGAAGCTAGGATAGAATCTTGAAAAATAAAGTTTCTACTTGGAGACAAGAATGCTCTAGGGAGGGAGATGGGTATCCTGGGATGGGAGGATTTACCTTATTCCTCCCTGGTGAGAGAATGGAATAAAAGCACTGGACTTTTTGAAAACTGGGAATCAAGGCTAGAGAAAAGGAATAACCAGAGATTTAGAAAGATGTTTGCAAGGAATATCAATAGAATGGGGGAAAAGAAATGGCAGGGACATGAAGATGGGCATTGTTAATAAGCTATCATATATTAAAGTAGAGAAAAACTGCTGGAGGAGAAGGTTCAGTGGAAAAAGGAGTTAGCTGATTTGCAAGAGAAGCTTTCTATGCTACAGTCTCCAAACTTTCCTTTATAAGATCAAGCTAAAAAGTATCAGGTGGTAATACAAAAAGCATTTGTGAGAATTGTTCAGAAATAAAAATAAAGGGAAAGTTAACAACAAGAAAGTGAATTCAACCCCTGTATTTGTGGGACCTGACTGGGGCCTAGATACCTGGGAGGAAGACATGTGGAAGGAAAATGAAACAAATGTAGATGATGAGACTTCTAAGAATGTGGGCAAACTTCCAATACTAAAAAGGAAGCAGGAGAACTGGGGTGGGGGTGGCACACAGTGTCTAAGGAAGTAAATGAGGGCTTTACTCAGCAAGAAGATACTGATATTTTAGGTTGATTCACCCAAATAATGGAAGAATCATTAGTATCTTGGATAGTGAGAATCTGTGATGAAGGGGCCTGAGGAGTATGGATAGATAACACAGATTGTTTGAAATTCATAGATATTAGAATTCTTTTGTACAACAAGCTTTTAGGGATTATCATATTCAAGGAGATAACAATGGAATTAATCTGTTAGCTTTAATTGCTGAGGGATGCAGTAAGCAGTATTTCACTGGCTCTATATAGCCTAGTGGAGATAGACCCTGGTATTCATTTAGAGACTGTATGAGAAAATTAAAGGAAGAGGTTATGAAAATGTCAATAATGATGGGAGATGTGATGCTTGTGAAAGAATTCCCTTAAGGGTTCCTCAGGAATATAATAGTGAAATCTGCTTCTCCTGCTTATAAGCACCTAATTCTCATACTACTTTTGGAGGTGCTAGATAAGATTTCACAGTTAAATGACTTAGGGAAATGGGGAAAAGATATATTTCCTCAAGAGAGAAGAATAAGTAGTCCAGGTCTTTCTGAATCTATGTTTGACCCTTTTTCCATTGAACCAGGGTTAAAATAAAATATAAACAGATCCTGTAAGATGCATATTGATTTTAAAAAGCCATAAATTAGCATTATCTATCTAACATATTTTTTAAAATGTTATTTATTTTGTCATTTTAATATGGTTTCCACAGGACACAAGGATGTTGGGGGCCTACAGTTTGACACCTCTGCACTAAATTGAGGTGTCTCTCATCTTTGGTAATATTGTACAATATTATTAATATTATTAATTGGTAATATTCACAAACTGAAGCTGCAATATAACACTACCATCTATAAGATGAAGTTCAGCATAGGACAAGTCTCCCTTAACCTCACCCAAAAAAACTTAGAAGGACTTTGGTCAGCTGTTGTCTTATTTTTCAGCATGATCCTATGCTGTATGATCCAGAGACATTATCATGAGACCATCCTTTTTAAAAACCCAACAATTCTTCATTACAAATTTCCTGACTAGTCAACTCTTACTTTCTCACTTCATCTATCAGTTAATGAAACTGTCTTTTCCCCTCAACTGGGATGTGAGTCTTGAGTCTAACACCCAGATTTGCCATCACACCATATATGGAATTTTTCGTCTTGGAGCAATGAGTTATGGGTTGTCTAACTCCATATGCACTTGTCATAGTTGGATTGATTTAACCTCAGTCACTTTAAACTTCACGTCAGCAAAAATGGCTCAGCAGGTCTCCATGAATCCAAGTTCTTCTTTTTTCTTTCTTCAAAGGCCTTTCTGGTATAAACAGAGAGTCCCAGAGTCTCACTTCTCATTTATTTCACTGTCTGAATTTAATCTCAGCAGATGCACCAAGAATGATAAAACCAGACAGCCTGAAAATAGTGATCCAGTCCTTCCAGACAAAGATAAAATCTTAATTAAAAAATAAAAACATAATTTTTCTAGGGCTTCTAATAAGCTCCAGAAGAAGGGGGAAGGAAACTTGTCTGTTTCTGAAAGCAAATTTGGAAATGATGACATCCCCTTATTTTTACCCCTAATAGTTTTAAAATGCAGTTCTTGTGTTTTGGATACAAAATAGTTCAGACAAGACATACTTGCATTGTCGTGTTCCACCACTGGAGGCAGAAACCACCTGGAAGAAGGCCCCCTTTGTTTTCTCTTAATGTCTTTTCAGGTCACTGCATCTTTCCTTAGGCCTATAGGCTATTTGGTATTAAGATAGAAAGGATCCAGGAAGCAAGCTCCTCATCTTTTATACTCACCAATGATAGAACATAGATTTCCTCTCTCTTCTCCAGCTAGAGGATTATGCTGCCCTTGTGTCCTGGCCAAATTCCAACACATCCTTTCATGCTGCCTCCTTATGTTCTCCTTGAAGTTTCAATTGGATGCAGGATTCCTTTTCCCTTCCTGTTCTAGGCTGTTGTAGCTGTGCTACTCTCCAGCTGTGTGACAGCTGTCACATTCCAGAGGTAATGTCATTCCATTGACAGCTGAAATGATTACTCTTTTGCACAATACAGTGCACAAACCACTCTGGACTTCTTTGTTCTATGAAAAGTTCTATAAATGTCAGGTATTATTAATTGTCCTAATTAGAGATGGGAAAACCAAAAGCATTTTTTGAGGTCTGGAGAACTCTCGAGAAACATTTTCCCCTGTGAAATATTGCTTTTCCAGCTGTCAGTTTCAATTTAAAATTCCAGAATGGTGAGCAAATGGACTAAAGCAATTGCTCCCATACATGTGCAAGGGGACCCCAAAATCTGGAAGTATCAACCGCCTCAGAAATGAAACTTTTTTATTTGTACATTATTTACACAGTATACTGAAGAAATATGAACATAAATTACCTTTGCTCCTTAAAAAAATTCTTTATAATAAGAAATAATACCCACCAATTGACATAGAGCCTGGGTGCCTGCAAGAACTTTCCAGTTGTCCATCAGAAGATGGGTGGGGTAGTAGGAAGGTCTTGTGCTCCACAGAGTTTCTTTGTATCTCATTAGGTTCAAGATTTCAATTACACTGAGTAATTTGAGAATTCCTGGGTCCTAATGAGAAGCTCCTCTAACTGCTAATTATTTGCATTTTATATGCTCTATGACTATTTTAGGAGCCCCAAGAAGTACAATGTTCCTACTGATAGCCCTGAATGGATTCAAATTAAGAAACACAAACTCACCCGCAATCTGACTTTAAATGGTTTCACTATATACAATGACTTAAGTCCATAGATGTTAACCAACTAGAGCTTTCTCCATGCTACTTGGCCCCATTGAACATTTGGGGCTTTGAGCTGGAGTACAGGGATAAACACAATGGTCAAGAAATGAAGAAATGGAAATGGAGTAAGAAAGGGGAGGGAGAGGGAAAAAACATGAAGGTGAGAGAAGCCATCCAATACAATTTTACCAAGTTGCTAGCCAGAGTAGGATCCTGGGTGGGAAAGAAAGAATTGTCAAGTGCTGTTTATTCTTGAGTCACTCACTTCTAACAACAATAAATATTTTATATAGCACTTACTCTTTGTTGAGCATTGTGCTGAGCACTTTCCAACTATACAACCATCCCTACCTCTTACACTCTATGACCCCACACCTCAAGCACTACTTACCCAACTAGTTACCCAATAGAACTATTTCCAGCTGGTGTCATATGCTTGCAAATCACCCTTAACATGCCCCAATGGGGTGGGAACTCACTCTCTTTCTCCCCCTTCCCAATCAACATCCTATGGCAAAGCTCAGTTCACCCAGTCCTTATTATAGGCTTATTACTCCATCATTCAACAGATATTTATTAAACACTTCTTCTGTGACAGGAAATGTGCAGGGTACTGGGTATACAAAGACAAAAAGGAGACAGTCTCTCCAAGTTTACTCAAAGAATACATTCTATCAGGGGAGACAGCATGTACATAAGAACGTAGAAAACAGTGGATAAAGACAAGGACTGCGAGTCAGGGCTGGAAGTGCCAGGCTCAGCCTGGGTCATCAGGAGCTGGGTGTATTTTAGGGTAGGGTATTATAGGCCTCCTCCTCCCTCATCTCCAGCCATGCTTGGGGGACGTCGAAGTTTGTCGCCACTTTTGTTCTTGGGTTCTCAGCTGCCACATGTCGAGCAAAAGGGCAAAGACAAAGACCACCAAGAAGCACCCTCAGCGCACAACCTCAAATGTATTTGCTATGTTTGATCAATCACAGATTTAGAAATTCAAAGAAACCTTCAATATGATTGATCAGAACAGACATGGTTTCATTGACAAGGAGATTTACATGATATGCTTGTTTCCTTAGGAAAGAATCCAACTGATGAATACCTAGATGCCATGATGAATGAAGTTCCAGGTCCTATATATTTTACTATGTTCCTCACAAGATTTGGGGAAAAATTAAATGGAGCAGATTCCAAAGATGTCATCAAAAATACTTTTGCTTGCTTTGATGAAGAAGCTCCAGATACCATTCAGGAAGATTACTTGAGAGAATTGCTGACCATAACAATGGGAGACAGGTTCACAGATGAAGAAGTAGATGAGCTGTATAGAGAAGCGCCTATTGACAAAAAGGGAAATTTCGATTATATGGAGTTCACACGCATTCTTAAACACGGAACAAAAGACAAAGACGGCTAAAAGGCAATGTCAAATTCAGCCAACAGTTCTTATTTTCACTTTGTTTATTTGTGAGACTTCTGATACTGTTTATATGCACTCAGTTTTACTTCTTTTGCCTCTCATGTATTTATTCCAAGCTATTTGGGATATACTTGCACCTCTGTAATCCGACTGGGAAAAGGTTATCACTTCTTAAAATAGAATTAGAGAAATGATCGTTGACTTGCAAAAGCCTAAAGGAAAAAAAATATCAAATTTGTGGTTTAGCTGGATTTTTTACACCTTTTGTGATAAATACTTTTAAAATTAAAAAAAGTAGACAGACTGGCCCTGTGATTATATTGGTCGAGGGAAACTCCTAGTTAAAACTCCCTCTACAAATAGCTCAACATTTTTTCTGCAACTTGTACTCTTAAAGTGTGGCCTAGATTGCTAGGGGTTTAATGACTTGCCCATGGTCAAGTCAGTTTGTGTAAAATGCAGAACTTGAACTCAGTTCCTCCTGCATCTAAAATCATCTTTTATTCTAGTACACTGTGCTGCTTTTCACATCTACTGGATATATGCAAACCAAATGTAAGGTAATTTTTTTTTTTGGTGGGAGAGCTCCATCACCAGCAATGTATTTAGGAGAGATACCATAAGAAAAGAGACATCTGATGGTACAGCATTTTGAAAGAAACTGGGTTTTCTTTTTTTTAAATTTATTTTTTAAAAATTTACTTTTCCCCCCCAAAAAATTACTTTCCCCCAATTACATGTTAAAACAATTTTTAACATTTGTTTTCTTTTTAACGTTTTGAGTCCCAAATTCTATCCCTCCCTCTTCCCTGAGATAGTAAGCAATCTGATATAGGTTATGCATGTATAATCATGTAAAATATTTCCATAGTTGCAGTATACTACTTATATATATTATTTTTATAACTAGACTCAAAAAAAAGAAAGAAAAGAAACAAGGTAGAAAGAAAGAAGAAAAATAGTGTGCTTCAGTCTATATTCAGACAATATCAGTTCTTTCTCTGGAGACAGCATGCTTTATCACGAGTCCTTTGGGATTATCTTGGATTGTTGTATTGCTGAGAAGAGCTAAGTCATTCATAGTTCTTCATCTTATGAAATTGTTGTTACTGTGCACAATGTTCTGTTTCTCCTCACTTCATTTTGCATCAGTTGATTTGTCTTTCTAAATTTTTTCAGGAAACATCCTGCTTGTCATTTCTTATGGCACAATAATATCCACCACAATCATATAACCCAACGTGAGAAACTGAGTATTCTAAGAATGAGGTATTCTACCACCATCATAATGGCCTTTCGTGCTCCTAGTTGTTTGAAGACCTATTGAAACTGGTAGAGGAGCAGCCTGAATGATTAATCGAGTTAAACGGAAACAGCCTTTAAACTCGTACTTCCAAAGGCTGATTATTTATGCGTACTACTGAAACTGCACCTCAATTATTTGTAAAGTTTGACCAAAGGCATTGCCTCAATTTTGGACCAGATTTGAAATGTTTGTAATAGAATTGGCATTATAGTCATACACAGGAATGTGTGCTTATTTATTTAGCAACAATTTGCATGCACAAATTAATTAGAAATTTATTTTTGAGCATGTCAATCCAAGCACAGAACCTAAGTATTCAACAACTCAAATTCATCTGTATTAATCTGCTGCAGACATAGCTGATGAAAACAATAACAGGCAGTTGTCTGAGCACTGTAACCAATCAATACATTTCCTTTCTAATTCATCTCCCCTGGAAAGGTTTCAGGTGTAAGTGGCTAAATTCCAAAACTGCTAGATTAATAATACCAAACCTAGGCTTTTGCCTGAGGGACCACTGTCTTGTAGAATAAAGGATTATTTGCTTCACACTAATTTATGAAAGGCTTTTTTTACTTCAAAATTCTTCCAATAAATGCAGTACTTTGTGGAGGTCTCTAGGTGCAACTACAAGTTCAGTTTTAGGTTTAGTATATTAATAGACTTAATTGAGGTTAGTTTGAAAAATAAATTGGGTCAGTTTCTTGAGTAAGCTATAGTAAAGAACTACCCAAACACCCAAGGTTGTTGAGAGCAGAGTTATGAGTTATTGGACTAAAATCCTGCCCTCAGAGCTGGAAGGAACTTTAGAAGTCTTTACTCTCTCATTTTATAGATGAGAAAATCTGATGAGGGAATACATGTAAAATGCATTGCAAACCTTTGAGTGGTTATTATGATATGTAAGTTATGGTTATCACTGTGATGGACATGATGACGATGATGATGGCTTACCTAAGACCACATGACTTCTAAGTGGCAAAGCCGGGATAAGGAATCCCAGGTATCCTCATTCCCAGTTCCATAGGAATTATGCTGTATTGGCCTCTTCCCCCAATCTAAGATTTTCTTCAAATTCCTGGGTAGCAAAGTGGACTTTGAGTCAGGAAAATCTGAGGGCAAATCCTGCTTCAGTTACATATTAGCTCTGTAACTTTGAACAATTCAGTTAACCTCTCTCACCCTCAGTTTCTCCATTTGTAAAATGAGGGCATTGGTCTTGATGCCTCCAAGCTCTCTTCCAGCTTACGTCTCTGATCTTCATGTCTTTCCCCATTCAATTTTGTCATCAATATATTTTGTGGGTTTTGTGTAGTGGGGTCAGAGATCTATATCTATCGGTAGAGTGATTAGTAGCAGAGAAAAATCCCACTGTCTTGCCTTTACCTAGAGTCACTCATTTAGAGGGACATTTTAAGTCATCTAGTCTAGCCCTTTTTTATTTTTAGTTTTTTAAATTATATTTTAATGTGTAGAAATCTATTTGTTCTCCCTCCAACTTCTCATCTCATGATGGGAGGTGGGGAGAAGAGGAGAAAAAACCAAATTCCTTGTAACAGATGTGCATAGTCTAGTAGAGCAAATTCTCTCAAAAGCTGTATCCAAAAAATATATGTCTCTTTCTATATCCTGAGTGCAAGATCTCTCAGGTGGTAGTATGTTTCATCATTGATCCTATGAAATTGTGGATGATCAATCCTCTTCTTTTACATATGAGGAAACTGTGGCCCAAGGATGTTAGGTGACTTATCCAACATCATAAAACTAGTGAGTAGCAAAGTTGGGTTTGGTACCCTAATTCTCTGACTCCAAGAACAGAACTCTTATCCCTACAGCACAATGCAATATTTTTATGTTGGTGAAAGTTATTAAACTTAAGATGTTTTAAGGGCAAAAGCTCCCAAAAGAAATGTGAAGTTTGAAAAAGGGATATGAAATGATGAATGGGGAAATGCTATCACTATGTTTTAGGACTGGATGAAAGGGTCACCTGTTTTCCTTTGTCACCCTAGCCTCAACAATAAAACCCCAATGCTGAATTGTCAAATTGAAATATCTTGTGGAAAAAGGGTGTAAAGTTTATAGCCTAACAGAGGTTATAATTTGCCACAGGTTCCCCACTCCTGGTAGGACAATGTTTTCTTTTTTTAAAAAAATATTCTAGCAAAAGGGGCAGCTAAATGGTGAAGTGGAAACAACACCAGGTCTGGAATCAGAAGGACTGAGTTCAAATTCAAGCACAAACACTTACTAGTCGTGTGATCCTGGGAAAGTTACATAACCCATATTGACTCCCTCTCCCAACCAAAAAGTAATCTAGGGAGAACAGCTCTAGTCCATTGTTTACCAAATAGCTGAAAGGGTCTTCAAAGGGTATCTAAATCCATCCCCTTCATATTGTAGGTGAGTACATGGTGGCACAAGAAGGTGAAGACCACAAGGAAAGTAAGTGATAAGAGAATTGGGAACGCTTTTCATTGAACTATGCTGCCATTGCTAAGTAAAATCATCTACATTTTCTACCTGAGACTGACTCACTCTCTGTAGCCTTAGTTCAACTACTCTTGAGAGATCATGGAGAGGGCACTGAGAGTCAGTGTGGGAGGAGAAATAGTCAATGAAGAGGAACAGCAAATTTTTCAAATGTACACATTTTAAAAATTGAAGAAAGATCTGTAATACTAAGAGTTTTGTAGACTGATAAAAATTGGCCAAGGGCTGGTCATGTAGGGATTAGAAGACATTCCTATCTCCCCAGTCTTTCTATCAACCTTGAGATATCAGTGTTCATTTATGTTTATCTGTCTCTGTCTTTCTGTTTTTGTCTCATTCTATCTGTAGCTCTTTCTCTCTGTGTCTGTTTCTCTGATAGAGTAAATAATATAAAAGATCTATTGTTTGATCACAGGTGGTCCATTCCTTGAAGGCAAGTACATTCTCTGGGGCTTTGCCTGTAAAAGTTGCATGATGTGGATTTTCATTTGTTATTTTTTTAAAGAAAAATATTACACCTATGAAGAGGCCTCATCTGTATTTGCCTTGGCTCAGCTTCTTGTGGTGAGAGGAAACTGTCAGTGTATATGAGTAGCACGAGTGAAGTGAGAGTTGCATCTTTGCATTCAGGTTTCAGGGAACTGATGGGTTAGGGTTGTTTATGTAGCACTCTTTATACTTCTTGAGATTGCAAAACAAGGCATTCAAACTTACTCAACAGGAGTTCAGAAAACACAGGTGTGCTGTCTACAAAACTGGTGGTTTATTTTATAACGTGTCAGTCGAGAAATAAACGCTAGCCTTTCTATTCATTGGCTTATAGAGTTCTGCCTCTTAGAAGAGTTTTCTTGTTGCTTGGATGATTTGTGAAGTCTGTAAGAAAATGACAATGGCACAATGTAAGAACATTCCAAACTAGTTTTCTCCCGGAACAATTCAATTGGACATGCATTTAAGTGCCTACTATGTGCAAGGTACTGTGGCTAACACTGAGCATATAAACACAAAATAATGAATGATGGCATGGGGTTATCAGGACCAAAGGACTCAAGAATCTAGAAGGGATGTTAGAAATCATTCTGTTCACTACCTCCCTTTTGCTTTTAGAAATCAAATCATTTGCCTCTTAGTACTTTTGCATCTTTTAAAGTGTGTTGAAAGGACTTTTATTCACCATTCTCTCTCTCTCTGTCTCTCTCTCCCTCTGTCTCTCTCTCTCTGTCTCTCTGTCTCTCTCTCTGTCTGTCTCTGTCTCTCTCTCTCTGTCTCTTTCTGTCTCTCCCTCTGTCTCTCTCTCTCTCTCTCTCTCTCTCTCTCGTACAAACACACACACATATCGTGAGGTATGTTATACGAATGGTTTAATAGGAAGAAATCAGAGGTTAAATCACTTGAGCAAAGGTGCATGGCCCTTGAATTTTTATTGCTCCTCAGGTCAATGAAGCATACGATCTCTCAAAAGTAACAAATTCAGGGAAACCGAATATTATAATATTTTGTGTGAGTTTCTGAGGTGTCAGCAAAATAACAACTGCATGATCATGATAGCTAAGCTTTTTTTAAGGAGGTTCTTTCCATCTTCATATGGTTGGGAAAAATAATTGGTCCAATTATCACATCTCCCAGTGCCATTTACCTAGCACAACACTCTCCTTTCCATGGTTTATTTCTAGTCATCCCAGCCTAGTTACTATTCACTCAATCTGAAGTCTTTTCACCTTTGCACCTGCTGGACTTCATTCTGGAATATCCTCACCTCTGCCTCTAAGAATCCTTGACTTACTTAAGAGCTGGCCAAATGCCACCTCCTTCAGGAGCCCTTTCTCAATTCCCTAGATACTAGTGCCTTTTCCTGTAAGGCCACCTTACAGCTATTCTCTACTTATCTCATATATGCTTGTTTATATATGTAAGGGTGGCATATTGATACAGTAGATCAATCACATCATCCAACCCCACTTAAATTAAGTGATAAGAAGTCTCTGAGACAAAGTCTCAATCAATCTCAATCTTAGACTTCAGTTTCAATCAATCACAATCTTTGAACTAAGTAAAAAAGGAGTAGCTAGGTGGATGGAATGTTGGGCCTGGAGTCAGTAAGACTCGTCTACCTGAGTTCCAATCTGGCCTTAGACACTTACTAAGTGTGTGACCTGGGGCAAGTCACTTAACCATGTTTGCCTCAGTTTCCTCATCTGTCAAATGAGCTAGAGGAGGAAATGGCAAACTTCTATAAGAAAACCCCAAATGGAATCACAAACAGTTGGACACAACTGAAACAACTGAACAGTACCAACAGAAAGTCTTGGACTTGGAATTGCAAAGGAATAGTATTCAGTTTGGATGAGGAAATTTGTTCATACTATAGGGGTCTTCTATAAAATATCAAACTAGTTAAGAACTGGAGTTATCCCAGAGATTGGAACGAGTATAGCATTCTAGAAAAATCCCGAGGAAAGGGAGGAGAAGAGGCCTCAAATTTGACCTCAGTGTAAGTGTTTCAGTGATCCACCTTTCCCCACCATAGAAAAAGGATGTAACTTTTAGAGTACCTGCAGGATTTTGGACCTCCCATCTGCCTATCCTAGCATCATTCCCCTGGATGAACAGAGTAGCAACAGTGTTTGCATCAGAAGCCAAGGACATAATGGATACAGCTTCATGTCTCGAAAAAGAGGCCAGCAAAGAGGCACCTTATGAAGGGGAAAAAAGGATTTCATGAGGTGTTCCCTCTTGTTCCCGCCTGCTTTTTTGTAAATGGAGAAAATGAAGTCTGGATTTTTGGGATCATTTTTCACTATACAAGGAGTGAACTTATAATTGATGTTTCATGAATCCCACATTCTAACAAATTGAGTAGGAACATATGGTACAAATGTACCAGATAATAAGTCTGTGACATACCCTCCCACTATTATACAGAAAGAAGTGTGCTCTCTAAGCTTGAGTCCACTTTATTCTGGATTATGTATATAGAAATAGGAAAGGGTGTCATAGACTTTATGAGATATTTTGCACCAACTGTTCTGACTTATACGATCTTAGTTGTTGTTATTTTTCAGTCCTGTCTCACTCTCTGTGACTCTGTTTAGGGTTTTCTTGGCAGAGATAGTGGAGTGGTTGGCCACTTCCTTCTCCAGATCATTTTCCAGATGGGGAAACTGAGGCAAACAGATCTAAGTGACTTACCAAGGTCATTCAGCTAGTAAGCGTCTAAAGTTGGATTTGAATTCAGAAAGATAGTCTTCCTCATTTGAGTCCTAGCACTCTATCCACTGTACCACCTAACTACCCACTTTAGTAAATACCTCTTCATAAAAGTTATTGAGGCCAGCTGCTTCTCAACAGAAAATCTTGGAAAGAAGCACATTGATGACAATTTATGATTTATATAGTACCAGAAAATGTACACGAAACCCTTCAAGGCTGCTCTTAGAGCCTTCAGAGGACATAGTAGCCAGAGTCCAGGGATCTGACTCATAAGTGTGTGAGTTGGGTTTGTAGCTTTAAAACACAGAAAGGAATACCCCATGGCTTAACTGCAGTCACCCATGCTAAGGTCAAAATGGGTATACAGGATTTAGACATAAAAGGTAATTCCATATACAAATTAGAAGAGCACGGAATGATCTACTGTCAGATCTATGGAGAAAGGAAGAAGTTACAACCAAACAAGACAGAGAACGTATGTACAATTATAGTTAATCTCAGAGGAAATGTACTACCATTAAGCGGTATTGGGAAAAGCTACAGGAGGAAGGTGGGACTTTAGTTGAGATAAGAAGAAAATCAGGGAAGCCAGGGGGGTAGAGATGAGGAAGGAGATAATTCCAGGCATGAAGGACAACCAACAAAAATATCTGGAGTCAGGAGATGGAATATTTCTTGAAACGACACTGAATCACAGAGAATGTGGCAAGGTACAAGTTGTAAGACAACTAGAAAGGTAAGATCTGCTGGCTAGTTAGAAGGCATGGGAAGGCCAAAATTGTTCAAAATAGCTGTGGCTACACAACATACAGAGAGAGTCAAAGAGACCAAAGACAAAAGGTTACATTACTGCCTATCCTCCTTACATTCATACATGGCAGGTCATAGTGAATGCCTTTACTGATAATAACCTCAGATTTGTTCTTTTTTTGGAGTGGACCCACTGTAACTTTTGAAGACAGGCAAAAGGCTCAGCAAATTATGGGGCCATTATTAACCTCTTGTGTACTTTTGCACCAATAGATTCCGCCTAGGACCAAAGATAGAATGTTCAAATACCACAAGAAACCATTCCAACTACACCAGAAAGGACCCAGGACAAACCAGAAATAAAGAAAAGCCAAGCTCTTAAAATAATACAGCAGATTCTGGGGCAAGGAGTAATTTCCATTGGAGAGTCACATTAAAATGCAACAGATTTCTAACTGCTTTTTAGATTCCTCTGCTTAATAGGGCACCTGTGATTCATTCCTTTTATCCTGAGGGTGGGGTCTGGAGTTATGGGCAGGGTAATGGTAAAGGGGCCCCATAATCATTGTGGGGACAGTCAAGTCCCCAGTCCCAGAACTATATAAAGTGACCTGAGCCCTTAAAACCTTTTCATGTCATTGTTTTGCATTTTTCCTTTCCTTTCCTTTCCTTTCCTTTCCTTTCCTTTCCAATTATCCTTTGGAAGGATAATTATGTTGGAAACGTGGTTTGGTGAAAATATACTATATTTGGAGGCAGAGGTCCTGGGTTCAAATTTTGACCCTGACATTCAGTTGCATAAACTTGGACTAGTTTCTTAACTTCACTAGGCTTCAGTTTCCTTATCTATAAATGAAGGAGGTTGTAATAGATGGCCCATTAGTATGATCTAATTGCTAGATCATGTCATATATATGTATATATATGTATACATGTATATATATACATACATATATATGTGTGTATATATATATATACATATATATATATGTATATATATATACACCAGATATAATCTTATGGCATAAAAAAGCGTGAAATCCTATCCAGGCATGCAATTTATTGATGTTCATCTTTAAGTCATGTCCAACTCTTTGTGATGCTATTTGGAGTTTTCTTTGCCAGGATGCTAGAATAGTTTGCCCTTTTCTTCTTCAGTTCATTTTATAGATAAGGAACTGAGGTAAACAGGTTTAAGAGACTAGCCCAGAATCACAGCTATTAAGTGTCTGAGGCCAGATTTGAACTCAAGAAAATAAGTCTTCCTATCTCCAGGCACAAAACTCTATTTGCTGCACCATCTGGGTTGTCCAAGGAATGCAATATATGATCATTAAGAGTTACTTGGTTCAGAAGATAGGAGTTCATATGCCAACTTTGTTGTTTACTATTTGTGCGACCGTGGTCAATGTATTTGACCTCTCTGGATTTTGGTTTTCTGAGCTATAAAAAATAAGGAAGTTGAACTGGATGATCTCTATGGTCCTTTTCAGTTTTAAGTGTGATTGTGTGGCTTGCCAGTAAACACACAACCAGATTATGTTACAGGCAAGACTTGAAGCCAGGTTTCTTGATTATGAAGTCAGCTCACTACCCACAGCAGGCTACTACTGCCTTTCTCCCATTTTATTAAGATCTTCAGGTATCTTGTGTAAAAAAATCTCCTAATTTCTGAAACCATTAAAAATACATAATTTTTCCCATTTTTAGTACTTTCAGTGAAACAAATGTAAAGTTTATCATATTTCATTATATTTCAAATGTTTTGTGGCAGTTCGTTTGTTTTCTGACTCTTTCCTGTGAACTTTCTTCATCTTAGTTTCTCTTTTGTGTTGCGATATTTTGTGGCTATGAGTCACCTGCCAGAAATGACTTATGTTATTTATGTTCTAAAGGTACTTCTAACTGATTTTGTTATAATGAGTGCTATGTAGAAAGGATAGTTTGGAGATTTTGAAAAAAAAATTGACAAGAATTTTCTACTTGGATAAAATTTCACTTTAGACAAGCTGAAGGAAAAAAAAACATTGATCCAACCTATAATCATGGGTTGATCTTTTAGTGATAGAAAGGGGAAGTTACCTTTTTCTAAAAGATATTTCCCTGTCATATATCCAACCTGAATAGTAATTGCTGGATCATGTCATAAGCACTAGAGATAGAAATGACAACATGGTGACCGTAAAAGAGCACATGACCTTTGCCTTGCAATAATAGTT
Organism: Potorous gilbertii; assembly: GCA_028658325.1. Lineage (NCBI taxonomy): Eukaryota > Metazoa > Chordata > Mammalia > Diprotodontia > Potoroidae > Potorous > Potorous gilbertii. The sequence continues at coordinate 563,842,355 of CM053769.1, read as the reverse complement.
ACAATACACTTAGGGCTTTAAAGTTCCCAGGGCTTTCTCTGCACCATCTCATTTGATGATCCTCACAAAACATCTGTGAGGTAGTTCCTAAGGACATAATTGTTCCCATTTTATATATGAGAAACTGAACCTTAAATTAGTTAACATAATTCTTCATGCTGCTAGTACTACTAAGTTTCAAGATCTCTCCTGACTACCAGTACAGTCTTTTCATTAGGCCAAGCTCATTCAAACCTTGTTCTACTCCTTTTGTGTCCTGTTGGTTCCCCTTTGCACTTTTTCAAGGCTTCCAAGTAGAGCTGACCTCAAAACTATCCAGCTGCTGCTTTGCTAAGTCAGCAGCTTCGGAAAAGAGGGTATATTAAACTCATTATTTATAGACCACAATAAAAATTAAAATCAATAAGGAAAATCTAAAGGAAGAATAAACTGGAGACCAAATTATGTCATCCTAAAGAGTGAGTGGTTCAAGGAATAAATCACAGAAAAATAAACATTTTATCAAAGAAAATGATAACAAGGAGATACCTCCATCATTGAGGATTTCCTTTCCTTCTAGATACCTCTCCCATTCCATTTCTGGCCTCTATACCTTTGTGTACTTGGTGTCCTGTGCCCATCAGTTACTTGAGCCATTTCCTGTGCTAAGCCTTTCCTCTTGACTTTGCCAGTTATTAACCTTATCTTTCCTTTGAAATTATTTTGAATAATTTTGTATTTGTTTTTCTGTCTACATAATGCATCTTCCCTCAGTATAATCTAAGTTTTTTGAGGGCAGGGACGCTTTTATTATTTTTTTCTTTGTAAATCTAACATTTAGCACAGCACGTGGAACATAGTGGGTGACTTATAAATCTTAAATTTATTGAATAGGACAGAGCAGATCCTCCAGAGGAAATGTAACCAAGATGGTGGATTCTAGTAATACTAAACCTCAAAAGAAAATTGATGATAAGTTGAGGTTTGGTACTATTGCGAGAAGGCAGAATCAGAGGGATAGGTGCCCAACAGTTTACCTACAGACCAATTAGAAGGATTTTTTAAAATCCCAAATAAGTGAACAATATGTTAAAAGCTATCAGGGACCTTAAAAATCATTGAGAACAATCTTATTATTTTATAAATAAATAAAACTGAGATTCAGAAAAGTTAAGTAATTTACCCAGCGTCACACAGGTATTAAGTGGTAAAATTGGCATTTGAATCCAGGGACTCTGACAATATATCCACTGATATATATTTCATGGAAAAGAAAAACAAAAGGAAAGGAGTCCAGAGCAATCAGACATATATGTGCCAGATCCAATCAAAATAATCACAGATGTAACCCAAATCCAAGAGCAGAGTTGGGCACATGAGATTCCCTTCTGGGAAAAGACAAGCAGCTGGAATTTCAATAATAAAAGACAAGAAAATCAATGAACAAAATTGAAGCAGAACCCCTTCCATAAGAAGCAAATTAGAGTAAAATTAAAGTCAAAGCTACACTTTAGCTAAATTCATGTTTCATCTACATTTGCACTAACCTATGCTGGAATGATGGTAGGTTGATCACACCCCTTCTTTCCCTTTCCTTCGTGACTTAATGTAACTGTGACTTGTATGCAATATACAAAGATATTTTTAGGGGAATAGTTATTTTTTATAAGCAGAAAATATACAGAGCAAAGGACATTGATATATTGGTGGGAATGGAGAAAGTCTGCCATCAATCAAGGAAATTTAATAAACCGGTGACAGATTTCACCTGTGTCACAACTTTGCCCACTTCTGGCTATCATATGGAAAGAAGGTAGGGGAAAAGAAGCCAACTATGTATATGTTTTTATATCATATATATAATACATACATACATGTATGTATATATAGGTATATACAAATACACATTTGTGAATGCAAGCATATATAATTTTAGATGCATGTGTGCCTATATGTACATATATACATATTAATATTTACAAACTGGGAAATTTACATAATGCAGCTCTGGATTGGGAATTTAAAGAAAACACTGACTTGGAATGATACAAGCAGATTTTGGTACATTTTCTGAAAGAACAAAAGAAGGGTTTTCATCTCTTGGACCAAGAGAGGCAACAGTCACTAAAATGAAAAAGTCTGAATTAGTCTATCCAGCAGTAATGATATTAACATGTATAAAAAGCCAATATATCACCACATGGTCTTCCCCACTGGGTCATTTAGCCTTGATGGAAAAACAAATTTTAATCACAATTCTCAGAGCAACTTTCTACTAGACTTCTACAAAGTCTTTCACTTTTACACCTTCTCCATTACCCTTTAATGAAAACACATTTGCACTAGACTCTTAAAATAAGAAGCAGGTTACTCACAGTTATGATGCAACTAGGTAATTAATTGCCCACTAGTTGTTTGCATAGCTACTTAAAAGAAATCACTGGACTCTCAAGCTAGATTACCTTTAAAAACAATCTTAAAGAATGTGCTATATTTATTTTTGTGATTTATCTTCTCTTTAAGTAAATGCTTAACAGCTAAAATAGAAGGGATGATGATGTTGGTGGTGATGATGATGAGGAATGAACAAATTACTAATAGTTTCTTCTTAGGTTTAAGTCTTATCCTCCCTTTCTTGATAGAAAATATCACATCTATCACCAAAGGGTAAAAAGTGTAGTGATTCTTCCAAATACAGATCAATTACAAGTTGATATACAATATACACAGTACACAAGTTTGACATATAATACATATATATATTATTTGTATATACAGAAATACACTACCTATACAAGAAAACCAAATAGCCCTTGAAGAATTTAAAAAGTCCTAAGGTTTTAAAGAATAACTTGCTATCAATCTGATAATTGAACAAACTGAAATAGACAGTGATTTATGTAAGGTCACACAAACGTTAGAGGTAAAATTTGAACTCAGGTCTACTGAAACTCTCTTGTTATTGTTGTGCAGGTGTTTCAGTCGTGTCCAACTCTTCATGACCTCATTTGAGCTTCTCTTGGCAAAGATACTAGAGTGGTTTGACAGTTTCTTCTCCAACTCTTTTTACAGTTGTGGGAGCTAAAGCAAACTGGGTTACATGACTTTCCCAAAGTCATACAACTAAGTAAGTGCCTGAGGTCATATTTGAACTTAGGTCTTCTTGACCCCAGGTCCATCACTCTATTCCCTGTGCCACCTAATTCCAAACTCTAAGCCTAATATTTTATCCATTATGCCATCTAGCAGCAGATTAGGTTATTGCCATCAGAAACTATAGGAGAGTTATGCTTCAAAAAAGGCCCAACACAGATGGTAATTAATGTAGATTTTTCAAGGAACTAATAGATGTAATGTAATACATCACTACAGGTAATAAAAGTATAGCACCTGCTGACCACCTGGCAAAGACTTGGTGGACAAAATTACTCATCAGAAATTAATTATTTTTCATGGACCAATAGATGATAAATTCACATCTTAAGAATATAGATCTGAAAATATTCTGGAGAAATCATCCAGCAAATAGTACTTGAACTAGATCGGTATTACATATCAAAATGTTGTCCACAACTGCACTAATATTAGCTCATAAAATTTTTAGAATGTTCTAATAGGTAGTACCATTCCAAATATTCATAATGTCAGTTATAAGATGAAAAACTATAAAAATATGAAACCTGGCTGGGAAAATCAAAGTTGTGTGGGAGTAGTAAAGGATATATAACATGCCTTTTTTCTGATCTACCATTAGATTTGTCTTAAAGACCTGGAGAACTCAATCAATAGATTGTACCACACTGGGTCTGCATCTTGAATCTGGGCATCTTGTCCCCAGCCGAGGGTTCTTTACCATGTCAGCACATTGCCTCGACATTCCACTAGTTGCAGCTCAGATGAATGGTCCCTCAATGGAAAGAACCTATTCCTTGTGGTGGCTGCTTTCCTTTTTAAAGTTCTATGCATAAAACAGGCAGTCCTTTGTAGTGGAAAGAATATTGCACTTAAAATTAGACCACCAGTATTTAAATCCTGTCTTTGCCACTTCTGTGCTAAATGAGGCTTGTGACTTTTGGCAAGTAACATAAACTCCCTGAGATTATATTACTTTATTAGTAGAAAAGGGTTACTACTTGGGATACCTTAGTGCATGGGGTTGTGGTGAAACTCAAATAAGGTATGTTAAAGCCTTTTTTTGTCATTGAAAACTCCTATTCAATTTCATTTATTATTGCTGTTTTGTTGTTGGGGACAGCCTCCTAAACGATGTGAATTAAGGGGTGCAGAGAAGGCTGGTCCAAACAATATTTGAGAATTTCTAAAATTTCACTATTAACCAGCAAATAGTAATTTGGGATTTTTGAATCCTTGCCAGCCCTCCTACCCTTATTGAGTGAAAATATTCCTTGGAGTGACAATACATTAAAATGCTAACACCCTGTGGTGTAGAGGAGAGGGAGAAGGTAGTTTAAAACTGGTGGAAGGAAGTCTATCAAGCATTTATTAAGAACTTAGCAGAGGGAAAATTGTTGTTTGTTGTTCATTCTTGAAGAGGACCAGTGAGGGTGATGTCTTGACTTGTATGTGAGTTGGATTTAAGTGATGTAGAAGTGCTTGGTCACCCTTAGGAAAGGGGTAATCAAGGAGAACTAAGAAGAAACTCCACTTATTTCATAATTTTGCCCATGTTTATGACCCAGATTGCAGTTCTGTGAACTACGTCCTAATTTAGGAAAATGAATTACAAATGTTTTGGAATTATAAATCATTTTTAGAAAGTCTATGTGTGTTTCCAAAGCTCTGACTTCAAGCATTCTTGGTGTTGTATCTTTGTTCTAAAAGCTAATTTGATTTCAGAGAGGAATTTCTCCATTTTCATAAAAAATAGGTAAAAAACACACCAAGGTTATTAGAGATAATGTGAAAAATATCAGCAGGAGAAAATATAATTTTATAAAGATAAGTGACTACTAGACTTCAAAGGACTCTTTCATTTCCTAGGAAATCAAGAGAAAAGCTGTACTGTATTCAAACGCATACTAATCCTGGTGTGTGAGGAGCTGGTTCATTTCTCCCTTCAGTGTGATTTTGGGCAAATCAGCTAATGACCTTTATGGATCTGATTTTTTTTCTACTGCAAAGAAGTTGGAAAACTAGCTGCTCTCCCACTTTCCTTCTATTTTACTTTCATTCTATTTTGCTGCTATTTTTTTCAAATACCTCCTCCTTTCACTCACACCCTTACCAAGGAATGTGATAGAAAATGCTACTCTTTGAATAAAATGTGTATACCTGGTATACTTTTAAGTTTAATCTGCTTCATTACCATTTCCTCCATCACTTTATTTAGTCATCATCAAAATAATAAATTAAGACCTGATATGTAGCATTTGCAGATTTCAGTGAAATAAATATTGATACTTAAAAGTTAATAATCAGTTCTCAAAGGATGATAGGAACTCGCTCCAACACACCTCTGCCCGTAACTCAATCCCTTGCCTACCTCTGTCTAATCTATGGGAATTAATGTGTAGGGGGCTAATCTAAGCCTAACATGATAACCTTACAGGATGATAAGCTTTTGTGTCTTCTTCCTATGGAAGGCAGGAATATTCACCTTAGCTCCTACTGATGTTTCAGTAATTGCAGGGAAATTCATTTTACTAATCTTTATATTGGTGATGTTTTCCGATAAAACCCCAGAAATATACTCTCTAGGACAAATAGCAGAAGATATAACTGTTTAATCAATGACTTTATAATCTAAATATATAAAAAGGCAAGTAAAATACTACCCACTTTGGGAAGATGGGTATATCTAAATTACCTAAAAAACACAGATTATTTCCATTGCCTTATAATAGATGTACAAAAGACTTAGAGGCCATGGAAATATGTTCCTTATGTTTTATCTAGAGCTGTATCCCCTTCCCATTGTTGGATATGCATAGAGTTGTTGGGAAGTCTGCTGGAAGAGACAAAACTCTGAGTTATAGCAGCTATAATTTTGCCACAACCTTGAATTCGCTGGGGAAAAGTTCTCTTGTGATTTTTTTTTTAGGTCTTGAGAATTGCACTTGTGAAAATGGGAACCTTCATAGAGTTACCACACAATTATGTTCTCCAGTATTTCAGAGGATCATAGATCTATAACTGAAAGAGACCTCAGAGGTCACCTAATCCAACTCCCTCATTTTATAGATGAGAAAATGGAGGCTTTAGGTGGCTCAGTGACTTCTTCAAAGTCACACATGTATTAAGAATCAGAAGTAGAGATTAAAACTCCAGAGCCAATGTTTCACCAGTTGGGAACATGAGCATATTGACTAGAAGAGGGATCTTACTCCAGTAACCAACATAGGCATTAATCAACAATCATTCTCTTATTGAAAAAAAGTAAAAATTTAGTGATCATCCTAAACACATAAAATGAATAGTTCTTAATAGGTCAATACTTTCCCTTGGCTCTATGGAATTCACTTGAACATGAGGTCAAGTGGAATTCCCAAGGCTTAACACAAAGTGAGAAGAGAGAGAAAAGAGAAAAAAAAGAAGAAACAGACTTTCGGTTATTTCTCTGCTCACCAGAAGAGCTTTCAAGAAGTTTATAATCTGCTAGAAAAATAAGACATGTACTCACATTATTGCAGTACAAACCTTTTCATGGTAAGTATACGTAAGTTCATGTTATAGGTGCTTAGTCAAGTTGAGTTACTGAAGAAGACAGGGGTAGGGACTGGATCTGCCATTTCATTGGAATAGAGAACTCCAGGTGATGGAATTCTGTCTCTCAAAGCTGGCTGGCACTTTCTCTGCAACTTACCATTTTAGAGAGTTACCTAGAACATGGAAGCTAAGTGATTTGTCTAGGGTCATATAGGCAGTAGGTCAAAGATAGCTCAGAACCTAGTTCTTCCTAGTTCTAAAGCAAATTCTCCACCCACTATTCCATGCTGCCTCTCTTTAAAGAAAAATGGTTTCACTAATAGTAAATGTTTTATTTCCTTTTAATATATTGCACTCACAACTGAACCCCCTATAAAATATCCCTAACAATGTCCATGCAAAACAGTATGAAAAATAAAATTTCAATTAATGGAATGTGGAATCTCACAGCTCAGTGGTTTACTGAATGTTAAATGAAGAGAAAGATGGAAAATCAAACTTTAATAAATCAGTATACTTGAACATTAAAAAAAATTCCACTGTATTTGATCTGAATTTTGTTACCATTTAAAGTTGTCTCTAAACACATAGCTTACTATGTGTGCTGTTCTTTTGTTGTTTTTTCTTTACTGTGTAAAACTTCATTCATTTTCTATATTCTTCAGAGAAATCGTGAATATCTTTGGTGATATGAGAAATGACAGGAAGGAGGAAACATGCAGTCATGAATAGTGATCAGCTTCCTTGCAGTCAAGAAGACTTGGATTTAAGTCCTGCTGCTGACCCATGCCATCTGTGTAGTCCTGGACAGGTTACTTAATCTCTCAATTTCACCAGGCAACTGTCTAGGACTAATTTATAGAGCACATGACAATCTCCATTGGTAGAGGGAAATTTTCCACCAGGAACTCCCTTTACCAATGAAATCATAAGTCCCATTAAAGCATAAGATTATTTTTGTGGGCCAGGACAGCTGGCTTGAGTTCACCTGGATACTTCCACACTATTGTGGGCACAGACTTTGTGGATAGATTGGGGACATTTTGAGTTAACTTGCTCCTGGGTGAGTTGATATGGAACCCAGATGTGGGCCCTTGGACAAGGGGATAACAAAAATAATATTAGATCTTTGTGGAGGGTGTTCTTGAGACTCCAGGGAACTTCCTTGATGACTGTTTTTCATCTCTTTGCTAGTTACTTATATCTACTTTTACTTTTTGTCTTATTGACAGATTTTAGCTGCTTTTAATGGCTACTTTTTCCTGTGTTTCTAAATATTTTTATCTGAACCCTCTGGATTTGAGTGATACACTAAAACAGAAGTAGGAATGGGGACAAGGACTTCCTCCTTTCTAAAATGAGAGGGTTGGACTAGCTTAAGTTTAAGGTCTGTTGTGGCTTAAAAATTCTATGATTTTCAAGGAAATGAGAATTATGACAAAATATGTACAAATTATTTTGATGGGTTGTCCACTACTAGATAAACTCTTGATTACTATGAAAGAAATCGCATAGAAGATGGTAACAGCTGACATCAGTGCTGGGAGCTCTCTATCTCAAGGGATTAGAGGGGAAACTACAGGAAGAATAGGAGTGCCAGGATGATTTGCAAGACTGGTGTTAAAATCTTGCATTTGACTGCAGAGAGCTGCAAGTTTAATACATTGGATTTTACTTGTCTGAGCTCAAAAGCCTCTATCGTACCTGGTACTGAAACCTTGGTTAATAAATCCTGGGCTTTGCCTCAAATATCTTTTCACTCCCATCTATATACGCAGCTGCTAAATTGATCTTCCAGAAGTACAGATCTGACCATATCACTGTTCTTTCTCCTACCCCATTCAATCAATTCCAGTGGCATCCTTTCACCTTTAGGATCAAATAAAGCCCTCTGTTTAGCTTTTATAGCCCTTCATAAAATGGTCCTTTGCTCCACATACTTGTGATTCAGTGACTACATTCAGACACTACATGATATGACTCCATAAAATTCCTCTGACTTTTCCCCAATCTGGAATGCTCTCCTTACTCATATCTGCTTCCTGGCTTCCCGTGCTTCCTTGAAGTTTCAGTGTAAGTGCCATCTTCTGCAAGAAATCTGTCAGTCTTAACATCTTCCCTGTGAGGCTACCCTCAGTTTATTCTGCATGTATTTTGTTAGTGCATAGTTGCTTGGATATTGTCAACTTCATTAGACCATAAGCTCCTTGAGAATAGGGATTGTTTTTATTTTTTTCATCATTCTTTGTATTCTCAAAGGCTTATCAAAATGCATGGTATATAAGAGGAGATTAATAAATTATAATTGACTGACAATTTCTACTGGACTTGGATATGCTCCTGGTTTTGATGGAACTTTCTTTCTAGAAACTACTATTACCTTTGGTCCTTTGAGCTCTGCAATTGACAAGCCTGGCTATCAAATTTGCCTTTTGCTACAGACAAGACAACTACCTGGTTCTTTCTATTCTCCACCTGGTGTTACTGATTACCTCTTCTTCTCTTATAGCATTACCTCACCTCTAAAGCCTGCCTGCTGCAAAATGTCAAGGTTGAAATCTCTCCCCTGTCCCTCAATGCAAGAAAGCTTCTGTTAGTACCATAGACCCTGTCTACACGTTATCCCTCTCCTATGTAAGGGTTGGAGTATATGAGCATTGTTTTAAATTCACCTTAACTCAGCATGCATTGAAAAGTTCTTGTGAAATGTATAGTTCAAATATGCTTTATCGAAGATCTGAAGTAATATTAGTGGCATGAAGGACACATAACCAAATCTCAAACACCTGTAACTCTACCCAGGATATCACTGAACTCATTGAGATTATACAGGTCTCTTTGGGAAAGATTACCTTCAGGATACTTAGTATCTACTTTCTTAGACTTTATGGTTGAGAAATGTTATCTCCATTAATACACAGCGAATAACTGTTTATGTTTTAACAGCAATGAAAATAAAGAGAAGAATTGGCACTTAGGGTTTGCAAAGCACTTGAACCATCTCTTGTTTGATTGTCACAACCCTGTAAGGTAGCTTTGTTACACGGATTTGGTTGATGCAGAAGTTGAGATGGAGAGTGGGTTAAATGATTTGTAAAGAATTACATGACTTGTGAATATCTGAGGTAGGATTTGACGTCCTTCTGGACTCCTTTTCCATCACTTTTTTGAACTGATGTAAAAGACATTTGGATTTCCAGATCATCTAAGTGGTGGCAATAAACCAGAAGAGTGAGATGTGTACTTAGTGTGCTCAGGCCATTCTTGTCAGGGGAGAGTATATAATATAAGTAATAGACTTTATTACATTTTTAACAACTAGCCCCGAAGAATTCACTGAGCCAAAATGTAACTCTGTTGTTTTAATATACAATATTTCAAATGTTATAGAGCTAGGTTCCCACTATTTTATAATGAAAAGAATACGAGATTGGGCTTCAGACAACCTAGATCGCTTGATGCCTGTATTACCTAGTAACATAAAAATCTCTCTGTGAATTATACGCCTCATCTACAAAATGTCAGGCTGTGCTAAAAAATCTCCCAAGTCCTTTATAACTTAGATATTATAATCTCATTACCTTCTCCCTGGGCCTCAATTTTCTCATCTGTAAAATGAAGAGATTATGTTGGGTGACATCTAAGGTCACATCTCTCTAAATTGATGATCCTACGATCTCCTCTATATTGTGAATATTCATTCTGCCTATGCTCCAGCTCCTCTACCACCAGGTTGAAAGAAAACACTTTTCTGTGCGTGGTAACATGTAAAACTTGGACAGCTCCCATGAGAATGAAACAGGTTATATATATGATAAATTCCCTGCAAATTGTGCCTTGAAACTGTTTATTCAGTGACTAGAGATAGTCTTTTTTTGGACACAGCAGATCGTGAAACTGTCACCTAAAACACTTTTAAGCATAGATTACAGTTAAATCATTTTAATGATAACAAAAACTGCAAAGTCTGGAACCATCCAAAAAAGCATAAGACATGTTCTCTTGTGTTTTTCTTAACATAAGAAAAATAACTCATTTATCTCCATGCCCTACATTCAGAGTCATTGCTTATCTTACCCTGCCCTGTCAATCCAGCTTTATTTGCCACTATATAGTCTCCATTCCATTTGGACCAGTCTTTTCAAGGGGTTTCGTGGTTGTGCTTCATACCCATGCTTGTTCATGCCTCCTAAACTGTTTTTGTTTCTACTTCCTGCAATGCCTTCCATCTAAGATCCTAGAGATCACAAACTTCTCCAACCCAGTTTGACTTCTCCTTTCTCTTTAGTTCACTTGTCTTGATTGTTAAAAGCATGTACTTTTCCAAATGTTTACCATATAATACTGTCTATATATATATATGTATATATATATACATATATATATATATATATAGTTTTTTCAAAGATTATAAATTGCTTTCTTATAATAATCATTTGGAAGAGTTAGGAATGGAGGTATGTCGTAATGAAAATAAGAACACACATTTCTATCACCCTTTAAAGTAAGAAATCTTCCCACAACAATGTTGAGAGGTCGACATCACAATATTAGGCAATAGTAGAGTAACAAATGTTCGTGGAGACCAGTCATCAAGAAAACATCTTATTAGTGTCATACTAATCTTCTCAGTTAGATACTATCTCCCCAGTTAGGCATCTCTTCTGTAGGTATTTGTTCTATTTGACCACATTTTCATTTCTCTATCTCACTACAACCTTCTATCAATCCTTCTATGTATCACTCCTCCTAACTTGTTCATCATAATTATCACAACCTCCAATCCCTCTATCCTTCAATACGTTCTCAGGTCAATGCCCCTGACCTGAAATCACTTTCATCTTTTCTTAATCAGGATTATATAGTTAACTAATACTCTCACTGCCTTGTCCTATAGTCATTCATACTTTGCCAAATTCTAATCCTCTATAATTTCTATCATCTGCCTCATATTCCTACTCATGTGCTGATGATTGGAACTGGGGAAAATACATAACAGTATGGCTAGGAATAATATAAATTGTTATCTAACCTGTAATGGGCATTAGAAGGGGTTTCTTAGTAATTCTATTATGCAAGCTCATCGTTAATTGCCTTAAGAGTTTGTTGCTACTTGAAAACTATTACTGTACTGAAATGCTGACAGAGGTTGGAACTCTAAGGACCTATAGATATTTAAGCAACTGTCCCTCATCGGGCAGCATCAAAGACTGTTTAAATGAAGATCTCCCAAAAGAGATGATTAAAGTTGGTGACTGAATTGTAAACTGAACTAGTATCTGAATTTGCGGCCTCTGATGCTAGACATGACCCCTTTGTTTCACAGACTTGTCCATGAAACTCACTTACTGTATGTGGGGTGACATTACGATGGTTCCAGCCAGACCCTCAGAGCATTCCCAAGAATAAAATTTGTCATCCCAGCAAAACATACAGTTTCCAGCATGCAGTCAAACATGTTGAAAAGGAAAGACTAAATATATTGCAGAAATGAAACATAAATATAATTCAAGCAGGGCATTCAGTTGGTGCAACTTTTATCACTTGGACTATAACTGAAACACTGAGTATGAAGGATATTTAGCAGATACATGAAGAGAAGGGAAACTACATAACATGTCACCCCTTTCATCTCCTTACATTTTTGGAATTTCTGGTTGAAAATGCATACTGACAAGATAGTTCAGTGTGTTTCACATAATAACTCCGTAAATCCCAGATCCATTTGGCACCTTTATTTTAGTATTTAAAAATAATCCTTGCTTTTTTTTCCCCTATGAAATACATTGGGAATTCAAAAAGTCTGCAGCATTTTTGATCTGTGGAGAGTTTTGGGGAAAGAGTAGGAATGATTCTTTGTTCTTCAGGCTGAGGAATGACCTTTCTTCTCTGGAGCATCACCTGCAAGTACCGCTTTAGTCAAATATGCACTGACCAGACCAACTGCAGTAACAAGCCACCCCGCAGTCTTCACTGCATTGTAGATGACCAGGTACGCGGTGACCAGGGGCCCCAACCCCTCCTTCTTCCATGGTATGCCAGCTTCACTGGGCCCAGTCGGGCTGCTGCTCTCATTTTCTTTCATCCCATTCATCAAAGACCCCAATGCCACAGAAGTCGCCGCCACATCCAAATAAATGATCCCTATCTGCTCCTGGGGGGAGACCTTGCCGCAGCAGTGATTTCTTAATTGCCAAATATGTTGATATTTTCTTAATATTCATCCTTCTTGACTTCTCTGATGCATTTTGCTTTGTGGATCACCTCTCTCTTCTATTCTCTCCAAGATAGAGTTGAGTACTCTCTTTTCCCTTGTTTGTTTTTTTTGTTTTGGTGATATTAATTTTTTATGGTTCTTTTATCATTATAAATTGCTGGTTCAACATACTTATCACATCCCCTTTCTATGGTTTTCCTACAGAGATTCTGGACCATCTTTACTTTTTCCTCTTAGTGATCTCATCAGATTCCATAGACTTAACTATTATCTCTTTCCAGAAAATTAACATATCTCTATATCCAACCTCAATCTCTCTCTTAACTATAATCCCATATCACAAACTGTTTAAGCGATATTTCAAACTATATATATATATATATATATGTATATATATATATATACATATATACATATATATATGTATATATGTATATATATATATATATACATATATACATATATATATATATCGTACATGTACTCTCAAACTCTACCCATTCAAAACATAACTCGCCACATTTTCTCTCAAACCTACCCTTCTTTTGAAGGGTAGGTCCCAATTTCTGTTGAGTATTTAACATATATTTTTTAGTCATCTGAATTCTCAACCTTGACTTTAGTCTCTAATTTTTTTAAATATTGTGGCATTTTGTATTTAGGTCACATTTCCATCGGAAGCTCATTATGGATAATGTAGTGTTCTAAAGCTAGATTCTTCCAAATCTTTTTACAGTTTTATCTGTGATTGTTTGCAGATAGAGTCATTACTTGAATAGTTTTTATTTTTATGTCTATCAAATATTTGATTGCTCTGTGTTTTATCTTGGAATTCAATGTGTAGAAATCTTTTGTGGTGTTCAAGTCTTGGGTTTTAAAAATTATATTCAATTAATGTCACTTTTATATTTTTACATTCAAAATCAGATTTTGTACTCCCCATCTCCCCCAACCCACAAGGATATACTATTTGGAAAAGTTCTCCATTTTTCCTTTCATTCTCTACTGTCATTTGTTTTATTGATTTCTTCCTTGAGAACTCCAATTTCCACCCTAATTTCTTTCATTTTTTTTCTTTTAATTCCTTTATTGATCTTGTGAATCATTTTAGAGGTTTCTGGAATGGTTGTAGTCTTATTTCCACACATTCCATTTTCTCAAGTATTTCCTTGTCTCTGATATGTTTGTGATTGTCATTGGCTCATTGTCTTGTCTGGGTGCTGTTTGTAATTCATTAATCACCTCTTTGCTGGTTTTGCTATGAATGTCTTGCAATAAGCCTCCTCCCCCAATTTCCCCTCTTGGTTATTTGTTATTACTCCTACACCCTTTATCTCATTATTTGCTACCTTGAAGTGATGTAAGAGTGTTAGACCTAGTCACAGGCTCTCCCTCAGCCATCAGTCAAAAGGCTCTTTCCTTTTTGCCCTTTTTTGTTGATTTTTCCTCTCATTTAATTGGATCCCTTTTTAGCTGTATGGGAGATACTTATTACCCACTTTTTACTTACCCATCTTGCTTGCATATTTCTCTTTTGTTCTAGGAAACTTTATGAGTTGCCCTGACCTGCTAAGTTGTTCCATGTACCTCAGTCACCAGCTTGATCCAGACCACTAAGGTGGGGTGAAGGGTGGAGAGTGTCTCATGTAACCACTGAAGAGTGGAGTTCTGAGATGTTGGGAAACCATGACAGACAGACACATACTGGGCAACTAGAACATGGTCCAGAACTAAAGGTTCTGGCTTGGTGTGAAGGTGATGAATGGTTAATAGTGTACATCATGTAGTGAGACTACAGTGCAACCCTTTGTTATTTATTTCTGTAAGCTTTACCTTTTTGGGGAGTTGTATCCTCTCTTCCTTTCTTTATCTCATTCTCATTGTTTTATTTAGTGCATTGCTTTTTGTGAAGTAACTAGTGGCAATGGAGGAATGTAAACAAGGGTCAGACACACCCTCTCATTCAGTCATCCTGCAGACATGCCAATGCTTATTCCATTATGCCACAGATAACTCTCAAAGGCTTGGAATGTGTAACCCTTACTCCTTTAGACTTTTTCCATTGTCTAGGTTTTCTAGGCTTTTTAAAACATTTTGAACAAAGACATTTCCCATAATGTGACCTATGGGGATGGGACAGAAGGATCAGAAGAGACTAAATCTTCACTTGATCTAAAGTTGAAAATAACTACTTATGCAGCGAGAATGCTTTTAAATTGGACAAAGTCATCATTTTTGAAGTATTGTAAGTTACCTGGACTGTAACACTCTTTGCTATGTGAATGGCCAAATCATTCATTTTTATTTCTGGCTTTCAGAGCCAACAATGTGTCTTCTTTCTTCGTAAATAGAGTATATCCTTGAGAATGAAGGGCAGTTCTTCTCTGTATGTCAGTGTAGAGCTCCTGGGCAAGGTCATCACAGGAAACTGTATCTGAATCAAGCACATTGTCTAAATGTGACTTGGGCTTTCTTCAGTGTTCCCTATTTGTAGCAGCAATTATGGCTTCCAGGGTCAGGCACTTCAAGCAAGATAACGACCAGTTTGACTAACGGTCTATCAGCTATCTCACCATTCATTAACTGCTAGCAAATGCCTGACCCCAAGGTCATTACTGCTTAGCTCAATCATGCTTTATAACTTAGAGAACTTTCCTTTTCATGTTCAATATTATTGATTGACATTTTCTGAGTATTCCATGGTACAATTAATTTGGGGATGGAGAGGGAGAAAAGGATGTGTAAAAAAGCATGTTCAGCTGCCAAACTGGTGACATCATCTTTCCAATGGCATTATGGGAATTACTGCAAAGATGAAAACTCAACCCAAAGAGATCCCCCTTTAGATATTGGATTTCACCATTGCAGCTTGACTACAAAATTGTTCAAAAGAGAGTGAGAAAAGTTGGAGGAGCAAGAAATCCCACACTGGAAACTTTCAGAGAAGTGCTTAATAAACTACTATTGCCATCCCTAGCCACAATGCTTCCATCAGACTGAAATAGAAGAGTGAATATGACTAATTCTTCCCTCCACCCTCCAAAAATAAATCACAGCACCCAGCAGAAATGAGACATAGACTTTTCCAAAATGTGAGTTTGGGATGAAGGCTGAGACATAGGAAACATTCTGAATAAAAGCCAGATTGGAGAAACAGAAGGTGATTGAATCAGCTCCTCAAACCGTCTTTTCCTGAAAAGCTAAGGAGTTAGAGACAACTGTGAAAATTCTGGGATTCTAGTGGCATTTGCGGAATTTGAAATATTTATTGTTATTTCCAATATGCCATTTATTACTACATTGACATAAATTCTTTACTTTTGAAATTGTAGTTTAGAAAGTATGACGGATGTGCAGTCAGTGGAGATCTGGGTTTAGATATCTGCTCTCACATAGGAGGTCTATGATGCTGGCCAAGTCATTTGACCTCAAGTCCCTCACCTGTCAAACATGGAGAGTGATACTAATGTTACCTTTCTAACAGAGGTGTGAGTAATGCAATTTGTAAACTTTTACATTTCATCAATGTAAGTTGTTACTATCTTCACAGATGAAGGTTCCTCTTATTTAAAAGATGATGACATATATTAATCTTCTGCTCATGTCTTAAGCACTATAGCCCTAAAATGTGAAACTGTGAGTGGTAGTTATCTAGAAATGCTCATTCTTTTGCCTGAGTGATAGCTTTAGCTAGCTATGGTGGAAATGGAGCTTGTGAATCATTTGATTACATCTGATTCTGCCATGTTTGGAAAGGGAGCCCGTGTTGGCATCACAAAATTTGAAAACAGTTCAGTTGGGAATACTTCTAATATGAAGATAGAGTTTTATTTTCCATGTACTTCTAAGCACTTGACTATTCCATTCCTTAACACCACAACGGAAAGTTCATTGGTGGCAGTCTGGGTTAGCCTATCCTGTACTTTCCTTTACTTTCCCTGGCTTTTGCCATTCTCACTCAAATTTGGGTTGTCTTACTATAGCTAACACCCTTGGCAAACTTGACCTACTTTAAACAAAACACTGTCTCACCAGACAGGTTTTCAGAAATAACATATCTGAAAGTTTAGCCAATGCTACTGAAGACCTTTAGTACCTGTCTGGTACACCAGAAGAAACAAAAGTACATGGTGGCATGCTGGGACATAGCTTGAATGGTCTGAAGCCCATGTATCAGCAATAGAGTAACACAATTTTCTTTTTTCCAAAGAGGTAGATCACTCTGCTCTTTCAATTCACTTATGTTAGCCCTGTAAATCTGGCTACACTCACTATGACTGATCTAAAATATTCCACTTTTAATTAGTTCCAGGCCACTAAATGTGATTGCTCCATCTGTACAATGTAGCAGTGCCAATTCAAAGTCTGAAGTTGATGAACTAATAGAGCCAGCTGAAGACCTGTTGAAGGAGGCAAATAGGGCCATGCTGCTGGAAGGTCTCCCTGGAAAATCCGCCAACACTTAAAACCTTTCCAAGCAGTACCTTATCCCATAGGCCTCTTACTAAAGGATGTGCTGAATTCCATATTCTGTCCCCATCCTTCCAAAAGTTAGCACTTGGATGGTTTTTATTCTGGGGTTTTTAAAAGATCTAGGACATAAAAATCCCCAGATTTTAGTATGTATACAGTACTATTGGTAAAGACCATACAATAAACATTTAAGTAGGTACTGTGTGCTAGGCATTGTGCTAAGCACTGGGATACAGAAAGAGGCAAAAGATACTCTCTGCCCTCACATAGGTCACAGTATAATGGGGGAGACAATATGCAAACAAATATATTCAAAGCAAGCTATATACAGGACAAATAGGGAATAGTAGAGGGAAAGAACTGGAATTAGGAGGGGTTGGGAAAGGTTTCCTGTAGGAGTTGGAATTTTAGTTGGGACTTGAAGGAAGCCAGGGAGGTCAGTAGTCAGTGCAGAGGAGAGAGACCATTCCAAGCATGGGGCCCAGAGTTAAGAGACAAAGTGTTTTCTTTGGGGAAGAGCCAAGAAGCCAGTGTCCCTGAATTGAAGAGTACATATTGGTGAGTAAGGTGCAAGAAGAACTGGACAGGTAAGAGGGAGCTAGATTATGAAGGGCTTTGAATGCTAAGTAGAGCATTTTGTATTTGTTTCTGGAGGTAACTGGGAATCACTGGAGTTTACTGAGTAGGAGCAGAGGCGGGGATGGGGAGGTTGACATGATCAGACATGCTGTTTAGGAAAAATCACCTTAGTGGCTTAATGGAGGATAAGCTGGAATGAAGAGAAACTTGAGGCAAGCAGACCAACCAGCAGACTCTTGCATAGATCAAGGCTGGAGGTGATCAAGGCCTGCAGTAAAAGAGTGACAGTGTCAGAGAAAAGAAGGGGTCATATTCAGAAGACAGAAAGGTGAAATCAGGGGCTTTTGAAACAACTTGTATTTGGGAGGTGACAGATAGTGAGGGATCCAGGGTGACTCCTACATTGCAAGCCTGAGGGGCTGGCAGGATGGTGGGTGCACATACATGTTCATTAGACACACTAGGTCTCAGTTTCAGGAACAGCCCATGAAGGGGCCTCTAGTGAAAGTGCTTTTCATTTTCAATGCCCAAACTTCACTTAATGGCTGGCCTAGAGTAATTATTAACAGTAACAGTTTCCCTTTCTCTCTCACTGTGATTTAGTTGGTTTTTTTTTGTCTTTTTTGCTTTTGCTCAAATAAAAGACCATTCCCTGACTACTTCTTAAATAGACCTATTCACTCCATGGGTGTTATCTCCCTCTAAGTAAATACCTGAAGACTAAGGTCCCCCATTGCATCCTGGGCCATTTCCAGTCATCCTAATGAATATCTGGTCACTGGATTCAGATGGCTCTGGAGGAGAAGTGAGACTGGTGACCCGCACAGCCCTCCCTCACTCAAAACAAAGTCAAGTGCAAGTCATGTCATCATTTCTCTGATGGCATGGTCTTCTTCGGAAATGAAGGACAAACACAACAAAAATAAAGCACATGTTAACAGTGTAATCTTAAGCCATGATCCAGAGTCCTGAAAATCCAGGAGAATTTACAATGGGACCACTCTTGTCCAAATGTCCTCCAAAATGTGTTTTTATATGATTTTAAGCAAGGTGTTTTTTTCACCTGTCAGTTACATCATTTTCTCTTACCTTTAGGGATTTTTGCGTCAATGAATACAATCAGCTGACTCAACTTCAGAATTTTTATTTTTGAAAAAGGAATAAAAGGTGGTAATGAAATTGTTCTTCTATGGTCCTTTTATCTTATCTGGTAGAGAAATTAGATGGAGAAAGTGATGTTTGAAAAAAAATTCTTTGTGGAAGCTTCTAATTTCCAGCTAATTCCTTCATATTTGAAGTTGTGACTTTTCCCAATGCTTCAAAGTTCTATGTTCTCCTTAGCATGAGTACTCCCTATGTTAATACACAGAACAGCCTCACTATGAATAGGTAGAGGGCCTTTGAAAGGGTCTGTGGCTAAAAAATATTCACCATTGTACAACTCGGTTGGTGATGAACCTCTCTAAATTCAGGTAATCTGGTTTTCAGAAGAAAGACACACAGACAATTGCCAGGTCTTGTTACTCAAGAAAGTTTCAGCTTTTTAAGATGTGTCAGAGCTGAGCAAGGTCTTAGGGGGAGTCCAAATTTATTTCCAAACTATAATGAGTCAGACAAATATGATCACAACAGAGATTGAGGTAATGCACATTCTATTTTTAAAAAGTTATTTAACATTTTATTTTCCCCAATTATATGTAAAACTTTTAAAAGTTCATTTTTAAAAATTTTGAATTCCAAATTCTCTCCCTCTCTCACCTCCCTCCATATTGAGAAGGCAAGCAATTTGATATAGGTTATACATGTGCAGTCATGGAAAACATATTTACATATTAGTCATGCAGTGAAAGAAAATATAGATTAGAAGAAAAATAAAGTTTAAAAAAGTATATTTTGATCTTCATTTAGGCTCCATTAGTTGTTTATCTGGAGTTGGATAGAATTTTTTTCATCTAAGTCCTTTAGAATTGTGTTGGATCACTGTACTGCTGAGAATAGCTAAGTCATTCACAGTTGATCATTGTAAAACATTACTAATACTGTGTACAGTGTTCTCCTGGTAGAACGGAAGAATTTATGGCCAAACAAGAGATAGAGAGCATTATGAGATCTAAAATGGTTAATAATTATTATGTTAAAATAAAAAGGTTTTGCACAAACAAAACCAATCCGTGCAAGAGTAGAAGGAAAGAAGAAATCTGGGGAAAAATTTTAATAGTAAGTATCTCTGATAAAGGCCCCATTTCTCACATATATTGAGAACTGAGGCAGAGTTATAAAATGATAAATGGTCAAAGAATATGAAAAGCAGTTTTCAGATGAAGAAATCAAAGCTATCTACAGTCATATGAAAAATGCTTCAAATTACTATTAATTAGAAAAATGCAAATTAAAACAACTCTGAGGTACTACTTCACACCAAGAGAATATTGCCCCCAGTAAGAGCAACAGTGTGTGATGATCAGCTCATGATTGACTTAGCTCTTCTCAGCAATACAATGATCCAAGAGAATTCCAAAAGACTCATGATGAAAAATACTATCTTCCTCCAGAGAAAACTGATGGAGTTTGAATGCAAATTGAAGCACACTACTTTCCCTTTAATTTTTTTGTATTTTTTTCCTTTTGCAAACTGTAACATTTTTCAGAGTTTTTTCTTTTATAACTGTGACTAATATGAAAATATGTTTTGCATGATTGCACATACATAACATGTCAAATTGTTTACCATCTTAGGGAAGGAGGAAAGGAAAGTGGGAGATAGAAAATTTGGAACTCAAAATTTTATAAAAAATGAATGTAAAAATTGTCTTTACATGTAATTGGAAAACAAAATCCTGTTATAAATCACAATATGCTCCTGGTTCTGCTAATTTTGCTTTGCATTAGTTGATGTAAGTTTAGGTTTTTCTGAGAGCATCCTGCTTGTCATTTCTCTTAGCACAAAAGTATTCCATCAAAATCATATACTATAGCTTGTACAACTATTCCCCAACTGATGCACATCCCAACAATTTCCAATTTTTTGCCACCACTAAAGAGTTACTATAAATATTTGTGTGCATATAGGTACTTTTCCTTTTTTTCCCTTCTTTAGGATACAGAACTAGTAGTGGTATTGCTGGGTCAATGAATATGAATAAATTTACAGCCCTTTGGGCATAGTTCCAAATTGCTCTCCAGAATGTATGAATGAGTTCACAATTCTACCAGCACTACATTAGTGTCTCAATTTTCCCACATCTCCTTCAACATTGGTCATTTTCCGTTTTTGTCATGTTAATCAATCTGACAGGTGTAGGATGGTACCTCAGAGTTGCTTTAATTTGCATTTCTTTAATCAATAGTAATTTGGAACATTTTTTTCTGATTATTTCATCTAAAAGTTGCATGTTCATATCCTTTAGCCATTTATCAATTGAGAAATGATTCTTATCTTTAATAAGTTTGATGGACTTCCCTAGGTATTTGAGAAGTGAGACTTATATAAGAGAAAACTGCTGTAATTATTTTCACAGTTGTGATTATTGTGTATTTTCCTCCATCTCTTTTTCTTCCTATTTAATTTACTTTCTCTCCCTTCACCCTATCCATCCTCAAAAGTATTATGCTTCTGACTAATGCCTCCCCCAAAGCCCCCTCCCATCTTTCAGTCTCCTCCATTCTCCTATCCATTACCCTCCCACTTTGCTGTAGGGAAATACAGATTTCTACCACCAAATGAGTGTGTATGTTATTCTCTCTTTAAGTAAATTCCAAGGAGAACATTTAAAGTGTTGGCCTTCTGTTCCCCCACTTTCCCATCTAGTGAAAAAGCTCTTTAAACCTCTTTTACGTGAGTTAATTTACCCCCATTCTACTTCTCCCTTCCCTTTTTTCCCAGTGCATTTCTCTTTCTCACAATTTAGTCTTATCTTTTCAGATATCATCCTATCATATTTAACTCACATCCATGTCCTCTATGTATACACTTTCTAACAGTCCAAATAATGAGAAAGTCCTCAGGATTTACAAATGTAATCTTCCCAGGTAGGAATGTAAGTGTAAATAATAAACAACGTAAAAATGTAAACAGTTTAATCTTATTGAATAATTTACTTTTCCTCTTTACATTTTTATGCTTTTTTGATTCTTATGTTTGAAAGTTACATTTTCTATTCATTCATTCTTGTTATCAGGAATACTTGAAAGTATACTTCACTGAATGTCCATTTTCCCCCCAAAGGATTACATACTTGGTTTTTCTAGGTGATTCCTGGTTATAAGCATAACTTCTTTTCCCTCTGGAATATCACATTTGAAGCTCTCCAGTCCTTTAATGTAGAAGTTACTAAATCTAGTGTTATCCATGATATTTTAACTTTTTCTTTCTGACTGCTTGCAATATTTTCTCACTGACCTGGGAGGTCAGGAATTTGGTTATACTAGTCTTGGGAAATTCCATTTTGTGATCTCTTTTAAGAGATTTTCAGTGCATCCTTTCTATTTCTACTTTATTTTCTAGCTCTAGAATATCAGGGCAATTTTCTTTGATAATTTCTTAAAAGATGATGTCTGGGCTCTTTTTTTAACTTTTTTTTTTATCATGGCATTCAGGTAGTCCAATAATTTTAAAATCACCTTTCTTGGATCTTTTGTTCAGATCAATTGTTTTTCCAGTGAAATATTTCATATTTTCTTCCATTTTTTCATTCTTTGATTTTGTTTTAGTGTTTTTGGGTGTCTTGTGTGGAGTCATTAGCTTCCACTTATTCCATTCTAATTTTTAAGGAATTATGTTCTTTAGTGAGCTTTTTTATACCTACTTTTCCATTTGCCCAATTCTACTTTTTAAAGAGTTATTCTTTTCAGTGGATTTTTGTGCCTCATTTACCATTTGGCCTATTCTGTCTTTTTCTATTTTTTAAAATTTATTTATTTATTTTTAGTTGTGAACACTCACTTCTATAATATTATGAGTTCTAAATTTTCTTCTCCTCCCTCTCTTACCTCCCTCCCCAAGATGTCATGCAATCTGATATAGGCTATAACGTATAATTGCATTAAACATATTTTAACATTAGTTACTTTCTAAAGAAGAATTAGAATTAAAGAGTAAAACATGAGAAAGAAAAAACAATAAAAAAGAGAAAATAGTGTACTTCAATCTGCATTCAGACTCCATAGTTCTTTCTTTGGAGCATTTTCCATCATGAGTCTTTTGAAATTATCTTAGGTCCTTGCATTGCTGAGAACTAAATCTATTAAAGTTGGTCACCACACAATATTACTATTTGGTATGTACAGTGTTCTCCTGGCTGTGCTCACTTCCCTCAGCATTAGTTCATGTAAGTTTTTCCAGGTTTTTCTGAAGTCTGCTTGCTTATCATTTCTTATGTATTCCACTACATTCATATACCACAACTTATTCAGACATTCCCCAATTGGTGGTCATCTGCTCAAGGATCAATTCTTGGCCACCACAAAAAGAACTGCTTTAAATATATTTGTAAATGTGGGTCCTATTCCCATTTTAAAGATCTCTTTGGGATACAGACCAAGAGGTAGTATTGCTGGGTTAATGAGTATGAACAGTTTTATATCCCTTTGGGTATAGTTTTTCTGTCTTTTAAGTGTTATTGTCTTCAGTATTTTTAAAATTTACTTTACCAAGCTTTAGAACCTTTTTTCACTTTTTTCTAATACCACTTTCACTTCTTTTCCCACTTTTTCCTCTACTTCTCTTATTTAAAATAGGCATGTAGATGTGAATTAGGTTCATATTTTACTTATTATTGGACTGTAATACGAGAGGTGAAGGAACTAGAAATATGTCCAAGGAAGATTTGTTGAAAGAACTGGGAATATCTCACCTAAAATCTAAAAGACCTATGGAAGAAGGAGGAGCAAGATTGTTGTCTTCAAACATTTGATGGATTACTATGTTGAAAAAGGATTGAGTTTAATCACTAGAGCAAAGAGCTAAGCACTTAGGTGGCTCTGTGGATAGAGTACCCATTTTGGAGTCAGGACTACTCATCTTTGTGAGTTCAAATCCAGCCTCAGACACTTACTAGCTGTGTGAACCTGGACATGTCATTTAAACCTATTTGTTTTGCTTCAGTTTTCTCATCTATGAAAGCTAGAGGAAGGAAATGGGAAACCACTCCAGTATCTTTGTGAAGAAAACCTAAATGTATTCATGAAGAGTTGGACATGACTGAAACATGACTGAATAGAAAAATATTAGCATGAATAGGTGATAGTTATAAAGTGCCAGATTTCAACTCATTATAAAAAAGAACTTTCAAATACTGAGAGCTGCCTGAAAATGGAAAGGGCTGCCTTGGGAGTAAGGCATTGCCTCATGGCACAGGTCTTCAAATAGAGGCTACATGAATATTTGCCAGGGATTTTGCAGAAGAGATTCACATAAATGATTATACTAAATGCCATTGTAATTTCATTCAGCTCTGGAATTTTATGATGATATGATGTTAAAAATCCAAGAACAAGTCATTCCATTTCTGGAAACTTTGATAACTCCTTTGCAAGATATTACTGACAGGATCATATTCTGTTTATTTGCCTCTTCTAAATGAAAGATTAATGCACCTGAAGTAATTGAGTTCCTCAAGTAAATGATTAAAATTTCTAAGACTCACATTAATTTCCCAATGGTATACTAAAATGCATCAGTAACTGTGAAACTGAAGTTATATGTATATGTCTTATGTATGTCTGTGTGTGTGTATGAGAGAGAGAGAGAGAGAGAGAGAGAGAGAGAGAGAGAGAGAGAGAAGAGGAGAGAGGGAAAAAGTTTGTGATTGATTCAATCTCAACTTTGAATATAATAAATGACTGATGTGTCTTCTTCACAAGTTCTTAGTTTCATAGTCTCCTTTACATGAATTCTGACTGGGATAACAGAAGAAATTTAAATAATATTACTCCAATACATATGTGATTTCATCAATGAATGTGGTTATTCCTTCCATACTCATGAGTTTGTATCCTGTTCATTCCTTAGCTATGTCATTTCATAAATGCCTGATGTTTGGCCCTCCCAATATCATAGGAGACTTCCTCACTTGCTCTTAACTGTTCATTGATACTAATGGATCAAGCATGTATGTTGCTCATTGTTTATTCCTTGTTCCAGACACATAGTCAGTCCATATTTTTCTGTCTGATTATAGCATTCTCTTTTCCAGAAGTGATTTTTCAGTTGTACCCCAATGATGCCCACCATGTACTGCTCCATCGTCCTTGGGGTGAGCCTCAACTTCAAATGTTTGAAGATTATCATAATCCAAGACTAAAAGTCATACAATATTGATGGAAGTAATTATGTTTAAATGTTAGGTCTCTATTGTAGGTGCAACCTTTAATTCATTAAAAGATCTTTCAAAGGCAGTTCAGTCTACCTTTCTATAAATTCTGACCCTGACTCATTATCCAAGAAATACAGTGCATATACTGATGAATAAGTTGTATGGGTTATTGCTCCAGTTGCTCATCATAATCTATACCAGAAGTGACAAACCCATCATGCCTATGGCAGATGTGGCCTGCAACACTCCTGGCTACAGGAAGCAGGCTAAAATAGAATAGGGAAATATTAAAAAAATAAAGATGCAATAGAACATAATGTGAATGTGTGGTTTTCTAAGGGATTCTTATTTGCTTTTTAATGGCCCCGTTTCTGTTTGCTTTTGACACTAAGGGTGAATATCACAGGCATTCTGTATTTATTTGTTTTTTCCTATGTGGATAGTTAGACTAAAGTCTTTTGAGTGATCATGGATTGCACTTAAGAGACTCATTTCAGGGTGGTGGAGTCATCGTCATCATCATCATCATCATCATGTAATAGTAATATTTGTAAAGTTCTTTACCTATCTCATCTCTTTTGATACAATAATTCTTAGAGGAAGGTATTCCCATTATCTCCCTTTAATGGAGAGAGGGGTAAAATAATTTGCCTAAGAACAATCAAGAAATGTCTGAGGTAGGATTTGAACTCAGGTCTTCCCAATTCACAGGTCAGCACTCTATCTATTATGTATGCTGTCGGCTTATCCATAGTCACACAGCTAGTGGCTGATGTCATCTAGTATAGTAGAATAAAAGAAGGAGTCATTGGTGGTTCAATGCAAATGACCAGTTGTGGAAAGAACATTGAAAGGGTCCTATCACATAAACTTTTCATGTATAAAGTCAGCATATTTACCTTATCTTTATTTTAAAATTGATGATACTTTTTGTTGTTCTGTTACAATAATTTCTGGATATTCTCCCATCTCCACTCTAACAGGGAATTCCCCTTCGTGACAAAGAAACAGTTAAAGAAGAACTCAGGGAGCACTCAGTCTGCAGTGTTTATAGAATTTCACACCCACAGCTGTCTACTTCTTTAATGAATCAATCCATCAACATGCATTTATTAAGCACCTACTATATGTTAGGCTTTGTGCCAGGTGTCAGGGTTTCAAAGACAATAGCCAAGCAGCTCCTTTCATCAGGGGGTTTATATTCTAATTGAGGGGTTTAAAGTCTAAAATGATGACACATTTCTGCTTCTAGTCTGTGTGTTCATTTTGGACATTTAACGTATACAATTACCCACCATTTGTCTTATTTTATCAGAGCATTTCATGCAAAATTCCTTCCTTTAAAATTTTTCCTGCCAAGTTATATGTTAAATATGGAAAATCCCATCTTATATTTCTTATGACTACAAGATTATTCTCCATAAAAGGTTACTAAGTCTTATTCTATAGTGTGTAATCTGCCCCCACCTCCACTCCTTTGAACAGCCTTTCCCAGATGACTGTTTGGTAAGGAAAGATGTCCTCATGGGAATGGGTTATGTTTAGCAAGAAGTCAGATGAAGGAATAAATCACAGTCTGAAAAGGTTCTGGCAGGATCAACGTGGAGGGAATTAGGAAAGAGAGCAGAAGGAAACCTGCAAGGAGAGCCTAACCTTTGCTTTAGTGTCATCTTATTGAGATTAACTAGTCCTACCTATGACCTGTAGTGTTGACCAGAGCTGTCATTGAAAAGTAAACACAGTTCCATGTGGCTGCCAGCCAAAGACATAAAATCTGCTAAAAACTAAACACTGAAAAAATGTGCCTCATTTCAAAACAAGCATGCCAGCCCTGAGAGAATTTTGTGTTAGTAATTTTGCAGGGACTTCTGGTACTACAGACAGTTGTCAGGACAGGACCTGGTAGGGTTCATCCACCTTTGGTGTTTGGTTTTCTTATAATATTCTTTCCCCTCCTGGCTAGATTTGAACTGAACCCTATCCAAGAACACTAAATGTCCTTGGTGTACTTATCAACCAGAAAAGGTCCATATCAAAAGTTAAGAGGTTAGATATCCCCAGACCGTACAGAGACTCTAGGTATCTTGCCAGACCCTCGATGAAATAGCCTTAGCACAGGAGGAGTCAAGGAAACACACTATGGTGGTCTAGGGCCACCATAATGTCTAACAGGTTAGCATACGAGATCCAAGTCAGACCCAGAATGGTTCTGAGTTCTCCCTGGCATTTCAAGATTAGGAAAGGTTCTAAGAGACTTAACAAGAGTCTTCCACACTATCCTAGAGTGGCTTCAAATTGTTCAGTAAAGACATATGATGACTCATATTCATCACGGGGCAACTAGGTGGCACAGTAGATGGACTGCAGAGCCTGGAGTCAAGAAGTCTCCTCTTCCGGAGTTCAAATCTGACCTCAGGTACTAGCTGTGAGACCCTGGGCAAATCACTTCACCCTTTTGCCTCATTTTCCCCACCTATAAAATGAGCTGGATAAAGGAATGGCAAATTACTCCAGTGTCTTTGCCAAGAAAAGCCCAAAAGGAGTCATGAAAGGTTGGACACAATCGAAAAAGGACTAAACAACATATTCATCATAGCCAGTCATAGTTATCAAACTTGACTCATACATCTCCATGGCTTCATGAGGGTCAATGACAGTTACTATAGCAACTGAACCTCTACCACTTGTCAACTTAGTTCAGTTGAGCAAACATTTATTAAGTCCTACTATGTTCCAGGCCCTGTGGCAGGCTCTGGGGAAACCAAAATCAAAACGTTCTATGTTTCAAAGGACTAATGTTCATATTAAAGACCTCAAAAACTACACTTTTAAAAGCATTACACCATGAGTAATAATTATTCAATATAGCACTTAAAAATTTATAAAAGCATTTTCCTCACAAACTCATGAGTTGCAAATATATTGTAAAAATGTATTCTCATTTTATAGATATAATTAAAAGACTTTAAGTAACTTGTTCAAGGTTACAAAGCTCAGAACTTTCTGAGTTATGAGTTAGAATCATTTTCTCATGCTAGTCCCATTCTCTAAACCATTATATCTCCTTATCTTTCACTTGAGAGCCTATATTCTTAGATGGTTGAGCTGATGCTTTCTTGGAGGAAATCACTGTAAGCATTCTAGTTTGTTTATTTTTATCATGTCCCTAATTAGAATAGTTTATTAAAAACAATTTCTTTGCTGGAATTTATTTTATTGATGTGAGGAATTTCCATTCTTTAAATTTCTTCACAGATAAGTGTTCATTTCTGTAACCTGGAGTCTTAAAAGTTTGCCTGGGGATACTGAGAAGTAAAATAATTTGCATGAGCCAATAGTCATATAACTAAAAATTAATCAGAAGCAGAGTTTGAACTCAGATCTTCCTGACTGGTTTTTGGAGTGAGCCTTCTAGCCACTCTATCATGTTTTCCCTCACACTGATGATTTACAGTCTAAATAGGCTAAGGGAGACAGGCATGACTACTTTTCCAGGTTTGCCCAGGCAGCAGAGAGCTTCACTGCAACATTTATAAGAAAGTGCATTGTAAGCCTAAATGTTTATTATAAATATGAATTGTTATGGTGCAATGTCCTAGTTCTCCAAGCTCACTATGATAAAAAAAATTTGTCATTAACAAATCATGCTTTAAAAAAGCTAGCTCTCCCTCTACAAATGGATTATGTCACTTTGCCTCTCCATAGCTTGTGATTACCAAAGGAAGCTAGGAAAAGACTACCTCCAGTATACACCTCATCACAGAATTGCCAAACACTGCAGAACTATGTACTATAGTTGTATAGCATTTAGGACTCTCCTTCAAATGGCCAAATGGAACTTGTTATTCCAGAAAAATATTTCTGAGACACTAAAATTTCTATTAGCCAGCAAGGTAGTCTAAGAGGAAATGTGAATCTCAATTCTGGAATCAATTCATTGTCCAGCTTTAGTGGCTATCTAAAATATATGAACTTAATATATAAAATATATAGAGCTTATGAGCTCTATAGGCTATCCACCTAACTACATATTATACTCTGCTGAGTAAGTGTTCATCAACTAACTGGTTTCCTTC
Source organism: Potorous gilbertii (assembly GCA_028658325.1). Lineage (NCBI taxonomy): Eukaryota > Metazoa > Chordata > Mammalia > Diprotodontia > Potoroidae > Potorous > Potorous gilbertii. Next base: position 563,813,052 of record CM053769.1, on the reverse strand, counting down.
CTGAGTAAAATCTTTTCCTTTCATTCCTCACTTAGAGACTATATGGTGTGATAATTAGAGAAGCAACCCTGAATCCAGGAAGACTTGAGTTCAAGTCTTGTTGCTGAAATGCACTGGCTGTGTGACCTTGGGTAAATCACTTAAATTCTCAGTGCTCTAGGCAACTAAGATTATAAGCTGACTTGTACTGATAATACGAATGCACTATAGCAATGAAATCATAGGTCTCTATCCATACCAAAAAATTCACCAACTAATCAAATGGGCTCACCTCTAACCCCTAAATATATATATATATATATAATATGTTTATTATGCATTCAATTTAATAGGTAACTAATTGTATTAATCATATACATTATATATAATTTAATATATATAATTATATAGTGAACAAAGACCTTATAAGCTACAATTGTTTTTGCTATTCTTGTTGTTGGGCAGCTAGGTAGAGCAGTGGATAGTTTGCTGGGCATGGAATCAGAAAGACTAATCTTTCTGAGTTCAAGGCCTCAGACACTTAGATGGGTGATCCTGGTCCAGACACTTAACTCTGACGCCTGTTGTCCTCAGTTTCTTCATCTGAAGAATGAGCTGTATAAGGAAATGGCAAGGCACTCCAGCATCTTTGCCATGGGGTTATTAAAAGTTGGAAACAACTGAAAGCAGTGAAAAACAACATTAAATAGATAGCTAGACATGTAGATGCAGACAGACATATATCTGTAAAAGAAATATACTGAGATGGATAAATGAATTATAACAAATTGAACATAAACAAAGACCTTACAGACTACAGTCACCTGATATTTATTATATGCCTGTTATTTGTTAGGCATTGAAAATATAAATGTAATAAATAGCACAGTCCTCACTTATAAGGACCTACACAATATTTGTTCATGATTATATGGTTTTTAAGAGTAGATTATGAGACAAGATAGATTACCTTTTTCATACACATCCATGTTTCCTGAAATGTGTCATGTTGTCTAAATTTCAATAAAAAGTTTTATCAATTAATTACACATATGTACTTTTTAACATGGAGAATCCTTTCACCCAAAGATATTGGCTTATGATTTAATAAATACAGTAAGTCTTAGGAATTTGCTTGAATCACATGAAGGATAAATGACATACAATTCCTACATGTTAGAAACAGGATTTAAACTATATTCTTCTTGAGTCCAAACCCAGGACTCTGTCTTCTAGACCAAGCTGTTGCATTAAACCCTGTACCATGGAACTTACAGAATTGCTTTAATGTTATTTGATGGCAGAGGCAAGCGAAGCTTTCTTCTATATTAATATTATGATAGTATCAGGTTAGAAAGTATAATATAATTCTAACATATACTCTTCAGGATAAAATATGACTTGACAGAAGTCTCATGTTCTGAGTGATCACATTCAAATAACTTTCCAGTTGAACACAGATTCAACATTAGCATGCCAATGTTAGCATAGGTGGGGTCTGTAAATAGTACAGTCTGAAGCATTTCCTTCAAAACTAGAAAGAACTTGGAATATGCATCAATGAAATCCACATCAAATCTCTCAAATATGAAAAATAGCTCCCTAACTAGGTGGGAGCAACTAGGGTTTTATCTGATAGAGTCAGACTTAGAGGGTGTTGATGGCACCTGAAGTCTTTGAACAGGATAGAAACAATGGAATATAGCAGTTAATTAGCAAGACCAATGAGTTAAAATAGGAAATGCTCAATGGCAAGATGCTGAGAGTTCCTCTCTTGCCCTACACTTCTCCTTCCCATGCAAATGCAACATCCTTCGAAGACAATCTCTGTCCCGTTCTGAACAGAGGAATGTCCTGCTCCTTTCCTCAAATGAACCAAGAATACAATTTATGCTGCTTTCACTGAATGTGGTTTGTTGTACTTTCCCCAGTAGCAAATTTTCTTGTTTGAGTTTCTTATAAAGAAAGAAAACCAGAAAGAAAACACAAGAAGCTAAAGCTAACTTTGGAAATGGTCCCATATGTTTTCTCTGTGTCTTTATTCATGACATACACAGAGAATGGATGAAATGAGTTATCACATGGCATGAAAGAAAAGACCAGGTATTCTTTTTTTAAAAAGTCCCTGATTTATGGGAATGGAGCCAAGAAAGTGGTGTGGAGGAAGCACTCTGCTGAGCTCTCCCAACAGTCCCTCCAAACTACTTTAATAAATGCCTGAGATCAAATTCTGAAGTAGAAGAGCTAACCAAAGTCAGAATGAGAAATTCTTCCAATTTAAGACAACTTAAGAGCTCAGAAGGAGATATCTGTAACATGGGGTCACAGGGGCTGACCCAAAGCCCACATGGAACCAATACCAGTGGTGGACCTAAATCAGCAGCAAGCTTTAGAAGCTCTTGAGCAAGAGCAGGCAAGGGGATCCGGCAACTTAATAGATTTTCAGAAAGAGATTACAAGGAACCTCTTGCTGATGGGGTGCTTGGAGGCATGCGCTTGAACCCCAATTCAAAAATCACATTTCTCTTTTAAAAATTACATTTCTCTCTAGCCTCAAAATACTATCCTCAAGGATACAGTTTGCCCTAGAGACAACCATTATCTCCCTTCCTGCTATAGTAGTCAGTTGCACCTGTAGAACTCATTAGTTTGAAGCAACTATGTACTGAACTGGCTGTGTACTGGGTCATAACAACATTTTCTACTCACAGACCAATCATATGTATCCTAGACTTAGACATACTTATACTCCTTTACATTTAGCTTGTCTAACAAGACATTGATGAAAACAACCTGGTTTTTCTGAGCCAGCCCTTACCCACTGGCTGACTTAAAACCACACCTCCAAGTAGCCCCTCTTTGGGCTATTTCCAGTGAATTTTAGGTAAAATACCTGTGCAGTAGATACCAAAAGTGCATGTTCCTTTAAGAACTGACCACTCCTCAACCACTCCCCAACCCCACCCCAAAACATTTAGTTAGTATATTTGGCACAAATGATACTATAGGATATCCTATGTAAATTTTCTCTGTACCCCTTTAAGGTTGCAGGTCCCCTAAGAACTCTTGCCTGCTGAAAAGCGTAATAAATCTTTACCTTGACTTCAACAATGCTTGAGTTCATGAATTCTTCTCCAGATGACCTGCCCCTGGAACCCTGGTCTTTGTGGGGGTCTCACAGCCCCTTTCCAGCCCTCATCATTGCTTGCAGTGGGCGCAGGACAAGATGTTATTTGGCTACTCCATTTCTTATACCTGCTACTGGGTTATTAGCTCAAACGTGGAGAGGAGAACTTTTGGTTACAAGGCATAAAAGACCCTGAGGAGAAGCATCACTTCTCATCCTATGGGATCTTGAGGAATATTATTATATTTGGTTCCAAGGGAGCAGAAGTCTTGAGGAGCAGTATCAATTGCAATCCCAAGCAACCGAGGCGCTTCCTTGGTAACAGCCAGAGTGCAGACCAGGAGAACATTAACCAGACTGCTTCCTAGTTCACATTGAAAAGTCTTAAACCCCAGAACTAGCTTTGAAAACAGTAATGCAAGAAAGCCTAAATATTGAGACAGTATACCTCTCCCTACTCTATGCCAGTAACAGAACCCAACTATAACAAAGTTCAAAATCAAGAAATTGGGTAGGAAAATGAGCAAACAACAAAAAAGAACCTGGCTGTGAAATGTACTATGGTGACAGGGAAGATCAAAACACAAATTCAGAAAAAGACAATAGATTTAAAACTACTCCAAGCAAAACCACTAAAAAAAACCCTGAATTGGACATAAGCCCAAAAAGAATTCCTGGAAACATTCAAAAATGATTTTCCAAATCAAATAAGAAGGGATTCTAGGAAGATGGTGGAGGTCAGAAAAACTTTAAGCTCTCCAAATTTCCTCCACAATAAAAAGACAGATCATCACCTCGGAGGAAATGTAGAGCAGCAGAAGCAAACAAAAGAGTAAGTAGTTTTCTCTTAAGAAAACTTGAGAAGACCCCCCAGGAAAGACCTGATCTGAAGAGGTGGAGGTTCAGCCTGAGTGAAGTGAAAACACCTCCAAGCTGAGTCTACTGAATCAACAAACAATGAGTCTTGGGAACAGTTGGGTTTAGAAGGCAGCCTCAGCCTTAGAAACTTTCATCTCATGGACACCAAGGGGGATTGACTAAGTTGAGTAGGAGGAGACTGAAGGACCTTCCACTGTTGAGGGATGTCAAAAACAGCTGTGCTGACCAGATCTATCCTTATCTGGGCTACTGCTGCTGGGAAGAAGGAACTGGGACACATCTGGTGACTGTAGTAGCAGAATTGTTGGGTACTTTCTATAGGCACTTATAGGAGAGCAGAGTCCCTGGTTTCAGTTCCACAGTAGAGAGGAAAGCTGTAGTTTCCAGCCATTAAGGGACTACAAGGAGCAAGATAATTTAGGGGACAGTGTGACCAGGGACCCCAGTGATAGCTTAGGGGTGGAGAGGAGAACCCAAAGTTGAATCTCAGGACATATCTCAGAAAACAACAGTAAGAAGGATGTGAGACTTGGGGCATCATTCCCTATACCTCAGAACTAGTACTTGATTGTACTAATAGCTGCTAGAAAGAAAATAAAACAAATAAAAATAAATAAAGATGAGCAAGCAAAGAAAAATAACTGAACAATAGATAGCTACCATGGAAATAGAGAAGATTCGGGTTCATATTCAGAGGAAAATAATGGAGCTAAAACAGTAATTCCTGGAGACAAATGGTGGAGTAGAAAGATACGCATACTCTAGCTCTTCCCCCACAGCCCTAAAATATCTGTAAAGAATGACTCTCAACAAGGAGTGGAGGGGATTTCCAGCCCAGGATGACCTCAAGGGAGCACAGTCCAGGCTTGGCTGTGTGGCACTGGGAAAACAGGGCTGGAGTAGGCCTTGGGGGTAGAATCCCCAGCAGCAGCAGAGGTTCTCAGATCCCTCAACCCACAAACACCAGAGGCAGCTTCAAGGTCAGTGAGAGAGGTTTTTCACCTTGGTGACAAGGGAGCAGGGTCCTCCCCCAGCCTTGGCCCTAGGCAATGGTAGTGGCCTCATAGGCAGGAGCCAGCATCAATTGTTGGAGCCCTCAGCTTGATTCCCCTGGGAGAACTGAGCAGCTGAACTGAACCACAGCCCTGAGTGGCAGTCCTGCCCCTGCCTAAAGACTCTGGGAGTGTTCAGCAGCTGATCTGATTCTAGGTCCTCAATGTCTGCCCTGCTCCTCTTCCTGGAGCCCCTGGGGGAATTGAGTAGCTGATCTGAATCTCAGCTGCCAGCCTGGCCAGGAAGTAAAGTCCTCTCCCTTGATTGTGCCACCTTGGAGGAAATGAGAACTTATGAGGTCCCCTACTCCTGACAAAGAACTCAAAAGTCAAGTAACTGATTGGGGAAATGCCCCCAAAAATGAAAAAAAAAGACTATAGAAGGTTACTTTCTTGGTGAACAGGCATTTTCTCCCATCCTTTCAGATGAGGATGAACAATGATTACCATCAGGGGAAGACATAAAAGTCAAGACTTCTGCTTCCTAAACATCCAAAATAAATATGAAATGGGTTCAGGCCATGGAAGAATTCAAAAGGGATCTTGAAATCAAGTAAGAGAGGTGGAGGAAAAATTGGGAAGAGAAATGAGATTGATGCAAGAAAATCATGAAAAGTGAATCAACAGCTTGCTAAAGGAGACCCAAAAAATGCTGAAGAAAATGATACCTTTAAAAATAGAATAACTCTCTTGGCAAAAGAGGTCCAAAAAGCCAATGAGGAGAAGAATGCTTTAAAAAGTAGAATAGCCAAATGGAAAAAGAGGTTCAAAAGTTCACTGAAGAAAACAGCTCTTTAAAAATTAGAATGGAACAGATGAAAGCTAATAACTTCATGAGAAACCAAGAAATTACAAAACAAAACCAAAAGAATGAAAAAATGGAAGATAATGTGAAATATCTCATTGAAAAAAACAACTTACCTGCATAATAGATCCAGGAGAGACAATTTAAAAATTATGGGACTATCTGAAATCCAAAATAAAAAAAAAGAGCCATTGAACTAAGAAACAAAACTAGGAACTGTTTTTCTGTGGGAAAAAAACAAACAAACAATAAAATGGATAAAACCAGTGGTTATTTGATTAAAAAAAGAAAACCAAATGAAAAGGATGAATGCATTGCTAATGAACATAAAATTAAAGCAATGAGTTTAAGTTATTTTGTCCAATTGAATGCCAGCAAAACTGATGATCTAACTTAAATAGATGAATATTTACAAAAATATAAACTGCCTAGATAAATTCAGAAGGGTTTTAGTGAATCCTTAAATAACCCTATATTAGAAAAAAGAAATTGAACAAGCCATAAATGAGCTCCCTAAGAAAAAAATCTCCAAGACAAGATGGATTTACAAGTGAATTTTACCAAACACTGAAGAAACATTGAATTCAATACTATGTAAATCACTTGAAAAATAGGAAAGAGGTCCTACCACATTCCTTTTATGACAGAAATAGATAGTAGTAAATGATCACAGTAATCCAGTATTTGACAAACTCAACGATCTACGCTTTTGAAGTAAGAACTCACTATTTTGACAAAAAATTTCAGGGAAAACCAAAAAAAGGTTTGGCAGAAACTCTGCATAGACTACCTTATAACAAGATAAGGGCAAAATGAATAAAGGATTTAGACATAAAGGGTGATATCATAAGTAATTTAAGGGAGCATGGAAAAAGGTACCTTTCAGATCTACGGATAAAAGAAGTTTATGACTAAACAATATAAAGAGAACCATGGAAGTAAAATAGATCATTTTGATTATATGAAATTATAAAGCTTTTGCTCAACAAACTAATACTGCTAAAATCATAAGGAAAGCAGGAAACTGGGGGAAATTTTTTATACCAAGTTTCCCCGATAAAGGCCTCATTTCTCACATGTACGGGGAACTGAGCCAAATTTATAAAAAATATGAGTCATTCTACAATTAATAAATGGTCAAAATAAATGGTCAAAACAGGCAGTTTTCAGTAATAGAAACCAAAGTTATCAAAAGTCACATGGAAAAATGCTCTAAATAACTTTTGATTACAGAAATGAGAATTAAAATAGTTCTGAGATAACTACCTCATACCTATCAGATTGACTAATGTGATAGAAAAGGAAAATGACAAATACTGGTGTGGATGTGAAAAAACTGGAACACTACTTCATTGTGGTAGAGTTGTAGACTAGTCCGACCATTCTGGAGAATAATTTGTAACTGCACCCAAAGAGCTTTGACCCAGCAATACCAAACTACTAGATTTGCAAACCAAAGACATCAAAGATAAAGAGAAAAAAAGTACTTACCTGTGCAAACATATTTATAACAGCTCTTTTTATGGTGGCAAAGAAATGGAAATCAAGGGGATGTCTGTCATTTGGGGAATTAATGAACAAGTCATGGTATATGATTGTAATAGATTACTATTGTGCTATAAGAAATGATGATCCACCACATTATAGAGGCCAAATCTCTGCCCCCCTGGGACCTCTGCCCAGAAGGCAGAAGTAACAGCACCTACCAGAGTCCCAGAAGTAGGGAAAAATAAAAGAATAAATGTTTTTACTGACTCAAAATATGCTTTCCATGTTCTACATGCCCATAGAACAATTTGGAAAGAAAGGGGCTATCTGACAGCAAAAAACTCCCCTATCAAACATGCCTTTTTCCTTTATATTTTGGCATTACCATAGTCAACTTTAATTCCCTCGAGGGAAATTGCCTTTTATGTCAAGAAATTTGGCTTTTCTCTATACTCCTTTTGTATCTGTTTGGTACTGGTTAGCTTAGACTCCTGGCCAGATTTGTCTCCTACAGGATCCAAACCATCAACTTCCTTGAAGGGGACTCAGTGAGGCAGGGACAACTCTATACCCCTTGCCAGCAGGAAGCAGTTTCAGAAGCTGAGATCTACCGTCCAAAGAATTTGGGTTCCATTTGTTTGAGGGGGGAATGATAGGGTACGATTCCTGGAAAATCCCATCTTGAATACTCCTTGAATCTCCCCATTCTAGTCAACTGGTCTTTCATTGTCTGCACCTAGCTCCACCCTAGACTTCCCACCCTTGATCCCCTCTAGACCTCATTCTCCTGTGGCTATGTAGTCCAGGTCCCTAGTATTTCTCTGTTACTTCACAGTAACCCCAGACTATTGGCCATTCCCATCAAGATCCTCCATAGACCCTTTCTCACTATTTGGCTACTCCTAGAGCCTTCCCACAGCCTTTCTGTATATAAGATCTATCTTGTTTCCATGAAAATGCTCAAATTCAATCTGGCCACTTACATTAGCATTAAATATTCTCAGATTCCTTAAGAGTTAAGCCACTGCTGAGATTCTTAAGAGTCTGACCAGTATGGCAGATTTTTAATAAACTTTTTTGTTTTGCTGGAAAAAGAAAGAAATGATAAGCAGTATCATTTCAGAAAAAATCTGGAAAGTCTCTTATGAACTGATGGAACATGAAGTGAACAGAACCAGAAGAACATTGTGCATATTAACAACAATCCTCTACAAATGATCAACTATGAAAGACTTAGTTACTTGGATCAAGAAAATAGTCCAAGACAATTTCAGAGCGCCAATGACAAAAAATGCTGTCCACCTTTAGAGAGAGAACTGATGAACTCTGAATGCAGATTCAGAGGATTTTTTTTTACTATTTTTATTTTTCTTGTTCTATTTTTTGTGTATTTTCTTTTGCAATATGGAAATATATTTTGCATGATTTCATATGTATAATTAATATCAAATTGCTTTCCTTCTCAAGGAGGAGTTAGAGTGGGAAAGAGGGACAGAAATCAGAACTCAGAAATTTTCTAAAAATCTGTTAAAATTTTTATGTAATTAGGAAATATTTAATAAAATGTATTTTAAAATTTTTAAAAATCCTTAAACCCATCAAAATTTATTTTCATAACATGCCTTTTCTCCTTTCAAGAGAATGTTCTATAACTTGTATTTAGATTTTCAAAATAAAGTAAAACTAAAACAAGTATTTTGTTTGAGATGTCACAAAACAGAGATGAGATTTTCTATCCCAGAGGACCAGAACTTAGTAATCAGTGTGCTACAATGGAAATAATCCTAGGTTTAGAGACAGGAGTCCTGGGTTCAAGTCCTGGCTTTACTACTTAGTATACCATTAGGTAAATAGTTTTACCTCTTACTACTACTATACTACTTAGTATAACATTAGGTAAATAGTTTTACCTCTCAGTTTCATCATGTATAAAGTGACAGAGTTGGACTAGGCATTCTTTAAGCTGTCTTCTAGCTCTAAGCCTGTAACCTCTGATTACTCAGTAAATTAATGGTGACATTGATTAATTCTAAATGGAAAGGACAGAGGCAAGCACTGTGATAATCTTTGCCTCCACCTTCAATTTACAGGACTTCTGTTTATTTATAGGTCTTTTCACTATATTCCATCTTCTCTATGTCTGATAGTCTCGTCCCAGTGTAACTCCTTATCTCCCTCAAGCAGAGTTCATAACCTGCATCATTTTTCAGGTAATCATTCAAACAGATTCACCAAGTCCCTACTTCTCTCAAGACTGTTAGGGTACGATGCTGATGAGTAAAGCAAGAAGTGATAGACAGAATAGAATCAACCTTATATTTTTCTTGACAGCAAAAAGAAAATTCTAAACATTTAAACATTTGCCCTTCTCTCCTCATTGTAGGTTTTTTTAAGTTGAAGTTTTTACATATGTTTTCTTATTAAGAGTATAATAATCACATATGAAATCTATGATGATAAAGCAATGTGACTAATGTTGCCTCTAGTTCTTATACTCAATGATAGAGGACAATGTACTAGGATCTTCTGGGTAAGAATCATTCATCAGAATCACAGCGTTCTAAACTGCTCTCTTGTTGAAGCAAATTTCTCTAATGGTTTGGCACATTATTTCCACTTAATAATCCTCTCTTACCCTTAACCTGAATTGGAAGTACAATCTTTTAAAATACAGTGTTTTCTTCATCTTGCCCCACACCCTATTCATTAGTACCAGTGACCTTTATAATGTCAATTTCCCATTTTATGAATTGGACAGCTCACAAAATTTTGATTGTCACAAACTTTTAGGAATTGCTTGGCTCTTGTTACAAAGCAAATTGTGTTCATATCTTTTGCCTGAAAGATCCCACTGATAGACATGTACACCAACAAAGTCAAATACATAAAGATATTAGATAAATAGATAGATAAATAGGTAGGTAGATAGATGATAGATACATACATACATACATACATACATACATAGACAGCAGAATTTACCAAAATATTGACAGCAGAATTTTTGTGGTTGAAAAATAACAAGAAACAAAGAAGATGTCTATCAATTGCAGCATAGCTAAACACACTCTTCTATGAATGCAATGAACCATTATGGTACTACAAGAATCACTGGATGTGGAGAATTCGGAGAAGCATGGGAAGACTTAGATGATCTAATGCAGAGTGAAGCAAGATCAAGGAAAATGACAGAAAGGCTACAACAACATAATTTTATGAGCATAAATAGAATTGGAAGTCACCTTAGAGTTCATTTCCTCCAAAGTTCTAATTTTATGCATGAGGAAACTGAGATGGAAAGAGAATCACTCAAGTTCATGATAGAAATAAGAGGCAACACAATGCTACAAAGGTCATAGGATTCCACATTAATTCCCCTTTTTTCTGTATCACCCTAACTCTAAAAACACAAAACTAAACTGTAGAAAAACCAACTAATACACCAACCACATCTGATAGAATATCTAATATTTTGTACCGATACTCCCCTACCTCAGCAATGAAGAGAAAACTGTGCATTTTTTTCTATTCTTCTGTAGGGCCATATTGATCTTTCCATTGCATTTTCTTCAGTTTAATTTTTATTACAAGGAATGCCCAACTGGGCATGATAATAGGATCATGAGTTTAAGGCTATATGAGAACTCAGAGTTTATATGGTCAATTTATATGTGAGAAAACTGAAGTCCACATAGGTTAATTATCCAAGGTTATACAGGTAGTGTAGAGGCAAGGTTAGTATTCAAAGTCAGATCATATGACTCCAAACCCAAAGTTCTTTCTATCATATAGGGAATTATATTTTCAGAAGTGAATGTCAGGTAAAAATAAGAGACAATGATAAAAGGTAACATTTTTAAAAATCACTAGGCTTAATTGTTCTTTAATAGACTGCCTGCCTATCAACTAAATAACCAATAAATATGATTTCACTAAATTACTAGGTTCACATATGATCAATCAATTCTTTGGCAAGTGATCTACTGCTTGTCATTCAAAGTTAGGATGACTGGAAAGAAAAGGTCCTGAAGCCTGCCTAGATGTTAAGATTCCTTACTGCATATTTTGCTATACCAAGAAGTTATTGTAACACAGTGAGTAGGTACTGTACATAGATTTCCCAAATGGGCAAGTTGATTGATTAGTCTCTTCCTTTTCCAAGGTTTATATGGAAGCAAAAATATTGAGTTCTTCTCAGCGCAGAAATATATGAGATTAATACATATACATTGTCAAATAGGTGGGGCAAGGCCAGAATGGAGTCAGGAAAACCTGAGTTCAAATCCTGCCTCAAATACTTGTGACCCTTAAGCAAGTCACTTAACCCTGTTTGCCTCATTTTCCCCATCTGTAAAATAAACTGCAGAAGGAAACAGGAAACCATTCCAGTATCCCTGCCAAGAAAACTCCAAATGGGGTAATGTTTTGGACACAATTGAAATGACTTAAACACCAAGAATACACATGGATGCCCTTGATTTCATTGCTATTCCAAAAGCATACCTATAACTGCTTTCCCTCAGACAAAACTATGCTGTTTCCATTCACTAAATTCAAATTTTCCTAATTTCTGCAGGAAATGTCTCCTAAGCTTCTGTTACCCAATGCAAACAGATAGCATGGATTAAAGTAAATGAAACAGCATAAAGATTAACTTTGTCTCTTTCATTTAATACTTGAAGGGGTCCCATCCCTGAGGCACCATCTTTCCTTTCCCCCCACTTTGGCATTATCTTCATCCATTCCTCCCTAAATCCTTTTAATATTTATGCTTTGGGGCCTTTGTATATCACAATAAATTGAGGAATTAAGAATGAGCTGACCCACCTTGTGGTAAACCTTGCATATATTTATGGCATCTGCATTTACATAGAATCTGCACCTATACCACCTTGGATGAGTTCATGCAATGCCATTGTGTGACTGGGTCAAGGTGCCTTGTAGAGAGAAGCATGAGTTTAATTTAGCAAGCAAGAAAAAGTGAATGTATGTGTAACCATGCCCATATACAAGTATATACAATGCATCTATTTATATATTAGTATATCTCTATTTAATATTTAGTATTAAATATCTAATTTAATACAAATATTTAGCATGTAAAGTATCAATATCTATTTTCCTCTCTAATATTTTTTCATATGTAATTCAAATATGCTTGTTATTACTTGAGATTACCTAAATGATGCAGTGCTATTACTTTTATAGTTATATCACACTCATGTCATCAGTAATTAGATTAGCTTAACAGTCAATAATTTGGGATATAATTTGTCCGTCTCCCACAAATCAATGTAGTCATCCTAATCGGCACTAACTACTGTGGACTTCAAAGAAATAAGAGAACTAAAATAAACCACGCAATGTGTTTAAAGCATCCTAGTAAATGTTGGAAGTTAGGCTACTGATATTTATATTTGATACTACATCTTTGACATTAGCAAAAGTAGGAATGGATGGATGTTTCATTGGTTAGAAAATTTTCATCAAATTTCTAGGATTAAAAAAAATTTAATAGCTGCTCTAGAGCATAAATTTTCAATCCGTTATCTATCTACCTTGAATGATGGCATTATCTGTCTTATTAGATGTTCAAAGTAATACTGTATGGGAGGAATTAATACTAATTTTGAAGGAGAATTCAATGATTACATTACAGGTTAACTAAATTACGTAAAGATTTTTATTATATGTAGTAAGTTTCAGGAGCTAAAGAGTTTCTGGACGCCTGTAATCTGCTGGGTTTGGAATGAAGAGGGATGGGTCCTTTGGAGGAAATCATTTTCACTAATGATGCAGCCACCTGCCCCAGCTACATGGGAAATGGGAAATGAGGCAGCTGAAAATGACACTATTATGAGCTTTTTATAGCATCTAACAAAAAAAACCTCTGATTTTATAGAAGCTTAAAAAAACATTTTTATTTCCTCACTAATTTTGTCCCTTTCCAATTGGCAAAGCTAGATATAGTCCCTTCTCTATAAGAAATGGAATTAATGAGGTCCTTTGGGTCTGGATTTGATTACTTTCTCATCTGGGCCCTCATATTCCCATCGGTGCTAAAGCATCATTTTATTATGTCATTCCCTTTCCTAAAAACATTAAATGACCTCCCATTACCTACACATTCCTTAAAATGTCATTTAAAGCCTTCCAAAATTTTACCCCTAAAGTGGTAAATTAATGAGCAAGCATGCTATTGTACAAGGTTCCCAGCCTTTTTAATCCCCATATGACTTGATTTCAACAAAAAATTTTTCAATATCCTTTATTCAACATGCAATATAAAAGCAAATAAACTCTAACATTTAACCTCTATACCCCCACACATGAGATAAAAGTGAAATCAACCTGAATTAGAATCTTTCCTCCGATACTTTGTCTGAGGAAGTCACAACTTTTACAAGCTTGGATTTTCATCTGAAAAATGGGGATAAAAAATAGCACCTGACTCACTGGAAGCATTTTAAAAACTTTAAGGTGCTATATAAATGTTGTTGTTATTATACATTTAGTATCACACAATTTTAACTGTACAATTTCATTTACATTAATATTTTTTAAAATATCTTAATAGAATAATCTAATAATTTGCCAAATATTCTGATTGTTCCTTGAGAAGGTTCTCATTGTTGCTGATTTTTTTGAAAGGACAGTGACATAACATGGGATTTGTTGACTTGCCTGTGAATTGGATTTAAATGAGACAGAGTCATGAGAAGTTATCAGTCTCACTTAATTTTCGGAGTCATTCAAGTTCAGTGGTAAGAAAAAAAGTCAGAAAGATTGGTGATGGTTTGGAGTGCAATGAATGACCTTGGCATTTTTTATTTCTGACCAAGCTCTAAGCGCTCCACTGCATTTGCTTCAGACCTTCATGACTGTTGAATCAAACTGGCTTTTAAGCAAAGTGTCACTAACACTTAATCTACCCTGTATCTTCTGGTAGTTTTGACATATATTTCATTTTTTAAGGTGAGGGGTGTACAGACTAAAAATAACCATGAAAAAGTAGTGAAGGACTGAGTACATGATAGAATGTTTCTTATCTGAGTATCCTGGGAGGAAAAAAATAGCTAAATAGTAAATGCTTTTTCTATTTTAAGGGAGGTCCAGTTTGATGTACACCTCTAGATAGAGTTCCAAGCAGGCTTTAACCAAAGTATCAAAATTCTTCAATGAACTAAAAATATGCATTTTTCCTTATTGCTCAGAGGTAGCCATTTTAATGAAACAATATTTATCTTCACAGTTGATTTATAAAATAATCTATAAACCCATTTTAAGAAACATAGAGGCAGTAAGGTTGCTCAGCAAATAGAGCACTGGCCCTGGAGTCAGGAAAACCTGAGTTCAAATTCAACCTCAGATATTTATTAGCTTTATGACTGTAGGTAAATTACTTACCCTGTTTGCCTCAATTTCCTTGTCTGTAAAATGAACTACAGAAGGAAATTGTAAATAACTCCATTATCTTTGCCAAGAAAGTCTCATATGATGTCATGAAGACTAGGGCACAACTGAAAAATAGCAAGAACCATACTTAACACAGAAGAAGTAAAAAAGAAATTTATGTATTTTAGGAAGGTTCTTGTACACATGTGCCAGGTTGACACCTGATGATATAATGGGAAGGACTCTGGACTGGAGTCAAGTGAGACCTAATTTCAAATTCTTCTTTGACCAGTTAACTGTGTGACAATGGGAAACTTAACTAAGCCTCATCTTGTCATTTATATAGGAGAGACAGTAATACAACATGAACTTATTATGAGGATAAAATGGGTTAAAATATGCATACCTTAAAGTTATGCACATAATGTCTATTTTTATCTGTCAATCAATAAACATTTGGTAGGTAATTATTATGTGTCAAGTACTGTACTAAGTGCTAGGGTTGCAAAAGGAGGTAAATAACAATCCTTGACCTCAAGGAGCTTGAAAGAAATATATCCAAAAAATATATCCAAAGATGGCAGAGTAGAAGGACAGATTTGTAGAAGCTCTCCACCCGCAGCCCATAAAATACCTGGAAAAAATGATGCTAAACAAATTCTACAGCAGCAGAAACTACAAAACAATAGAATGAGATTTCCAGCCCAAGGAAGCCTGGAAGGCCAACAGGAAAGATCTATCACAGAGGGCTTGAAGCAGAGCACAGCCCAGCCTTGACCACACAATGAGGCTCAGACAGGACCAGAGTAGGTTTCAGGGTGCAGAATCCCAGCCAGCAGCTATGATTCCCAGATTTCTCAACCAACAAATACCAAAGGCAGTTTCAGAGGTCAGTGAGAAAGCTATTTCACCTGGGTGAGAAAGGATAAGAATGCTACCTTAGTCCTGGTCCCAGACAGCAGCAGTAGTGTCCCTTTTTTATAGCTCTTGGGTTAAAAACCCTGGGGGAATTGAACAGCTGATCTAGGTGTCAGCCCTGAGTGGTGGTCTTGGGGTGAGGAGGAGCACTGGCCTGGTGGAGCTGGTGGAAGCTCAGGAGAGGGAATTCTACTCACAGATCCCTGGGCAGAAAATCTTGTGGTTAATCCCAGACCATAGTGCAGGCCAAGAGAGAAGTAAACTCCTCTCCTGTGATTATGCTGCTTTTGAGGAACTGAGAGCTTACAGGTCCCTAGTGTATACCCTCCTCTTGATAAAAGACTCAAAAGTCAAGTAATTGACTGGGAAAATGCCCCAAAAGGAAAAAAAATAAGACTACAGAAGGTTATTTTCTTGGTGAACAGGTATTTTCTTCCATCCTTTCAGGATGAGGAAGAACAGTACTTACCATCAGAGGAAGACATAAAAGTCAAGGCTTCTGTATCCAAAACCTCCAAAATAAACATGCAATGGGATCAGGACATGGAAGAGCTCAAAAAAAATTTTGAAAAGCAAGTAGGATGGGGGAAGAATTACTGGGAGAGAAATGAGAGCAATACAAGAAAATCATGAAAAGTGAGTCAATAACTTGCTAGAAGAGACTCAAAAAATGCTGAAGAAAATAACACCTTTAAAAATAGACTAATTCAATTGGCAAAAGAGGTTCAAAAAGCCAGTTGAGGAAAAGAATGCTTTAAAAAACAGAATTAGCCAAAGGGAAATGGAGGTTCAAAAGCTCACTGAAGAAAATAGTTCTTTCAAAATTAATATGGAGTAGATGGAAGCTCATGACTTTATGAGAAACCAAGAAATTATAACAGAAAACCAAAAGAATGAAAAAATAGAAGACTGGGAAATATCTCATTGGAAAAAACAATGAACCTGGAAAACAGATCCAACAGAAACAACTTAAAAATTATGAGACTACCTGAAAATCATGATCAACCAAAGAATCTAGATATCGTCTTTCAT
Organism: Potorous gilbertii; assembly: GCA_028658325.1. Taxonomy (NCBI): domain Eukaryota; kingdom Metazoa; phylum Chordata; class Mammalia; order Diprotodontia; family Potoroidae; genus Potorous; species Potorous gilbertii. Next base: position 563,796,377 of record CM053769.1, on the reverse strand, counting down.
GGAATTATCAAGAAAAACTGCCCTGATATTCTAGAAGCAGAGGGTAAAATAGAAATGAAAAGAATCCACCAATCACCTCCTGAAAGAGACCTGAAAAGAAACACTCCTAGGAATATTGTAGCCAAATTCCAGAGTTCTCGGGTCAAGGAGAAAGTATTGCAAGCAGTCAGAAAGAAACAATTCTTGAGTATTGTGGAAATACATTCAGGATAATACAAGAGCTAGCAGCTTCAAAATTAAGGGACTGAAGGGCTTGGAATATCATATTCCAGAAGTCAAAGGAAGATTAAAACCAAGAATCACCTAACCAGCAAAACTGAGTATAATACTTCACGGGGAAAAATGGTCATTCGATGAAATAGAGGATTTTCAAGCATTCTTGATGAAAAGACTAGAGCTGAATAGAAAATGTGACTTTCAAACGCAAAAATCAAGAGAAACATGGAAAGGTAAAGAGGAAAGAGAAATCATAAGAGGTTTACTAAAGTTGAACTGTTTACATTCCTACATGGAAAGATAGTATTTGTAACTCTTGAAACTGTTCTCAGAATTTGGATAGTTGGAAGGATTATACACACACACACACACACACACACACACACACACACACATATACACACACACAGGGCACAGGGTGAATTGAATAGGATGGGATGATATCCAAAAAAAATAAAATTAAGGGGTGAGAGAGGGCTATCTTGGGAGGAGGAAGGGAGAAATGGAATGGGACAAATTATCTCTCATAAAAGAGGCAAGAAAAACCTTTATCAAGGGAAGGAAAAAGGGAGGAGGTGAGAGGGAAAAAGTGAAACTTACTCTGATTACATTTGACTTAAGGAGAGAATAACATGCACACTCAGTTTGGTATGAAAATCCATCTTACACTACAGGGAAGTAGGGGAGAAGGGGATAAGTGGGTGGGGGATAATGTAAGGGAGAGCAAATGGAAGGAAGGAGTAATTAGAAGTAAGCACTTTAGGGGATGGACAAGGTCAAATGAGAGAATAGAATAAATGGGATGGAGGGAAATATAGTCTTTCACAACATGACTGTTATGGGAGTCTTTTGCCTAACTACACATGTATATCCTATATTGAATTGTTTGCCTTCTTAGTGGGAATGGGTTGTGAGCGGGAAAGGGAAAGAAGTTGGAACTCAAAGTTTTAGGAAGAAATGTTGAGAATTTTTTTTTGTATGAAATAAGAAATTCAGGTGATGGGGTATAGAAATCTATTTTGCCCTACAAGAAAAGAAAGAAGATGGGAATAAGGGAAGGAAGGGGTGTGATAGAAAGGAGGGTAGATTGGGGGAAGGGGTTATCAGAATTCATGGTGTTTTAGGGTAGGAGGAGGGTGGAGATGAGGAGCAAATTTGAAACTTAAAATCTTATCAAAATGAATGCTGAAAACTAAAAATAAATAAATAAATTTTTAAAAAAATTAAAAAAAGAAATATATCCAAAACAAGTAATATACAGGATAAATGGGAGTGTCTATATGCCTTTACACATATAGTTATTAGAGCTTAAAACTTTTGGGATACTATATATATGTCCATAAATACATATATATATATATATAATCTATATATATATATATATATATATCAGCTATTAATATCTATCTTTCTAAATTGATGTCCTGTTGTTTGTCCATTGTTCCTGAAAAGTACTCCAACATCAGGACAGTGACACCATGACTAGCAAGTGAACTGGATTTAACTGAGGCAGGGTTTTGCAAAGTCACGAACTTCATATAGAGGTCCTATTGCTCATATAGAGGAATCTTCAGTTTCAATCAGATTGTTCTCATTTTATCCTCTGAAAAATAGATGTATGCCGCTATAATTTTGCTCTATTTCTTCTTCTTATCTAGAATATCTTTTATCACTTTTATCCTCTCAGTTCAAGTCTATGAAATCTTCCAGACTACTCTAGTCTATAGCAATGGTTTCCTGCTCTGAATTCCTTTAGGATGTAATGTATTTGACACTTCATTCTCACTTGTTATTTAATTGTCTTTCATTGCTATTATAGAGTACATTATTACTTACGTTGCATATCTATGTCTCTTTCTCCCAAGTAGATTGCATCCTTCTTGAGGGGCTTATATTTTGTATTCCCAATTCATCTGTATGCATACTAGTCACTTGATATAATTCATCAATCATTTATTGTCAATTGTGCAAGACCCTCAGGCATTTGGGATACAGAGACAGAAATTAAATATTAGTGAAGATTTATTTGATGTACTAAAGAGTAATTATCACTCAATCTCTGGGTTTAGGTCACTTAACTTTGACTACATTTCATGATGTTAAGATTACAAAATCTAGTACATTCTAATGCATTTGAGGAGATACTTGTTTTCTGCCTGAGATTCATGGATCAGAAAACAAAATTCATTGAGGGCATTAAATGCCATCACTAATGATGCTCTCCCTCAGTCCAGTGTATATCCCCCAGAGTCAGTATGAAAATGTACATTATAGATGGCACAGCTAGTAGATGCCTAAATTATCAATTAATTAAGATGATTCAATTGGAGTATATTTTTCATTATATACATGTTTTAGGAAAAGTACTACATAGTAAATGGTCAAATATGTATCTTTTTATTAAGCAGATGTATTAAGGGTTAAGAAACTTGTTGAATTTCTTTAGCCAACTCAAAAGAAAAAATAATAAAGGAGGGAAAAAATCCTCAAACTTTTATGCTGTTTTCTTTTTTTATTTTTTTGGTGTATGATGAAAATTTGAGAGCCTTCTAAGCTTTATGCCTAATATATAGCAGGTAAGTTTGAGAACCTTGACTACTTGCAGACCTTGAAAATGGTTTTCTCACTGGATTTTATTGTATAATAGTCCTTTAAAATCATTAGCATTTTTCTAAAAGCATAATTATTCTAGTTAATATGTTTTATTTATGATCATAGGAACCTAGATAGAAAGCTACAAGGAAACTTGGAGGTCATCTAGTCCAATCTCCTCATTTTACAAATGAGGAAACTGAGTTTTAGAAAAGCAAAGTAATTTGCCCAATATTATGTAGATAGTAGGATTCAAAGAGAGGACTTAAGAAGCAGAGAAGACTATTAGGTAGAGTGATGGTCCTAGAGTAAAAAAAAAGAAAACTGATTTTAATCCTGTTTCTGAAAGAGGCTATAAAAATGAGTTGTCAGTCACCCTGGCCATCAGTTCTATCACATGTAAAATTAGAATAAAATTACCCGTACAATCTATCTCTCAGGGTTGTTATGAAGAACAAATGAGATAGTATGTGTGAAGCACTTTTAATTGCAATATAAATATTACTTATTTTATTGTATTATCTTAGGTATAGTGGATATAGAAATGAGAAAAAAACCCTAAATTCATGTTTTTGCTATTGAAATCAAACATTTACATAGCAATCATTCATTTTCTTGCACATAGTTTAGAATAAGAAACAAAACGGAGTTCAAATTGATATCATCATACTAGAGTGTTAGAAATGGCAAATCCAAATGACAAGAACATCAGTTCAAATCCCAGCTCATCCATTTACTACTATTATAAAACTGGACAGTTTACTTAACTTTTCTGTGCTTAACTTATGTCAGAATATCATGAGAAAGGTGAACTAGTTTTCTAAGAACACTCCCTGCTCTAAATCTATGACTCAATGGAACAAGTCAGATTAACATGATGTAGCTCCAAATTCTGGAGTTAGAAAGAAATATAAATCAACCATATCAACAAAAAAATGGAAGGAAGGAAGGAAGGAATGAAGGAAGGAAAGAAGGAAGGAAGGAAAGAGAGAGAGAGAAAGGAGAAAGAAAGGAAAGAGAGAGAGGA
>CM053769.1:563764492-563792042 GCA_028658325.1 Potorous gilbertii | reverse complement strand
TACCTTAAACTATTATCAGTCAGAAGTTTAAATGTTGCTGAGGATCCCATCTTGATTTCAGAGTCAGTGTGCCATATACAGTATGGAAAGCCAAAAATGAGAGCAAACTAAAATTGACCCTATTTGGGATTTTATTCTTGGTTCTGTCTATAACTAGGCAAGTAATCTTGGACTAAGAGAAGAAATCGTTTTATCTCACTCAACTTCAGTTTTAAAATGAGACACTAGACAAGTTGACCACTCAGGTTCCTTCCAATTTGATAGGTACATCTCAGCATAAATGAAAGTTCTGGGAACATATTTAGATGACAAGAAGGGAAGAAAGAGAACCTGAGAATTGGTGAGTAAGTTAGGGCAAGAAGTGAAGAGGAAAAAATGGATACAAATTAGAGAAGGTAACAACAATTCAGACAAACTTTTTGGGCTTCATGATTTTGGTAATGGGAAGGTCTATTATCTTGTAATTTATCTTTTACACAGGACCTGTCAGTGCTGCAAAGTTATGGACCTGGTTGTGGTACACTGGTTCTGCCATAAGGAGGCCCAATTCTCCTACCCTCCAGGATGTGTATGATCTTAATAAAGTAGGTATTCCTTCTATCAACAAGGGACACAACCTATCCCTTTCAGTTCAACTCATATCATATTTTCCTTTGACTCTAGCTCAACAAGGTCACCTAATAGTCTGAGAGGATTCTTTATGTTCACTTAACATTGTGTAGATACCAACAGAGTATAAGGCCTCTCCATAGATCATCTCTCACTTTTATAATTAATAAAAATAAGGATTTTCAAGTTATTGATTAGCGATTTTTAAGGTAATTCCTAACAAATGCACCACATTCACATTATACTGACATCTATAAGTGGCATTAAAATACTTCTAGCAAAATGCCTTCCACACGCAGAGAAAGAAATATGGAAGTCATTCGCAGAATGTAGCAGATCATATTTCTGTGTGGGGGGGGGGTTTTGGTGTATTATGTTTTGATTTGTTATATGATTTCTTCCATTTAATTTAGTGCGACTACACAACATGACTATAGTGAAAATGTGCTCAATAGGAAAGTATATATAGAACCTAAACAGAATTGTATGCTGTCATGGGGAGGGAGGAGGGTAGCGGGTGGAAGGTGTGGGGGGGATAAAATCTTAATTTTAAGGAAGTGAGTGTAGAACATTTAAAAATAAATTAATTAATTAATTAAAAAAATACTTCTAACAACTTCATAAAAATAAATCATTTTCCAATTCATGAGCATGAATGGATGAAAATATAACTCAGGGAGGTGGTTTTCATATATATATTACCACAGTAATTTCAACACATATACTTAGGTTCTTTAAACTGTAAATGAAATTTAATATGGATGCAGCAAGCAAAGGGCAAAAATACTTCATTACTCTACATTTGGAACCCTTGTAGATCCTAACACTAATATCTATTTGCTGAAATTCTATAACAAGCACTAGTTTACTGAGACAGAAAATGAAAGGATTAATAGTTAAAAATTCATCACAGATGTTAGGAGCTCTTTGCAAGGAGATAGCATTCTGGAAGTTTCTGCATTCTACTTCTCTAGCTTCTCAAAGCAATATTAGCCACCATCAAAGTCACTCAAATGCTGAGCCATTACTCCAGGTAACAGACCTCTCGAATTCCTTTAGTTTGGCCATTCAGGAAGATCTTACGAGTGAGGTAAAATGCAAGGTCCTTCTATTGACAAAGTAGTTTGAGGGAAGAGCGAAGAATCAAAATTCCTTTGTTCAAATCTTAGCCTTGTGTCCATGGATGAAGTAAAGGTGGTGAATGCTCTTCTCTCATGCCATTTCCCTTCCTCCATCATTTACTCTCTGTGTTACCCTGGATAAGTCTTGGACTCTGGTCCACCATTTCCTCATCTGCAAAATGAAGAAATTGAACTGTATGCCCTCATCGCTGTTCCAGCTCTAAAGCTATATCCTGTGATCTCTCATTCTAATAACACATATAAAAATGAGGCTGCTGCTAAGGTGGAGACAAGGCAGAGATGAGAGCAAGCTGAGACAGGAGATGAAAATAAAGAGGTGATTGGAGAAAATAATGTTTAGGATTGGGTCCCATAGGAGAAAGGTAACTCCAGCCTTAAGACAGAGATAGAAAGAAATGAGATATCAGGTAGAACCCTATGGAGAAATCCATTTAGCATTCATTTTAGCTTTATTCCATATAGAGAAATCATTTCTGCAAAATTCAGAGGGTTAGATTCAATAATTTATAAGGTTCTTGATCATTCTATGATCATGAAAAAATGACTTTCCAAAGTCTGCCCTCCCTCTCAGTTCTATGATAGGCATGACCATGTACCCGCTTTTGCAGTTCCTACTGAGAATCTACCTGGATATAGAACCACACAGTCAGATGGGAGGTTAGATTCAACATGTCTCTGAACCTGCAAGCATAAAATAATAGTTGAGTCCAAAAAAAACTTTATGTCATTCTATTCAAGTGTCATAAGTTATAGTATCATAGATTTAGATTTGTAAGGGATCTTAGAGAATATATAGTCCAACTCCATCATTCTTCAGTTGGGAAAACAGGTTCATAGAAATGACTTGTATAGGGTCACACGATAACTAGGTATATAAGGAGGTATTTGAACTGTGGCACCTTAACTCTAAAGATAGTACTTTATTCATTATGCTTTATGTCTTCTCATTTACCTTGTCTTCTACCTTTACAACTAGGGTCTCTTGAAAATCGGTAAATGTGTTGTTCGGTCATTTTCAGGCATGTCTGACTTTTCATGATTCCTTTCAGAGGTTTTCTTGGCAAAGATACTGGAGGGATTTGCCATTTGCTTCTCTACTCATTTTACAAATGAGGCAACTGAGGCAAACAGGGTTAAGGGACTTGCCCAGGGTGAGGGTCAAATTGAACTCATGTCTTCCTGACTCCAGGCCCAATGTTCTGTCTGCTACACTACCTGACAGTAAATGTACTCACAAATTAAAAACACTTAGAGACTCTACAAATTTAAAATTTCTCTATTGTGGAAAGACATAAAAAAGGCCACTGTTAAGGTTCACACATGGTGGTAAGCTTATATTTGCACAGAGGGACTAGCTTGGACCTGAAACTGAACCTTCAGAAAACATGAGAAAACTTTCTTAATTACAGTAGTGTATTTCATAACAAAGAATTTGTTCCAGTCAATCAATCTACAATAATTTATTTTACCCTTCAGAGTCATAAATTTTGAAAAAATATTATTTTGTGGTGCAAATAATCCAGGAGGCACAGGCATGTACTTTAGGACATGAATATCCTTGCTCCTTATATTTAATAAATACTTTGTCTCTCTCTCTGAATAACAGGTAAAGTAAATTATGTAGTAGTTCCACATCCTTATATGGAGTACAAATACCTCTCTCTCTCTCTCATATATCTATATCTATATCTATATATATATCTATATATCTATATATCTATATATATATATATCTATATATATCTATATATATATATATATATATATATATATGTATATAAATAACCTCAGTTTGAAACATACCTCCCCTATTCTTTAGAACTGTAGCTGTCAGGAGTCAAGATAGAGGAGTAGAGGCAGGATAGAGCTCTCCCTGAAGCCCAGACAAATACTGTAAAATGACTCTAAATAAACTCTGGAGCTGCAAAACCCACAGAATGATGCAGTGGAGCAATTCTCCAGCCCAAGACAGCCTGGAAGGTTGATGGGAAGAATCTATCAAGCTACAATGAGAGGAGAGCACAGTCCAGTGTTGGCTGTGCCATATAAATGGGACCTAGCAGGTCTTGGGGGACAGAATTTCCAGTATTTTCAGTGGTTTCCAGACTTAACATCCCCAAAACATGGAGAACAAATTGGAAGATCAATGGAAAAATCCTGTCAAATTTGTGTGAGAGAGGAGAGTGGCCTGGTTCCAGCTCAGGGCAGTGGAGGTGATGGGAAAGCCTGCAGCAGCCTGAGCAGCTGGGGGATCAGGGTTATTTTCTGGAACTGTAGGCTCACAGATAGTGGGGGGATCAAGCAGCTGACAGTATATCCTCCCCACCCCAACTAGAAGCAGAGAAATATCTTGACAAAGAGCTCAAAAGTCAAGTAAATGGCTGATGAAATGAGCAAAAACCAGAAAAAGAATCAGCCTATAGAATCTTACTTTTGTGACAAGGACAACCAAAATATATAAACAGAAGAAGACAACAAAGCTCCTACATCCAAAGCTTCCAAGACAAATATGAATTGGTTCCAGGTCATGGAAGAGCTCAAAAAGGATTTTGAAAATCAAATAAGAGAAGTAGATCAAAAATGGGGAAGAGGAATGAGAGTGAAGGAATAAAAATATGAAAAACAAGTAACTGCTTGTTAAAGGGAACTCAAAAATGCTGAAGAAAATAACACCTTAAAAATAGACTAACCCAAATGGCAGAAGATATTCAAAAAGCCAATGGAGAGAAGAATGCCATGAAAAGCAGAATTGGCCAGATGTAAATGGCGGTCACAAAGCGCACTGAAGAAAATAATTCCTTGAAGATGAGAATGGAGCAGATAGAAGCTAATGACTTTATGAAAAATTAAGAAATTGTAAAATAAAACCAAGGAAATGAAAAATAGCAGACAATGTCAAATATCTCATTGGAAAAACAACTGATGGGGAAAATAGATCAAGGAGAGAGAATTTAAAAGTTATTGGACTACCTGAAAGCCATGATTTAAAAAAAAGTGTCTAGACACCATTTTTCAAGAAAGTATCAAGGAAAACTGTCCTGATATTCTAGAATCAGAGAATAAAATAGATACTGAAAGAATCCAGTGATTGCCTCCTGAAAGAAATCCCAAAAAGAAACCTCCTAGGAATATTGTAGGTAAATTCCTGAGCTCCCAGGTTAAAGAGAAAATATTTCAAGCAGTCAGAAAGAAACAATTCAAATATCGTGGAAACACAATCAGGATAATACAAGATGTAGCAATTTCTACATTAAGGGATCAAAGGACTTGGATTATGATATTACAAAAGTCAAAGGAGCTAGGATTAAAACCAAGAATCATCTACCTAGCAAAACTAAGTATAATACTTCAGGGAAAAAAGTAGTCATTCAGTGAAATAGAGGACTTTCAAGCATTCTTGATGAAAATTACTAGTGTTGGATAGAAAATTTGACTTTCAAACACAAGCATCAAGAGAAGCATGGAAAGGTAAACAAGAAATCATAAGAGACTTACTAAAATTGAACTGTTCACATTCCTACATGGAAAGATAATGTTTGTCATTCTTGAGATTTTTCTCAGCATTGGGGTAGTTGAAGGGACTATATACATATAGACATAGGCACATATGAAGGGATGATATCTAAAAGAATAAAATTAAAAGGTGAGAGAGGAATGTATCAGGAAGAGAAAGGGAGAAAAGGAATGGGGAAAATTATCTCTCATAAAAGAGGCAAGACTAAGCTTTTTTAATGGAAGGGAAGAGTGGGGAGGTGAGAGGGAAAGAGTGAACCTTACTGTCATCAGATTTGACTTCAGCAAGGAATAGCATGCACACTCAATTTGGTATGAAAATCTATCTCATACTACAGGAAGGTGGAGTAAAGTGGATAAGCAGGGGGTAGGAAAGATGATGGAAGGGATGGCAAATGGGAGGAGGGGGGTAATTAGAAGTAAATACTTTTGAGGAAGGACAGGGTCAAAAGAGAGAATGGAATAACTAGGGGGAAGGATAGGATGGAGGGAAATATAGTTAGTCTTTCATAACATGACTGTTATGGAAGTGTTTTGCGTGACTACACCTGTATAAATTATACTGAACTGCTTACCTTCTCAGTGGGGATGGATGAGGAGGGGGAAGGGAGTTTTAAAAACAAATGTTAAAATTGTTTTTACATACAATCAGGAAGACATGCAAGGGTATAGAAATCTATGTTGTCCTACAAGAATATAGAGGGGAAGGGGATGAGAGAAGGAAGGGGTGTGATAGAAGGGAAGGTATATTGGAGGAAGGGGTAATTGGAATGCATGATGTCTTGGGGTGGTCAGAGAGGAGAGACAGAGAAAATTTGGAACTCAAAATCTTGTGGAAGTGCCTGTTGAAAACTAAAAATTAATTAATAATAAAAAAAATTTTATTTGTCTTTTCAACTGGACGTATAATCCCAGAATCTCTTGTTTTTCAGGAATATCATTACTAAGCTAGCACTAAATTTCTGAGGTACAACTTGCCCCAATTTCCTCCTTACCTGGGCAACTTGTTTTCAAAGTAATCTTATTCCCAGAGGATCAGTTGGCACAGGGCCAGGCACATAATGGATGTTTAATAAATGGATGTTTAATAAATGGTTTATCATTCATTCATTTATTAATCAAAGGGTCAGTGATTTTTTTTCCTTTCTTAGACTCTAAAACATTTTCTTTGGAAGGGATACTCACACACCTCATATTCAAATTGGTGTACATGTGAAATTTTGAAAAAGCATGAACAGATTTTTTTAACTTTCAATTAGATACTCCTTGTGTCTAAGCTTTTCATATTCCCACCCCACAGAATCTAGCACAGTGTAATTCATGAAATGAGATCTCAAACTCCACTGAAGTAAGACACCTTTATATGTAAAATGGTCATGTAATTTATTATCTCTGCTCAAGAATGGGCATTTTGCACTAACAAAATTCCACTGCCTTCCCAAAGGAATTTTCATTGGAATACTCAATGTATTTTCATGGGTCATTAAGAATGAATTGTTCTAATGATAGTTTAAACTCCTGGTTTGAGTGTAAGGGGGAGATTTGGAAATAATGAGATTTTACAAAACCCTTAACTCTAATGAGACATCAGTAGACCACTGTTTTCATCTTTTTTTTTCACTTCTAATGAGATTTAAAATCACAAACCATTTTTTAGATTTGCTCACAGTAGAACTTATGTTTACAATGCAGATAACAATTTTAGAGCAAAAGGAAATAGTATAGTTAAAATCTGGTGAAAAACACTGCCCCCAAATATCTTTGTTTTATATGTTCTATTAGTACTAATATAGTTTAAAAAAATCAATGCTTAAGATTTATTCTCTATCTTCCAACCCTAGGTCATTTTCTAATAGGAATCCCAACAGGTCACTTTACAAATGTGTTAGACCAGAACATTTGGTTTAGGCAAATTATGCTTGTCCAGTAAAGAATGTACAAAATAATCATGCAATCAGCCATTCTGCCTGTCTTTCTATTCTCTGAGGCATCTTTCTATCTGAATGATGCACAGCTGAGGTAATTGTTTGGAAAAATAAGGCTCCAAGAAGAGAAAGAAGGAAAATACAGGATTGTAAATTAAAAGGTTGTTTCTGTCCATTTCTGAGCAATGAAAATAAAGTAAACAAGGTCACACTGAGAAAATGAAAATTTATCAGGCCAAGTCTACTTTGTTTTTCAAAATGAAAAGTATTATTCTAATGAACTGGCAGATTAAGACTTAATCATTCAGCAGTATATGAATCAACACTAGAGCATGAAATTAAGATATATTTCTAAAATCCTGAAACAGAATTTTTGAGGAAAACTATCATGTATTTGCTCTTAGCTTTCTGCAAGATTACAATGATTAGTCAATGGGGTGAATGTAGAAGAAAGTGTTAGGAAAATAAAAAAATTATTTTGGGGGGAAATAAGCTAATTTTTAAAGAAACTCAGTTTAACCAAAAATGCCAATTGGGTCAGGGAGGAATTTATTAAGTACAAAAATGAAGAATGATAACATTGCTACTCTCTTCTGTATTTTAAAGAGGATACTTTATTTAAATTTCACAATTTTAAGACAGAAATAATGAATATTGGAGGGGCTGTGGAAGGATAGATATTCTATCTGTTATAGCTGTAAGTTGATCTAAACATTCTGGAATGCAATTTGAAATTATGCTAACAAAAGTGACTAAAATATGCATACTCTTTGACCCAGAAATTCCATTGCTAATCATATACCCTAGGAGGTCATAGACAGAAAGAATGGTCTCATATATGTGAATATGTCCATCCCATATATGCAAATATACCCATAGCAGCTCTTTCATAGTAGTGAAGAACTAGAGACAAAGATTGCACCCTTGATTGATTGATTGAGGTTACAATGAAGGAAGAGAATATCTGGGTGTATATGCATATATGTTTGTGTATAGGTATAGATATGTAGATATTTATATCCATATATCTTTAAATATATAAATATACATATGTATATATTGTATCATATATAATATGTATACATATATTACATATACACATATGTACATGTATACACACATACATATGTAGTGATTGCCCTACAATATCATTCATGTGCTTATTTCATCTAATAGTGCAAATCACAAACAACTCATATTTTCACATCCTGTGTAATTTTTATTCATATCTTTCCACAAACTTTTCATAAATGAACTACTCAACATGATAAAGAAAGACCTCCTTCCAGGTCTTTAAATATTTTGTGGATAGCACTGTGACAATCACACTGTTTTCTACTATTTCTTGCAGCATGTCTGCCGCACCTCCCTTTTTGGTTATACGTGTCCTTGATATTTCCTTTTGCCTTGATTATTTGGCATACAAATCACTGTTTACAATGTGTTATAACCTACTTAACATTCGTTTTGTATTTCTCCTTGCCATACGCATTGTTCCAAAAGACACATACATAAATAATATAGTGCATTGTATGTAAGTTATCATATGAGTTCTATAGAAGAAAAAAAACTGGTCACTTTCAGCTGAGCTGGAAGAGAAAGTCTTTGAAGTGGACTTTGAAGGATGAGTAAATGTTTAATAGGTGGGGGATATTAGGAGGGCCTTCAAAGAGGAAGGCCTAATAAAAGTAAATGCATAAAGTTGGAAAGTACAAGGTCTGTAGGTTGGAGGTGGACAATGAGTAGACTCATTTTACTAGGGCAGAACTATAGCATAGGGTGATAGAGAATGAGGTTCAAAGTCAGTGTCAGACTGTGGAGAAGGATAATTTATTAAACAAAGAAATGTAGGTCTCCTTTGAGAAGAATAAGAAGAAGAAGAAGAAAAGATTTTAAGGCAGGGAAGACATATTTTCAGAGTGCTGTTTTAGGAATGTGAGTACAATGGCTGCCAAGATGAAAACAGTTTGAGCACTTTTGCTAATGGACAGTGTCTTTCTCATACAAAGATTATCCTATTAAAATTTGTAGAGACTGGCTACCAGAAAAAGATTTCATTTTCCTGTTGCAACTCATGATACTATCCATTAAAGTGTGGAGGACTGCATCAATGGAATAATAGTTATACCAATGAAAGGGTAGATTTTAAAAAATATTAAAGTACAAGGTTTAGGAGAGATTTCAGAGGAGAGAAACTAGAGAAACACAAATCCATTGGAAGGCTGTTTTGTAATACTCCAGAGTTGAAGCAATAAAGGCCTAAATTAGGGTGATGGGAGTGGGGATCAAAAAGCATGGATAGATATTTTGAAGTAAAAATCAAGAGGATCCTCAGTCCCAGAATAGATGTGGGAATGCAGAGTCAGACAGTGACTCCAAGATCAAGATATAAGAACTCACTATTACATACAGGATAAAACATTGTATTCTGCATTCAGAATTTGAAGCCCTTCTCCAGATGACTCCTATTCATCTTTTTTAGATTAATTTCATATTATTCTCTATTGTAAAATCTATTCCAGTCAGAATTACCTATTTTCTTTTCCCCACGTATTCATTTTTTCTATCTGCATGTCTTTGCATAAATTGTCTTCCAGTTTAGGAATACTCTTCTCACTTTGTCCCCTTGGAATCCCTAGCTCTTCCCATGACTCGGGCCAAGTACTGCCTTCTCTATGTGATCTTTCCTCATCCCCCAGGTTGTTAATGCTACTTTCTAGAATCACTATTTGTGCAAACATTGTATTTGTTCATGTACACTTTATTTCACCCAGACATTCCAGGTAGAATTGAAAGTCTTTGAAAACAATAAGTGTTTTTGTCTTTGTATACTCAGAATAGTTCCTGGAATACATCTGGTGCTTACTTTTTTTGGACAGATTAAACTGAATTAGAAAAAGTCAGAGGAGAAGCTAGCAAAAAAAACGGCTCTCAGAAGCAGAAAGAGTAGAATAAAAACCAAGGAAAGAAAGCGTATTAAGAGTTAGGCAGTCAGCAACAGTGCCAAATGCTGTATGGAAGATTTCAATTTATCAGTGAGGAAACCATTGGTGACCTTTGAGTGAAGTCAAGTTGCTGGTGGTACAGTAGGTAGAGCACTGAGCTTGTAATCAGGAACACTCATTCATCTGCTCCGTGATGGGCCAGTAACAACCCTATTTGCCTCAGTCTTCTGAAAAATGAACTGCTGAAGGACATGGTAAACCAGTCCAGTATCTTTGCCATGAAAACCCCAAATGGGGTCACAAAGAGTTGGACATAACGGAAATGACTGAATAGCAGCGGCAGCAGTTTCAATGGAGTAGTTGGGGATAAAACCAGAGTGCAGCAAGTTAAGGAGAGAATTAAGCAGAGACAATTTATATTTGTTCTAGAAGATTTTCATGAAAATGGAGAGAACCAGGACAAGTGTTGAAGGAGGAAACAGGGTCTTTCAAAACAGCGAATATCTAAAGATGTGTGGAGGAAGAATGAAAGGACCAAGGGAAGAACAAACTTGAAGGTGCTGGAGAGAAGAAAAGCTGAGGGAACAAAGACTTGGATAAGACTGGATTCATGGAAGACACAGAGATATTGACCTTGGAAATGCCATTTACCTTGTCCTATAGGATAGAAGGGTAAAATATCATTACACAGTGAAGAAACAAATATTTTGAAGGGGAGAGAAAGGATGACAGAAATATATTATGCCCTGGATTTTTACAGGGAAGCGGAAGACTACTTTACAGAGAGTAATCATAGGGTCCATTTAGATTGCTAAAGACATTGGAAAGTATAGAATAAGCTTTTGTTCAGGTTGAACACAGTTGGAATAATATGTTATTCTTTCTCCTGGGTCTCTGATTTCCCTGCCCTATCTTTAACATGATATTTCTTGACAGGGAAGCTCTTTCCTTTTCTGGTCCTGCTGGATATATAACAGATCTCATGAAAAAGACAGCTCCATTAGGGTTCGCCATGAAACTAAAATAATCTTGGATGGCTGCTAGTTTGCGCAAGCACATGATAGCATGCTTTTAATCCTTATTTGGAATTGTCAGTTTTATATATCACTTATTTCTCTCATAGTGTTGAGGTAATTCAAGATTCTTCACCTCCTGTATTTTTCACAGTCACAAACTATATTAACTCTAGTGCCATGGAGTTCTATATTAAGTAAATATGGAGGGGATCTGGTTTTATTCACTCTAGCCACCTTCCAATATATTTCTATAAGGACAGCATAGGATTTTATAGGGTACCTTTAAGTTTTATTAGTCAGTAGAGATCACTATTAAAATGCTACTAAGAAGATTTTTACTAATGCTGAATCCAAAATATACTGAAGACACAGTAGCCTTAAATAAGTTTCAGACAAGGTGGAAGAAAATACAATGGATGTTCTGTTTGGATAATGAAAGAAAAAAAAGAATGACATTATTTATCCATTTTGATGACCAGAGAGGTAAGTAGTTAACAATCAATTGCCACTAAATCAATTTTCTAAGAGACTGCAGAATACAAAACCATCTGTGTGAATTGAACCAAGAAGAGCACTCATTTAAATGAAAAATAGAATGTCTGTGTGTGTGTGTGTGTGTGTGTGTGTGTGTGTGTGTGTGCGTGTACTTCTCAAAACACTACTCTACACCAAAGGTGGCTGGCATGGACATTGGACATTATTCCCTAACAGAACACATAAATTAAAAACAACTCCTCAGTGAAAGTTAAACTAACTTTGAGAGTGTCTTTGTTTTCAGTTCTGTCATTGACATCTATCCTTATCCAACACATGGAAAAGACAAGGGTTCAAAGACATGAGGACACATCGGATGAAAACATAGAAATTTCTTGACTGGCAGGCTTGCTTGCTAGCCATGGTGGAGAACAAAGAAATTTCTCTGTCAAAGAGAATCAAGAAACACAAGCAACTTATATGAAAATATTCTTATGAAGAAACTTGAAAAGAGCTTCACACATAATAGCAGCAGGGAGGATTCTGAGTGCTTTCAAAAGAAGTCTCATTAAAATGATAGATTATTAATGAGACAATGGAGATCCAAGGCACCCTACTAGGAAATTTTTGTGATGATACATACCACAGCAATGTTCTTATATTTAGCCTACTGCATAATCTTCTAAATGATTTGGGTCTTCTAGTCACTATTCTTGGTTAGCACAAGTGACAGCAGACCTCAAAAACGGATTGTATATTTCTGGAATAAACTAGATGCACCTAGTCAGGACAGGTGCCCAGTGATAGCTCAGGATACTTGTACCCTGGTTTTATGATTCAAGATTATGTTTGACTTAACTTCTAGCAGCTTGGTCATCATTTATTCATATTGTGCAACTATTCTTCATCAGAAAGATATACACGTTAGATTTTCCAAACTTTGGTCTTCAAATACTCTTTCTATTTTGGCCTAAGTTACCACCTAGGCTTCTAGGTGGTGCAATGAACAGAGAACTGGACCTATAGGCATGAAGATAGGAGTTCAAATGCAGCCAGAGACACTAGATGTGCAATCTTAGGCAAGTTTTGCTCTTGGGTTGTCTTCAAAGACTGCAATTCATAGCTACGTTGATAAGTGAGACTAGGGACTTTTAGATGGTGTCCATAGCTTCGATGTTGTATGACATTGTAGTAAAGTGTAATATTCAGTCAGTCAATAAAAATGTATTAAGCATTGAGGATACAAAGAAAGCAAAAAAGTAGTGTCTCTGACCATAAGGAATTCATATTCTAATGGGGGAGAAACAAAAGATGAAGTCTTCGGTCTCTTCAAGTTTCTTCAGGTTCTGCAGTCACTTTGCATACTTCTGGTTTTCAGCTTTGAGAGAGAAAATGGAAGGTACCAGTCCTCCTTCAAGATGATGATGGAAAAATATTCTAGAAACTGGAATGAGAGAAACTGATAGTCTTCATTATGTCCCTATTCTATACTGAAGATATAGGGGAACTTACTCTTGGGTGAGATATTGGACACTTAGTTGAAGTGAGTTGCCTTGTTCCCAGTGGCAGAACTCTTTCATTCTGTATCTAGGGAGTGTGTGTGTGTGTGTGTGTGTGTGTGTGTGTGTGTGTGTGTGTAATGTATATATGTATGTATATGCATATATATGTGTATAGGTATACATACATACAATACACTTTCTCTCATTTCTGTTTGGCTACTGAAATGGATAAGTGGGTTTCTCTTCTCCCTTTTATATGGGATCTTTGTAGAACTGGTGTGTGGTGGGAACAGAGTCAAGCCTTGAATATAAAACTTGAAGTCCTCCAGGTCCTTTCCCCATTAAAATAATAGTGATTGAAAGTTAAATTGCACTTGAAAACCAGATCCCCTTAATAATCAATATTTAGGGGAGTAGAGATATGCAATTCTAGTCCACTATACTTCTCTCTTTGATAAGAGCAGAGTGCCAAGCTTTTCTCCCAACTTCCTCCTCCCTTTCCTGGCAGAAATTAAAGTCTCCCTTGAAGAAAGATGGGGAGAGAAAAGGATAGACTGCAGATGTCTGTTTGGCCTCCCTTTTGAGCCACACAATGATAGGTGTGGGGATGGAGGGGAAAAGCAACTCTCAACACACACACTACATATATACGGTCATATTGTATACATTAAATGTAATTATCACACGTGTTATATTGATGAACTATTATATATTCCTGTGCATATATTCTACATTATATATTACATACATGAAAGGTTATCTCAGAGGGACAGGGAGAAAATATTAGCATTTGGAAGAACCATGATATGCCTCCTACATTGAGATTTGAGCCAAGTTTTGAAAGTAGCCAAGAGGTATAGGTGAAGAGAGAGAGCATTCCCAGCAATGGGGGCAGCCATCTAAAAATTTTGGAATTGGGATATGTAATGCTGTACAAGAGGGTCAGTGAGCAAAGTGTAAAAAGAGTAAAGTGTGAGAAGATTAGGAAGATGGAACACAGTTCAACAACCCAGGGTGTAATCCCTAGGAGGACAAAGAATTTAGTAAGCAGGGTAATAAACTGTTGCAATTGGGATGATAGGTTGATCCATTTCAGGGTAATGTCATAGTGATGCACCAAGGAGAATATTCAGTAAGCATGAGGCCGCTGAAAAGTAAAACTAGTTAGACCAATGGCTACTGTTCACCTTTGCAGTTCCTACCTGCATCTCCATCCCTTTCCATGGCTTTAAAACAGCTACTAAAACCCAGTTTTCTTTTTCCTTGCTCGCTGTAGATTTGGTGCCCTAGTGATCTTTGGCTGGATCCAGCATGGACTTCAGTTATTTTTTGTACAGTAACTTGGTCAGTTACCAGGCATGGTGCTCATATCATGTCTCCAAGGCCATGGAATTCATCATTATTTTTCTTATAACCAAATAAAGCTCCTTCTTCCTTACCCTCAGTTTGGACAATAGTCACACTACTGACTGCCCTACCAGACTTCCCAGTGGGATCTCTGGAGACAATGATGCTGAAGCAACAGCTGGAACATACTTCCACCATGCTGACTCTATATGGAGTGTTCAGTTGCCTTGTGGAAAGGGAATGTGTGGTTCTTGAAGTGGGTGGAGTCTATTGTCCTGTCTGCCAGCAGCACAGTGAGCCTCCCCAAGTTCTTTCAAATTGTTCCTGGACAACCATTCCTGGGCCCTTCTCACAGACTGACTGGGTTGGTCTTTTCCAGGCCTCGCATGGTAGCCCAGGCTGCTCAGTTGGTCACTTCCTTACTTCACAGGAAATAGTCTCCTATTGGATGATGTAGAGGAAAATCAAACCGCCAGGTATTCTAGATGTTCAACAGTTTTTTTAATTCTAAAATGGACTAGATTCACTGGCTCTCACAAGAAAAGGAGGCCATGGGAATACAAGAAGATCATTCTAACCCAGAGATTCTATTTTTATAAATACATAATTTCTTTATTTTTCAGTTCTTAATGTTCACTTCCACAAGAATTTGAATTCAAAAGTTTCTCTCCATCTCTAGCCAACCCCCACCCCAGGACAGCATGCACTCCATCCACCCCTTTCTCTAGTCTGTCCTCCCTTCTGTTACCCCTCCTTCTTCCATCCCCTCCCCTATATTTTCCTATAGGGAAAAATTGCTTTCTATACCCCATTTCCTGTATATCTTATTTTCCAGGTACATGCTAAAACAATTTTTAACATTCATTACTAAAGCTTTGAGTATCATATTCTTGCCTTCCCTCCCCACCTACCCTCATTGAGAAAATAAGCAATTTAATATAGGTCTTATACGTGTAACAATGCACAACACTTCCATAATAGTTATGCTGTGAAAGACTAATTGTATTTCCTTTGGTGCTATCCTGCCCTCCATTTATTCCATTCCCTCTTTTGACATGCTCTCCCACAATAATGTTTGCTTCTGATTACCCCTTTCCCCAATTTTCTGCCCCTTCTATTATCTTTCTTCTCCTATTCCTTTGTCCCTTGCCTTCCTACAGGGTAAAAGAGATTTATATATCCAATTGAGTGTGTGTTATTCCCTCCTTAAGCCAAATGCCATGAGAATAAAGCTCAAGTATTTCCTTTCATCTCCCCCCTCTTACTGAACACTGTAAAAGCTCTTTCTTGACTCTTTTGTATGAGATGATTTGTTACATTTTACCTTTCCCTTTCTCTTATTTCTATACATTCCTCTCAACAGTGAATTTTATT
Organism: Potorous gilbertii; assembly: GCA_028658325.1. Taxonomy (NCBI): domain Eukaryota; kingdom Metazoa; phylum Chordata; class Mammalia; order Diprotodontia; family Potoroidae; genus Potorous; species Potorous gilbertii. The sequence goes on along the minus strand of CM053769.1, from coordinate 563,776,195 downwards.
TTTTAGATATTCTCCCTCCATATTCATCTCACCCTGTGCCCTCTATGTACATATATATGTATATATGTACATATATATACATACATACACACATATACCAATGTACATATATATACCTACACATATACAATATACACATACACCCTCATACACACATATGTGTGTATGTATATGTATGTATGTGTATATATGTATGTATGTATGTGTGTGTGTGTGTGTGTGTGTATATATATATGTTTACATGCCTTCTAACTACCCTAATACTGAAAAAGGTTTCGACTTACAAATAATATCTTTCCATGTAGGAATATAAACAGTTCAACTTTAATGAGTTCCTTAAGGCTTCTTTTTCCTGTTTATCTTTTCATGTTTCTCTTGATTCTTGTATTTGAAAGTCAAATTTTCTATTTAGCCCTGATCTTTTCAACAAGAATATTTTGAAGTCCTCTATTTCATTGAAATTCCATTTTTTCCCCTGAAATCTTATACTCTGTTTTGCTGGGAAGGAGATTCTTGGTCTTAATCCTATCTCCTTTAACCTCTGTATTATCATGCTCCAAGTCCTTAGATCTCTTAGCATAGAAGCAGGTAAATCCTCTGTTATTCTGATTGTATTTCTATAATACTTGAATTGATTCTTTCTGGCTACCTATAATATCTTCTCCTTGATCTGGGAACTCTATAATTTGGCTCCAATATTCCTAGGAGTTTTCCTTTTGGGATGTCTTTCAGAAGGTGATCTTTGAATTCTTTGCATTTCTATTTTACCTTTGGGTTCTAGAATATCAGGGCAGTTTTCCTTGATAATTTCTTGGAAGATGATGTCTATGCTTTTTTTTTATCATGGTTTTCAGGTAGACTAATAATTTTAAAATTATCTCTCCTGGATCCATTTTCCAGGTCAGTTGTTTTTCCACTAAGATATTTCACATTGTTTTCTATTTTTCATTCTTTTGGCTTTCTTTTATAATTTCTTGGTTTCTCATAAAGTCATTAGCGTCCATCTGCCCATTCTAATTTTTAAAGGACTATTTTATTCAACGAGCTTTTGAACCTCCTTTTCTATTTGGCCAATGCTGCTTCTTAAAGCATTCTTCTCCTCATTGACTTTTTGGACCTCTTTTGCATTTGGGTTAGTCTAATTTTAAAGGCATTCTTTTTTTCCACACTTTTTTTGGGTTTCCTTTAGTAAGCTGTTGACTCATTTTTCATGATTTTCTTGTATTGTTCTCATTTCTCTTCCCAATATATCCTGCACCTCTCTTACTTGATTTTCAAAATCCTTTTTGAGCTCTTCCATGACCTGAGACCATTGCATATTTTTTGGAGGCTTTCAATGTAAAAACCTTTACCTTGCTGTCTTCCTCTAATGGTATGCTTTGCTCTTTCTCATCTGAAAGGATGGAAGAAAATACATTTTCACCAAGAAATTAACCTTCTATAGTCTTATTTTCCCCCATTTGGGGGCATTTCACCAGCCAATTACTTGACTTTTGAGTCCTTTGTCAAGTCCTTTGTCAAAGTCCCTTGACTTGTCAAGTCCTACTACCCTAGGTTTCAGAGATTTTGTGCAGCTGTTCTCTGAGGTACCTCTGGGGACTTGCAAGTTCTCAGTTCTTCCAAGGTACAATCAAAGTACTCCTCTCCTGGTCTGCACTCTGATCTTTGAGCAACCACAAGCACTCATTTCTGACCTGGAACTACAAGTAGAATTCCCTCTCCACAGCCACCACCAGCTCTGCCACACCAGTGCTCTTCTTCACCCCAGGACCATCTCTCAGGACTGAGACCCAGATCAGCAGATCGATTACCCCAAGGTCTTTAGGTTGAGAGCTCCAAAAGTGGAGGCTGCTGCTGTAGTGGCTGCCTCAGGACTGGGGTTGGATCTTGCTTCCCTCTCACTCAGGTGAGAGAGCTTTCTTATTGACCTTTGAAGCTGTCTTTGGAGTTTGTGGGTTGAGAATTCTGGAAACCACAGCAGCTACTTGTGCTTCTGAGCCCTGAAGTCTGCTCCAGTTATGTCTGTGCTTCACAGCCTACATTGAGCTATGCTCTGTCCTGAGCCCTGTGTGATAGACCTTTCCTGTTGGCCACTCTGGCTGTGTTGGGCTAGAAATCTGTTTCACTTTATCATTTAGTGGCTTCTGTTGCTCTAGAATTTGTTTGGAGTCATTTTTTACAAGTATTTTATGGGGTATGGGGGAAGAGCTAGAGCAGGTCCACCCTTCTACTCTGCCATTTTGGCTCCACCCTTAATCCAGAGATTCTTAAAAAGTTTTATGTCATGGGCTCTTTTTACAATCTGGTAAGCCTTTGGGCCTCTTCTTAAAAAGATGCTTTTAAATATATAAAATGAAATACATAGGATTACAAAGAAAACAAATTATGTTGAAATGCAGTTATCAAACAATATTTTAAAAGCATGAACTTCAGGTTAAGAACCCCCTGTTCTAGATCCTAAGTTGGACTTGCATGGACTATCCCTACCTGGTAGTTAAATATTTGCAGGATTTGATCAGGCTTATTCATGACAAATGAATGAAAGTCCTATCAATTTATCTGAGCACTTTTGGTAATGAGTTCACTTTAAATTTTGCTTTCTTTCACAGCAGAGACAATGGTGGTCTTACCTGTGTTTTCTACTTATTGTTTAATGTGTGAATAGGAGGGGTTGACTAGTAGTCTGAAAGTCCTGTGCTCAGTCCAATCCTGATTCCTAAAATTGGAGTACCATCAGGAGAAGGGCCAACCACAGTGATGAATAATCCCATATTACAATGTATATTATCACTACTGTCATCATCCTCATCCTCATCATCTTCATATTCTTCTTCTTCTTAGTAAAACATATACACACATATGTATGTATTTAAGGTTTGCAAAAATGCTTTTACCTTTGCTATTTCATATAACATGTTCAAAACCCCTCTGGGGTAGTTACTATTATTCCCCTTTCATATCTAAGGAAACTAATTCACAAAGTAGTTAAGTGAGTTGTTCAGGTCACACATGTAGTTAATGTCTGAATTAAGATGCAACTTCAAGTCTTCCTGTCTCCAATTCAGCACTCTATCTACTGTGTCTCATACATTATCTCATTTGATCTTGTCAATAACTTTGTAAGGTAGATCCTATCATTAGCCCCATTTATAAATGAGAAGATTGTCCTACAGAGAAGTTAAATGATTTTCCTAGAGTAACAAAGCTTGTAAATGTCTGAGGTGGGATTTGAAATTAAGTGTTTCTGGCTCAAAATCCAGTGTTTTATCTACTATCCCAACATACCTTTCCATGGAAACACCATTTTCTTCATCTGTTTCCCATCCTGGCAATCCTCACAGCCCATTCTGTGGACTACTTATTCATGACCCTTGAACAAATATAATTTCAAAACTACTGGGCACTACAGATTCCAGCTAAAATAGACTTAATAGCATCTGAAAACTTTACAGACTTGGTTCTTACCTCAAAACACTTCCTTACTTCCAGTAATAGTTGAAACAAATGAAGGAGACCTATTCTGGTATGGAACTATCACTCAGGAGACTCAAGTCTTTGTCAAGTACATTTTCAAGTACTTTACCTGAATAAACCAAGAGTCTAGGAGGTTAGTTGTCTAGGATTGTGTTACTTACCCATTGCATTGGAAGCAAAGTAATATTTCACTTCCAGACAAAATGTGATCATTCCTTAAAGCAGACACACGATACATCCAGCCACAGACTCCTGCCAGAACCAGGTCCTGAACTACTCCAGTAGAAGGATTTAGCGAACATTAACTGTTTGGTCCAGTCAGAGGAGTTACCTCCATCCAAGCTTCATGATTGTGCAATTGACTGAATTCCAGAAGTTCCCACTCAGAAGAGATGTATCTGATGACTTGACAAGGCCAAAGATGATGATGCCATGGAAGTTCTCAGGGGAGAAAACAGCAAAAGATATTTATCTAGCTTCCGAACTCTTCTGCTGCAGCCTTGGCACTATTTCTGAAGAAGAACAGCAGGATATTATTACTTTGCCATGATTATAGAGGTCTGAGTGCTGTCACCATCTGGGATCAGTACACCCTGCACTTGAGAGTTCATCTGTTGCACCAGGTGGCAGAGGGCACTGCTATTCATGAAATTGGATCATTAAGGAGTGTTAGAGTGTGTGTGTGTGTGTGTGTGTGTGTGTATGTGTGTCTGTGTGTGTGTGTAATATCACTTTATCTGGATATGGGAAAGTGATAGTCTTACAGATCTGGTCCTTTCTGTGTATGTATTGGATTATCCCTTTTATTTTGCTGAATGTTTCTGTAATGTATCAGAGATCCATTAACTTAATATTTTAAGACCAAGAATCTTCAACTTATAACATGGCTCTAGGGATCCAATGCAACTTCTGAAAGGTAGAGGGTAGGGACAGGAAGAGTTGTAACTAGAAATTTTTTCACTTAAAGGAAAGATAATTTCGATAGGAGTAGGAATGGTTGAGTGCAGTTCTGTCAGAAAAGGAACTTTCTTGTTTTTCTAAAAGTCTGAACCATTCTTTCCTCTCTCAAAGCCTGAGGAGAAAGGTGAAAACTGGGAGAGAAACATCATATTGATATAGTCATGGGAATGGCACCCAGGGTGGGACAAGAAAGCAGGGACTAGTGCTGATGACTCACAAGTTATATTTTTCCATTAGGAAGTTTACTAACTTTCAGAAGTTTCTTTGCAATGACAATACATTAAAAGAACATTTTTAAGTGGAAGGGGACAGAGAGGGAAGCCATGGATGAAATGAGATAATATTTATAAAGTGCCTGGCACATAGTAGGCACTTAAAAATGCATACTCCCTTCCCTAAATGAGAATTTTGAGTGATTGTGGTTTTATTTAGGAGACTTTGCAATACCCTAGGTATCAAAAATATTAATACAAGGTTATTCATAAAAGGCATTATCTGAAGGACCTCATTATCTAAAGGGAACTCTCTTCTGCTTGGATTCTGTGCTTGATCTCCTCCAAAGAGCAGGGGCAAGTACCTTTGGTGAGGTTACATACCACAGATTCATGTTCAAATTTAATAACCAGTAGGGCACTGAGCTAAGTTATCCCTGGTGCTCTATCTTTCAAGGTAAGGAACATAATATATATCATTTACAAGGTACATAAGATAAACATATGATTATATAGTTTTCACATAATTTGTATAATTTTTCCACATGCCTAGGTGATATCTCAATAAAGGTCTTCCAATTGGCAGCATGATTTAAAAAATTAAATACATTTAAAAATACAGGCCACAAAACAATCACAGTATCGTTATATATTATCTATATATTCTAGTTAATTCAGATCTGAAAGATGATCACTTTTCCATATCCAAATAAAATTATATTACACACACACACACACACACACACACACACACATGCACGCACAAACGCATACTCCCCAAAGGTCTAATTTCATAAATAGTAGTGCTCTCTGCCACCTACTTCAGCAGATGATAATGCAGTATACGCTAAAATAACTTCAAAAGTCTACTTTTGATGTCTTGATAATTTCAATATGTGTATATGATACTCTCACAAAATATTTACATAGATGCAAATTCAGGAAAACAAATGAGAGGCTATTGATTTTCATTTGATTCTGCATTTTGGAAATATTAAAGTCTTAAATATGTTTTTCATGCCTTTTGTATTTCTTCCTTATTCAGATACCTTGAGAATCAGTCCCTCAATGTGGTATTGCTTCTTGTATGGTCTTTCTCTATACACATTTGGCTTAGCCCACCTACGTTTCTTTCACATTTTTTTTAATTTTCTTCTATCCCACTTGTGCTTCCTTTAAAAATAGATATGAGGTTGGATTGTGAGAGTCCACATGTGTTGAATTCATTATCCTCAAAATGAAAAACAGTTTGCTAGTGAAACAAAACAGAAAACAAAAATACTTATTTAGACCATATCTCGTCTGTTTGTTGTCCTTCTATTTTTATTTTTTAAATGCCTTTAGAATGATACTTGAGTTATTCACCAAGTATTATTTAAACTTTTTTCTTTCTTTCTATCTGTTCTTTGATATAATGTTGCTGATAATTTTCCACAAGGCTTCTACCATATCAAATATTAATTTAAATTTTGAATCACTGTTTATTTTGGAAGCTATATAGCTCTACCAATGGTGAAGAAAGTTTGATACTGAAAACAGTATCAAAACATACACACATTCAATTTTGAGGGTCTTTTTTCAGTTCTTTCTGAAACTTCCCTACATCTTTATGATCTGAAATATACACTGATGTATAAGGTACAACAATTTTCATGGTTGTCTTTTTGCATCTACTTACCATAGACACTACGACAACAAGTGAACAAATATTCCAAGAACAATGTTTCATTTTGCTTTTAAATACTCAAATACTTTAAAGGATTTGAGAGTTCCTTCCAAAGATGCTCATCACAATCTGTTCATGTCTTCTCATCCTATACAGCTCTTCCCCATATCCCCCCAAAGGTTTACTAGCAGGAAGTCCCCCCAACATGATGAAGACCTTCCTTGCTTTCTTCCAACATTTGAACATGACTGTAAAGAGCACTGTGGCCAACCACCTATCATTCTTCATTCTTGCCATGTGAACAACCCATATTTTTTTCCTACCATATAATTCCTTGATAATGTCCTTTACTTTCATTCTTCTCTAGAGTTCCTCATTGATTAAATGTAAAATTTTCAAATCCATCATGCGATTCTACATTGCTTTCCTTACGATAATGAAATCATCTTAAGTTCTTTGGAGGCAAGAGTATCTCGCTGTTACGTAGCTACAAACAATGAAATGTTAATATTGAAAAGACCATTTTTTGCTTTTTTAGGAAATTTAGGATAAACAAAAGAACTTTGCAATTTCCCCAAACCAATCCAGCAAGCTTGCTTCTTCCCATTTAATTCTGGGTCAACTTTCCTGTCTGGCATAGCTATGTATATTACTGGGCAAGATCTAAGTAAAGGATGTCCATCAAAATTCATGCTGAAATCTGGGCAATAGTACTCTCCTAAGCAATTACTACAGAAGACAGTATCATATATGGAGAAGTCTTTATTCACTTGTCATAGAAAATGCATGAGATGCAATGGATTTAGAGGACCTTATGAACAAATATAGGAACATGAAGCACTCAAATAATCCATCAGATTCACACTGGAAATTAAGGACATTTTGAGAGACTGCTGAAAAAATAATATTCACGTCTTCATCTGCATTGTTCAAGCAAGATTTGGCAAGATCTACTACTACTACTACTAATTCTCTCTCTCTCTCTCTCTCTCTCTCTCTCTCTCTCTCTCTCTCTCTCTCTCTCTCTCTCTTTCTCTCTCTCTCTTCATATATACAATATTTTCCCAATTATATGTAAAAACAAATTTTAACGTTTTAAAATTTCTGACTTCCAAATTCTTTCTCTCCCTTCCTCACCTCCCCCATTTTTGAAAAGCCAAACAATTCGATACAAGTTATATATGTGCAGTTATGCTAAACATATTTCCATATAAATCATATGGTGAAAGAAAACATACACCAAAAAATACTCAGAAAAACTAAAGAAAGTTTTTTAAAAAAGATGCTTCAATCTGTATTCAGATTCTATCAGTTCTTTCTCTGGAGATGGATAACATTTTTCATAAAATTCCTTCAGAATTATATTTTATTACATTTCTGAGAACAGCTGTCATTCACAGATGATGTTAGTATAATATTGCTGTTACTATGTACAATGTCCTCCTAGTTCTCCTCATTTCACTTTGTGTCAGTTCATGTATATCTTTCCAGGTTTTTCTGAGAGTATCCTGCTCATGTCTTATAGCATGATTGATGGGCTTCCCTTCAATTTCCAATTCTTTGCTACCACAAAAAGAATTGTTATAAATATTTTTGTAAAAATTGGTCCTTTTCCTTTTTAAAAAATCTATTTTGGACACAGATCTGATATTCTTATTGCTGGGTCAAAGGCTATACATGGTTTTATAGCCTTTTGAGCATAGTTCCAAATTGCTCTCTAGGACAGTTGAATCAGTTCACAATTCCATTAATAGTGAATCTAAATTTTCCCACATTCCATCTAATATTTATAATTTTCCTTTTTTGTCCTATTAGTCAATCTGACAGGTGTGGGTTAGTGCACTAGAGTGTTTTTAATTTATATTTATTCAATCAGTAGAGATTTAGAGCATTTTTTCACATGACTATAAATAGCTTTGAATATTTCATCTGATGACTGCCTGACCATATCCTTTGACCATTTATCAATTGGAAAATGTCTCTTTTTTTGTAAATTTGATTCAGTTCTTTATATAGTTGAGAAATTGGGTCTTTATCAGAGAAACTGTCTATAAAATTCTTTCACAGTTATAATTATTGTGTTTTTCCCTCCATCTTGTTTTTCCTCATTCATTCTACACTCTCTCCTTTCACCCTGTCCATCCTCAAAAACATTTTGTTTGTGACTACTGCCTCCCCCAATCCGTTCTCCCTCCTGTCACTTCTATCCCTTCTGGTATTTCCTTTCCCTCCTACTTTCCTATAGGGTAAGACAGATTTCTATACCCAAACGAATGTGCATGTTTTTCCTTCTTTGAGATAATCCCAGTAACTGTAAGGTTTAAGTACTTTACCTTCTCCATCTTCCCCTCTAGTATAAAAACCCTTTCATGCCTTTTTTATGTGAAATCATTTACTCCATTTGATCTCTTCCTTTCCCCTTCTCCCACTGCATTTCTCTGTCTCATCCTTACTTTTATTTGTTTAGATATCATCCTATCATATTCAACATACAACCATGCCCTCTGCCTATGTATATGCCTTTTAACTCCCCTAATAATGAAAGTTCTTAGGAGTTACATGTATGATCCTGACAATTAGAAACATACATAGTTTAATTTTATTGAAGCCCTTATGATTTCTCTTTCCTGTTTACCTTTTTATGATTTGCTTCAGTATTGTATTTGAAAGTCAGATTTTCTATTTGACTCTGATCTTTTCATCAGGAATGCTTAAAAGTTTTCTATTTCATTAATTATCCATTTCCCCTCAGAGGGATTATACTTGGTTTTGCTTGCTAGGTGGTTCTTGGTTATAATCTGAGTTCCTTTGCCTTCTGGAATATAATATCCTAAGTCCCCTGATCTTTTAATGTAGTTATCCTTCTGTGTGGTTCTATGATATTTGAATTATTTCTTTCTAGCCACTTACATTGTTTTCTCCTCAACCTATGAGTTCTGGAAATTGGCTATGATATTCCTAAGAGTTTACATTTTAGGATCTCTTTCAGGAGGTCATTAGTGGATTCCTTCAACTTCTATTTTATCCCCTAGTTCTAGAATATCATGGAAGTGGTCCTTGATAATTTCTTGAAATATAATGTCTATACTCTTCCCCTGCCCCAGTCATAGCTTTCAGGTAGTCCAATAATTCTTAAATTAACTCTCCTCAGTTACTTTCCAGGTCAGTTGTTTCTTCAATGATATATTTCACATTTTTTCTTCTATTTTCCCATTATTTTGATTTTGTTTTATTATTTCTTGGTATCTAGTGGAATCATTGACTTCCACTAGGCCCATTCTAATTTTTAAAGAAATATTTTCGTCAGTGAATGTTTGCATCTTTGTTTCCATGTGGCCAATTCTGCTTTTTAAGGAATTCTCTTCAGTGGAATTTTGTCCCTCTTTTACTGTTTGAACTCTTTTGTTTTTTAAGGTGTCAATTTCTTCAGTATTTTTTGCGCTTCCTTTGCTAAGTTGGTGACTCTTTTTTGATGGTTGTCTTGCATCGTTCTCATTTCTTTTCCCAATTTTTCATCTACTTCTCTTACTTGATTTTTAAAATCTTTTTTTGAGTTTTTTCAAGGAATTCTTTTTGTGCCTGAGACCAATTCACACCTTTCTTTGAAGTTTTGGATATAGTAGTTTTGACTTTGTTGTCTTCTTCTGCGTTTGTGTTTTTTATCCTTCCTGTATTTCCATAGTGACATTCTACAATCAGGGTTTTTTTTGCTCATTTTTTCAGTCTATTACTTGATTTTTAACTTTACATTAAAATTGGGTTCTGCTTCTGGGGTAGAGGGTGCACTGTCTCATGCTTGAGGGTTTGTGTGCGTGTGTGTGTGTGTGTGTGTGCTGCTGTTTTCAGAGCTAGTTTTCAAAGTCAATAAGTTTTCAATTCTTCCAAGGAAGCATTATGTAAGGAGAGATGTATTTACTACTCTCTTGGCCTGTGCTATGGTTTGGGAGTGACCACAGGTACATTTTTCCACTCTGGAACTGTGATCAGGGCCCCTGATCCCCTGTAGACACAAACTCTGGTGTGCTAGTGCCCCACCTCCTAGTGGGATTGTGACCCAAGACTGTGACCTGGATTTGCATATGGACAATGCAACAGAATTAAGCACAGTGTCAGCAAAGACACCCCCATAATCTCTTTCTGTCCACTAGTTTGATGCCCTTACTGTCTGTGGGCTAAGACATCAGGAAGTTGCCACAACAGATTCAGTCTCCCTCATCCCCTGCTACTGGTTTGCCTAGATGTCAGCAGGTAGGATTATCTTGTACTATATTCTACTCTCACCCTGGTGTGATAAGCTTTTCCTGCCAATCTTCTAAGTGGTCTTGAGCTAGAAATCATTTTTCCCTATTCTTTTGTGGGTTTTGCAACTCCAGAATTCATTTTGATGAGTTATTTAAAGTTGTTTGTAGGGGAATTTGGGAGAGCTCAGGTGAATTCTTGTATTTACTGTGACATACTGGCAATGCTCCTGAAGCTCTACATTTCTTAATTTTGCTTTACCAATTAGCTGCAGGCTAATCTTCCATTGAGAATTGTTTTCATTTTTAGAGCCTTGTGTTCAAATAACCGAACTCAGGAATTCTTGTTTTCATAGGACATCTTAACTTACATGGAAAAAAAAGTCACATTTAATTCAGTATTTGATAATCTCTCGCCCCAATAAATTACTTAAGAAAGAACTCCCTATTTGACAAGAAGTGTTGGGAAAACTGGGAGTCTGGGAGAAACTAGGCTTATGGCAACATATTTCACAACATTCCACAATAATTTCAAAATGGATACACAACCTGGACATTAAGGATCATACCATAATATGTTAGAAAAGAAGTTGATTACTTAGCTTTCATAGCTATGGATAGGAGATGAATTTTCAACCAAATAAATGATAAAATAAATGATTTTTACATGAATTTGAAAAGCTTTTGCACAAGCAATCTAGTGTGAAAAAACAAATGATGAGATGGGAAAATATCTTGGTGTCAAAAATCTCTGATAATGACTTGGCTTCCAAGAAATATAGACAACTAATATAAATATAACTAATATAGACAACTAATATAAAACAAATAGACAGCTAACGTAATTATATGAGTCTCAAATTCATTCCCTAGTTGACAAGTTATCAAAAGATATAGCCATAATTTTTCTTTTTTTATATAAATTTATTTATTTAACATTTTTTACATTCATTTTCACAAAATTTTGAGTTCCAAATTTTCTCCCCATTTGTCCCCTATCTACACCCCAGTACACTGAGCATTCTAATTTCCCCTATCACCAATCTGCCCTCTCTTCTATCATCCCTCCCTTCTCTTGTCCCCATCTTCTCTTTTGTCGTGTGGGGCCAGATAACTTTCTATTCCCCATTACCTGTATTTCTTATTTCCTAGT
>CM053769.1:563747308-563763992 GCA_028658325.1 Potorous gilbertii | reverse complement strand
GAGGGCAGATTGGTGATATGGGTAATTAGAATGTCCAGTGTATTGGGCAGGGGGGAGGGGACAAATAGGGAGAAAATTTTGGAACCCAAAATCTTGTGAAAATGAATGTAAAAAGTTAAATAAATTTATTTTAAAAAAACCACATATTAACATTGTCTATGACATAGTGTATTTTAATTTATTTTGTTAAGTATTTTCAAATTATATTTTATTCTGGTTCTGGAAGCACTCAGCCAGTTGCAGCCTTCAGCCCATGTTTTAACACCTCTGCTGTAGAGTAGTGATCATTCTTAATTAGACAAATTCACTAGGAATCTGCCTTTGGACCATTCTATTCAAAAGTTTTACCAGGCTTAGATAAAAGTCAGAGAAGACATTTTAATTAAACATATAACTGTCATACTGCTGGGTGAGATAGCTAACTATAAATGATATTGGAATTGGGATCAAAAACATTTTGATAGTCTAGAAAAATCGGGCACATCTAATTAAAAAAACAACAGGGGGAAAAGTAAAGTTTTTCACTTTGGTTTAAAACAATTATTGCAGAGGCATACTAGGGAAGAAACCTGGTTAGTCAATAGCTCATAACAAAAGAATCTGGGGCTTCATACAAATCAACAGAGTGATATGGAAGTTAGAATTTTTTCTTGGGTTACATTAATAGAAGCATGGTATATGAAGCAAGGATAGTCATAGTTAATCTGTGGTGTTGTATTTAGTTCTGAACATTACATTTTTAGAAAACATAGTGATAAACAAGATAGTAAGGGGTCTGAAACCATGCATTACCAATATTGATTGAAAAAACTAGCTATGTTTAGCCTAAAGAAAGGTATAGATGGAGAAACACACAAACTTGTATACCTTTTTGTTTTCAAGGATGTGAAGGTTATCATGTCTGTAGAATTTTACACTTGAGACCAGAAATGGATAGAGAAACAGAATTAGCTCAATATCAGGAAAAACTTCTTCATAATCAGAGATGTCCAAAAAGTGCCTCAAAGTTTCTAATTATTCAAGGTAATCAAGAGAAGGAAAGATGATCATCTCTTAGGAAGTATTTCAATGTCAGGTACTGGCTAGTCTATATAAGAACTCATATTTACATAGGCTTTGAATTCATGTTTTCCTAAATCTGAGTTCAAAACTCTTCCAACTATTTGCTGATTTCTGTTACATCCTTTAAAATTCTTCTTCAAGTATTTCAGTATTCTTAAAGATCTATTTTTGCTGAGTTATGTTTTCTCCTTCTGGCAATAAAGATTCTAAAATTGCTACACCTTGAGTATAATTTCATGAGTGGCTATGTTAAAAAAAAAAAAAACCACAGGTGCCAATATACACAGAAGGGTCTGCTGTACGGGTTCTTAGAGTTGCATTTTTAAAAGGAAAGCAACTTTTGAGGGGTCAACAATCACTCTAATCAAAGATATATATATATATATATATATATATCATCCACTTAGTTCAGGGTAAAAAGTCAGCACCCTGAACTTCAAAAAAAAAAAATTCAGAGGGACAAAAATCAATCAAGAGACAGGGCTTCCACTTGTCTGATCATAAGGAATACATACATCACAGATCAACAGACAGATAACTGTCTGACCATACATATATGGTTACTAGAAAGAAAAGCACCAATATCTGGGTTCTCAAAGTTGGGGAGGGGGTCATCATGGGCTGCCCAGGATCTGGTCTGGCCAAATAAAAAAATTCCAAAGAGTAAGCACCAAAGTAAAACCTCACCTGAGAATATTTACACATTTTTCAGAGTCAGAGGGTATCACAACCCTTAAGAACCTGTACCTCATTAACAAAAGGTGTGGACCTTCCTACAGACCTCCCCTAATCAAACTCCCCTTAATAGGTAGGCCTGTTAATGGGTGGGGAAGATCTTTAATCTCATTAGCATTACATGTGGCAAAAAGAAAACATTTGGAGGGGCAGAACCAAGACAGTGGAGTAGAAGGACGGACCTACTCTAGCTCTATAGCCCATAAAATACCTGTAAAAAATTACTCTAAATAAATTCTAGGCAAAAGAAGCCACAAAATGACAGAGTGAAAGAGATTTCCAGCCCAATACAGCCTGGAAGGCCAACAGGAAAGATCTATCACACCAGGCTCAGAGTAGAGAGCAACCCAGCTTTGCCTGCATGGCAAAGACCAGATTGACCAGACTGGAGCAGGCTTCAGGACATGAAATCATGGGCAACAGTGGTGGTTCCAAGATTTCTCAATCCACAAACCCTAAAGATAGCTTCAAAGGTCAGTAAGAAAGCACTTTCACCTGAGTGAGAAGGGAGCAGGGTCCTACCATAGAAAATTTGACTTTCAAACACAAGAAACAAGAGAAGCATGAAAAGGCAAACAGGAAAGAGAAATCATAAGGGACTTACTAAAGTTGAACTATTTACCTTCCTATATGGAAAGATATTATTTGTAACTCTTGGTAGTTGGAGGGATTATATACATATAGACAGAGGGCCTAGGGTGAGTTGAATAGGAAGGAATGATATCTAAAAAAAATAAAATTAAGGAGTGAGAGAGGAAAATATTGGAAGGAGAAAGGGAGAAATGGAATGGGGCAAATTATCTCTCATAAAAGAAGCAAGAAAAAGGTTTTTCAATTGAGGGATAAAGAGGGGAGGTGAGAGGGAAAAAGTGAAGCTTACTCTCATCACATTTGACTTAAGGAGGGAATAACATGCACATTCAATTTGGTATGAAAATCTATCTTACATACAGGAAAGCAGGAGAGAAAGGGATAAGTGGGGTATGGGGGGATGATAGAAGGGAGGGCAAATGGGAAGAGAGAGTAATTAGAAGTAAACTCTTTGGAGGAGGGACAAAGTCAAAAGAAAGAATACAAAAAATGGGGGGCGGGTATTATAGGATGGAGGGAAATATAATTAGTGTTTCACAACATGATTATTATCAAAGTCTTTTCCATAACTACATACGTATGGCCTATAGTGAATTGCTTACCTTTTCAATGGGGATGGGTGGGGAGGGAGGGAGGGAGAAAAGTTGGAACTCAAAGTTTTAGGAACAAATGTTGAGAATTGTTTTTGCAGGCAACTGGGAAAAGATATCCAGGTAATGGGGTATAAAAATCTTTCTTGTCCTATAAGAAAAAAGAGAAGATGGGGATAAGGGAAAGGGAGAGGGTATAATAAAAGAGAAGACAGATAGGGAGAAGGGGTAACAAAAATATAAGATGTCTTGGGGTGAGGGAGGGAAGAAATGGGGGAGAAAATTTGGAACTCAAACTCTTGTGGAAATGAGTGCTGAAAACTAAAAATAAATAAATATTTTCTTAAAAAAAATTTACCAGTTAGTACAGTGCTAGAAATACTTATTTCTAGATTGAAAAAGAAGAAAACCTTTGATGGTCAGCTTTTTGATGATCATCTTTGTAACTGATCAGATGAGAAATCAATAATGCTACTACATGAACCATATTCAAGACCTTTTCAATGGTATAGGACCCTCCATAGCTTAATGGCACAGTCTGTGAAAAACAAGTTTCAAAAGATAAAAGTTAAAGGGATTTCTGGTAGGTGCAGAGAAATGTGGATTTTAATCTGAGAAGTCATGAAAATGACTCTCGTTTTTAAGGGCTGATATTTGCATTTATTGTATATAGTGACAGATTGCAAACATTGTGACTGATTATTTTTTTTGAAGGGACTGAAAAAAATTTCAGCCCAGGGGAAAAATATAAAATAAGATTTTAACTAAGTCCAGCATATTTTTTATGATACTCTACTAATTGGTATAGAGAATGCTAACAAAAGATGGGATGATGGTGGAAAGTGAATAATTAATACAAAAGCTTTTGAGAAGAGATTTTTTTATGCTCTCTTTAAGAGGACATATATTTCTGGACTCCTAGAAACTGGACGCAGCAAGGTAAAGAGGAAGAGATATACTTTAAAAGCTACATATAGGTGAAGTTGGCTTCTTAGCATGTCCCTTATTTCATAGCTTGTCTCTTTAAAGATTTGAGGGAATTTACTCTTGTGAGAGATTGGGA
Source organism: Potorous gilbertii (assembly GCA_028658325.1). Taxonomy (NCBI): domain Eukaryota; kingdom Metazoa; phylum Chordata; class Mammalia; order Diprotodontia; family Potoroidae; genus Potorous; species Potorous gilbertii. Next base: position 563,759,951 of record CM053769.1, on the reverse strand, counting down.
CATCTCTTTGTTTAATGAAAATTCATCTAATTCCTACTGAAAAAGAACATTTGTTCTATATATTTTCTGCCATATTTTGCGTATAACTTCTTTGATATCTGTTTGTTATTTTCTTGGATAAACGAATTTACTAGAACTTCAATTTTGTGATAATCTTTTGCAACTAGCATTTAGTAAGAAGGCATCAAACTGGTGAGTGTAAGTTACAGGTTTTTCTTTCCCTGAAAGGATAGTGGCCAGGAAAGTAGCTTTGTTCTTAACATATGCACCCCTAGAACAGAAATATTTACAGAGAGAGGTAGATAGATATAATTCTGTTTCTAGGACACCTCTCAGAGACTAGAGATGTGTCAAACACCCAGTCTGAACCTGCTCTAGGGCTTACTATCCTTTGTTTAAGCCATCATTCTGGCTGTCCTCTTCTCAAAGGTAGACCAGACTTTAGAACCTATCCATTCATGTCTCTCCAAGAGCTATATAGTTTATTTTTAGACAATCAAAGTAGACATATATCTCTCATATCGGACACACACATCTCATATGTTATTGGAGGTATTTTCATTAAAGGAAAAGCCATTGATTTGCCTGATCAAATAGGTAAAATTATATTACAGTCATGATAATTTATTTCAATTAAATAATTCAAAAGGTGAAAGAAAAATAAAAGACATTTACTTTTAAACCATTGACAGTCATAACATAACAGAATCTTGAATTGCAACCTAGCTTAGAGATTCCCTAGAAACCCTCATTTTACACAGTTACCTAGTGGAATGTCTGGTTAATGGGTAAGAAATGTATACTGAATTTACTAATTAAAAGTTCAAATTTAAGAGCGATATTTGGCTTCTGTCTTCTACTTTTAATTAATTAGCTGAAATTCTTTTCACTTTTTCAAAATTTCATTTCCAAAGTATAACCAGTCCTTTAAAAAATATTTTTCCCCATTGGACAAGTACCTTTGTAAGTTTTAAGACTCCTTAAGCTGTTAAACTGTTGGTCTCATGCCCACAAGGTTACTTAGTCCTAATTAGTATTTGGCTTTCCTCCTGATAAATGTTATAATCCATCATCACCATTAATTGATATTTGTTGAGCATTGGCAAGGTACAGAGTGCTTAAGAAAGACACTTGCAGGCACTTACATTTCTCAAGAAGACAGGAGAAACAAATACAAATTACTTTTTTGTTATGGATAAGATGATTTTTACCTACTTATATCAGAGGCATATTTTTACAACGTATGCATAATGTTCTAGGACCTTTGAAAAGAGGTTACTTTATCTAACAAAATATGTAATGTTATAAATCTAAAAAATCATATTATCTTTCTGTCTATAGAAAAGAAAGATAGGATGCACTGAAATTTGGCACTGAATGTAAAATCCCTGTATAGCCATAGAGGACAACAAATAAGTCAAGTTCTCTGTAGCCAAACAAATTTAATTTAATATATACCAAAGGAGCAATCATAGGCCATAAATTTTGAGTTGGAAGGGCCATTGGGGACCACCTATTCCAAACCTCTTTACAGATAAAACATCTGAGACCCAAAGAGGCTAAGTAACTTCTCCAAGGTTATATTGATCAGGATACCTAATCTGAGACTTGCAATCAGTAAGCAAACTGGAATTTGAACCCAGAGTGTGGCAGTAATCTCCGAACTTTCTTGAAGGCAAGAAAGTTCTCCATTTCATTTTCCATTCCTGAACTAATCATATGTAGGTGTATGCCTGGTAATGTATTCCTCTATCCTTGCCTATTAAAATCCTTGCCATCCTTCAAGAATCAGGATAAATATCACCTTGTCCATAAAAAGTTCTGCTTTATCCTTCTCCCTAATCAGATGTCTCAGCACTCCATACTTTGTGTGTTCATTTATCTTGTAAAAAAAAAACCCTATAGCACTGTAAGTTCTTTGAGGAGGAAACATATATTACCCTTTTCTCTTTCAGTTTCTAGCACAGTGCTCTTCACACAATGTGTTCGGTAAATGTTTTTCTTTTCTTTTTTAACAGAAAATGTAGAATTTGACTTTATCATCCCCAGATGCCTCACCCTAATTTTTAACCCTAAAATGATTTGGGACCAAAAGCTCAAACGGTAATCATGCTACTGCTTCCCTCTTTTAAATTGATCATTTTTCCAACTTATAAATTTTCTTTAATGGAAAGTAGGCGTACAACAGCTTCTGGTTTCTACTGCGTACCATTTAAGGACTTCGCGCAGATTTTTACTTTAGACTGATCCAATGTAACATACCAACCACCCCATTTTTTATTGGATATTTTTATTATCTCTAACTATGGGTTCCAGGTTTTGCTAGAAACATTATATGCATAATTATAGGCATGTATTTGCTGTGATATTGAAGCTTCTGATGCTTCTATAGAGAAGATAATTGTCAACCTTTACACTGTAATTAAGGCTAAATGGGAACCCTAATCATTTTTCAAATGAGCAAACACTAAGCCAATCTTGATGGGCTACGTCATGGTAGTGCATAAAGTAGATTTGCTGTATAGGTTAATTAGTGGTCTATGAATGGTATAAAACCCACATCAGCATTAAGTATTAGAGCTAATTAGCATGGCATTGTTGTAACTCTGTATGATATTACCTGGATTATCCCTGGAATTCTACCTTTTAACAGTGCCTTTCTTTTTATTCTTATTTTGAATCTTACCTTCCCACCTCAAAGTGAATCATGTCATGGAAGCTTACTTTTATATTGGTTGATTTCACCATGTTCCTCTCCTCTGTCTGATAGGAACAGGAATTAGACCTGCGATTTCTCTGGTTTAGGGAATTCTCTGGTGAGGAAATACCCTCTATCAAAGCAGATCCCCAACTTCTGTGCAACTTATAGCCTTAGGCTAGCTACCAACAGCAATGAGAATTTAAGAAGCTTGTGTTGGGCCAGACAATCAATGTGTGATAGAGGTCTTCTGGTTTGGGGTCCAACTCTCTACCAACTACACCATACTACATAGCCTCTCTCTGCTAATAAGGTTAAGTTATCTTTTTGACTTTTTATTTATGGCCTAAAGAGAATCAGGCAATACATAAAATTCTCTACAAAATTATTATGTTTATAAGCTTGGGGTAAACAGGAGCCACTCAAACACTCTACTCCAAATTTTCATGAAGATTTCTAAGGTATATTTTCAGTGCCCTTAATAAAATACATCTGCTAAACAGCTCAACAAATTGCCAGTACACATATTTATTTCCATAAGAGGTAATTTTCAAGAGTCTCTGCACAAAGGTCCAAGCCCTGTAATCTCAATAAATTGACTGGATAACCCATCCAGTTGACCAGAAACTCTCTTGATTCCATTCCTTCCTCCTATATTGATATGGTACTGCTATTAGAAACCAATGACCATGGAGTCCAGAATATATGAAAAGGAGAGAAAATGAGGCTTTACCTCTTAAAAATCTTGGAAAGAAAAAATCCATATTTAATTTTTTCTTCCTTTTAGGCAGCCTGAAGAACAAGGTGACAAAGTTTTTCTGGAATAATCTCTTTCCAAAATTATAAAGCTCAATGCTATAGGAAAAAATTATTTCTTCTGAGTAATTTCATTCTTCAAAATTTGTACCTACTAATTTGTTAAAACATTCATTCAGTAAATGAATTATTAAGCACCTAAAATATTCTCTGTATGCTTAGTGCTGAGGGACATTCATGGCTTTGCAATTTATAGTCACTGGCTCCATGAAACTTAACATGTGTATGTATGTGTATTAGGAAAATGTATGATGCAAACACCAGTAACTGTAATGCATGATATTAGGTGCTAAGTGCATCAGAAAATCGCCAAAGAAAGTAGTACATGAGGTCCTAGGCATTTAGCTTATTTAGACAGAGGAAGGTGACAGTTGAGAGGATGTATAATCCAAAATATAAATAACTGGCCTCACAGTGAAGAACACCTGAGTTTGAGTCCTGCCTTTGACATATACATGCTCTGTGACTCTGGATGAGTCTTTAAACTCCTCAGTGCCATAGGCCAGTGCTGTCAAACTTAAATAGAAATGGAGGCCATATAAGGATCCCTGCACATCTCATATTGGCTTAGAAAACTGCAGGTTTGTATTATCTGTTTTCATTGTATATTGTTCATTTTTAAAATATTTCCCCAACATGTTTTAATCTGGGTCAGGTCACAGTAGAGAGAATTTTGAGCCATGTACCACTGGTGGGCTGCTTTGACACCTCTCCTCCGGGAAACTCTAAGACTATTGGTTTCTGAGAAATTACAACTTGTGCTGATAAAGGGAATTTGTTCAGCTGGGAATTCCTGATACCAGTTAAATACTTATCTAATCCCTATCTTTATCCTTTTAAAGTATAGACAACCACAACAGGCAAAAAGAGGGAGGGAAGTAGACCATTGCAAGCATGAACAAAGGTTTATAGGCAGAAAAGCATATGTGTTTCATATGAAGGAAGACAACAGTTCACTTTGTCTTTAGTATAAAATGTTCAGAACATATGAGATAAGACTCAATAGATACAGTATGAATAATTAAATAGATTGAATTGTTCATTTGTAGGTTTGGGATAAATAGAATCTACTCCAACAAAGATCCTACTTCAAATTTTTCAACAACTGAATTAAGTAATTGGATAGATTTTAAAGGCCCTGAATGACACATTTTAAAGCAATAAAAAGATAATATTTTTGGTTAGGAAAGTAATATAATCAGATCTAGGCATCAGCTCATTCTGGTAGGGAGGGTCCCAGATCCCTCACCCCACAAGCAACAAAGAAAGCTTCAAAGGTCATTGTGGGAGGGCTTTCACAGCTGGGCAAGAGGGGAGCGGGTCCCTGCAGTGCTGGCCCCAGGTGGTAGCAGAGGCAGTAGTGGCAGAGGCAGTGGCAGCAGCAGTCTGTGGACAGCTATGGTGGCCACAGAAGCAGCCTGGGTCCATTGTACAGGCAGCTCAGCTTAAAGCCCTGGTGGAATTGAGCAACTGATCTGAATCTCAGTCCTGAGCATGGCACTAGGGGGAGGAGGAGCACTAGGACCCTCCTCTTAACAGAGGAAAGGATTCAGGAGTCAAGTAACTGGCTGATAAAATGCCCAAAAAAGGGGAAAAAATAAGACCATAGAAGGTTACATTCTTGGTGAACAGGTACCTCCTTCCATCCTTTCAGATGAGGAAGAACAATGCATACTGTCAGAGAAAGTCAAGGCTTCAGCCTACAGTACCTCTAAAATGAATATGAAATGGGCTTAGGCCATAGAAGAGCTTGAAAAGTAACTCTGCAGCTTGCTAAAGGAGAGCCAGAAAAAAGTGCTGAGGAAAATAACACCTTTAAAAATAGGCTAACTCAATTGGAAAAAGAGGTCCAAAAAACCAATGAGGGGAAGAAGGCTTTAAAAAGTAGAAGTAGTCAAATGGAAAAGGAGGTTCAAAAGTTCACTGAACAAAATAGTTCTTTAAAAATGAGAGTGGAGTTCAAGAAAGATAATGACTATATGATAAACCAAGAAGGTACAAAACAAAACCAAAAGCCTGAAAAAATAGAAGATAATGTTGAAACATCTCATTGGAAAAACAACTGCCCTGGAAAAGAGATCCAGGAGAAACAACTTAAAAATTATGGGACTATCTGAAAGCCATGATCAAAAAAAGAGCCTAGGCATCATCTTTCATGAAATTATCAAGGAAAACTGCCTTGATATGCTGGAAGCAGAGGGCAAAATAAATATTGAAAGAATTCACCAATTACCTCCTGAAAGAGATCCAAAAAGAGAAACTCCAAGGAACTGGAATTAAAACCAAGAATCACCTACTCAGAAAAACTGAGTATTATATTTCCGGGGGAAAATGGTCATTCAATGAAATAGAGGACTTTCAAGCATTCTTGATGAAAAGACCCGAACTGAAGAGGAAATTTGACTTTCAAACACAAGAATCAAGAGAAGCATGAAAAGGTAAACAGGAAACAGAAATCATAAAAGACTTTCTAAAATTGAACTGTTCACATTCCTACACAGAAAGATAATATCTGTAAATCTTGAGACTTTTCTCAGTATTGGGTAGGTGGAGGGATTATACACACACACACACACACACACACACACACACACACACACACACACACACAAATAGACAGAGAGTACAGATTGAGTTGAATCAGAAGAGATGATATCCTAAAAAAATTAAATTAAATTAATGGGTGAAAGAGGAAAATATTGGGAGGAGAAAGGGAGAAATGGAATGGGACAAACTATCACTCATAAAAGAGATAAAAAAATTTTTTTTCAGTGGAGGATAAAAAGGAGGAAGTGAGAGGGGAAAAGTGAAGCTTAATCTCTTCACATATAGCTTAAGGAGGGAATAATATGCTCACTAAATTAGGTATGAAAATCCATCTTACACTACAGGAAAGTAGAGGAGAAGGAGACAAGTAGGGTGAGGGGGATGATAGAAGGAAGGGAAGACGGGAGAAGGGAGTAACGAGAAGCAAATATTTTCGGGAAGGGACAAGGCCAAATGAGAGAAAAGAAAAAAAGTGGGGACAGGGTAGGATGGAGGGAAATATAGTCTTACACAATATGACTATTATGTAAGTCTTTTGCAAAACAACATATATATAAGCCTGTATTGAATTGCTTGACTTCTCAATGGGGATAGGGAGGGAGGGAGGGAGGGAAGGAGAGAAGTTGGAATTCAAAGTATTAGAAATGAATGTTGAGAATTGTTACTGCATATAACTGGGAAATAAGAAATACAGGAAATAGGGTTTAGACATTTATCTTGCCCCACAAGAAAAGAGGGAAGATGGGAATAAGGGAAGGGTGGGGTGTGATAGAAGGGAGGGCACATTGAGGGAATAAGTAATCAGAATGCAAGGGGTGGGAGGAGGGGAAAGATAGGGAAAAATATTGGAACTCAAAATTTTGTGGAAATGAATGTCAAAATCTAAAAATAAATAAATCTATATTTGAAAAAGAAGAAAGAGTTGAAAACAAAAAAAAACTCAAGGAAGAGGAGAGACCAAAAAGAAGAAAGAAAAGAACTTTGGAAAAACAACGCATCACTCGGGTACTTTCTGGTTAACTTTGTCTAGCAGCATAAGACTAAGTTGGTTAGGGTGGAGCCAATATGGTGGAGTAGAAAGATGGACCTTCTCCTTCTCTGCCCCAATAGCCATAAAATAGCTGTAAAAAATGATTCTGAACAAATTCTAGAGCAGTAGAAGCCACAAACTGACAAAGCGAAAGAGACTTCCAGTCCAAGACAGCTTGAATGGCAGACAGGAAAGATTTATGATACTGGCTCAGAGCAGAGTGCAGCCTAGCCTTGGCCACAGGGCAGAGATAGAACTGGAACAGGCTTAAGGGCACAGAATGACAGCTATCAGCTGGGGTTCCCAGACTTCTCAACCCACAAACTCCAAAGACACCTTCAAAGGGTTGTGAGAAAGCTCTTTCATCTGGGTGAGAGGGGAGCTTGGTCAGGTCCCACCCCCAGCCCTAGGGCAGCAGCCATTGCCACAAAAGCATCCTCTTTTTGAGTCCTCATCCTAAAGACCCTGGGGGAATCAAGCAGCTGATCGGGGTCTCAGTTCTGAGTGGCAGTCATGAGGCAAGGAGGAGCGTAGGTATGGTGGAAATGGTGGAGGCTCTGGAGAGGGACTCCCACTCACAAGCTTATGGTTGCTCCCAGACTGGAGCTCAGGCCAGGAGAGACGTAAACTCTCCCATGATTGTGCCACCTTGGAGAAATTGAGAACTTACAGGTCCCTAGAGTATCCCTCCCCTTGACAAAGGATTCAAAAGTCAAATAACTGACTGAGAAAATGCCTGAAAAAATGGAAAAATGAATAAGGCTATAGAAGGTTACTTTCTTGCCAAAAAGGTATTTTCTTTTTTTTAATGTTTATTCATTCATTTTTAGTTTTAGTTTTCAACATTAATTTCCACAAAATTTTGAGTTCCCAATTTTCTCCCCATCTCTCCTCTCCCCTTACCCCAAAACACTAAGCATTCTGATTACCCCATCCCCCAATCTATCCTCCTTTCTAACATCCTTCCCTTCCCTTATCCCCATCTTCTCTCTTGTATTATAGGAAAAGATAAATTTCTCTACCCCATTACTTGCATTTTTTATTTCCCAATCATATGCACAAACAATTCTCAATATTTGCTCCTAAAACTTTGAGTTCCAATTCCTTCCTCCTCACTCATCCCCACTGAGAAGGGCAGCAATTCAACATAGGCTATATGTGTAGTTTTGCAAATTACTTCCATAATGGTCATGTTGTGTAAGAATAACTATATTTCCCTCCCTCCTATCCTGCCCCCATTTCATCTATTCTATCTTTTGACCTTGTCCCTCCCCAAGAGTGTTTACTTCTAGTTGGACCCTCCTCCCATTTGCCCTCCCTTCCATTATGCCCCCCCACTCTGCTTAGCCACTTCTCCCCTACTTTCCTGTAGTGTAAGATAGGTTTTCATACCAAATTGAGTGTGTATGTTATTCCTTCTTTAATCCAAATGTGATGAGAGTAAGCTTCATTTTATTCCTCACACCTCCACCTTTTCCCCCTCCATTGAAAAAGTTTTCCTTGCTTCTTTTATGAGAGATAATTTGCCCCATTCCATTTCTTCCTTTCTCCTTCCAATGTATTCCTCTCACCCCTTAATTTTATTTTTTTAGATATGATCCCTTCCTATTCATTTCACTCTGCACTCTCTGTCTATATATGTGTGTGGGGGGGGTGGGTATGTGTGTGTATGTGTGTATAATCCCTTAAGTTATCCAGATACTGAGAAAAGTTAGCAAATGTTATCTTTACATGTAGGAATGTAAATGGTTCAACTTTAGCAAGTCCCTCATGCTTTCTCTTTCCTCTTTACCTTTTCATGTTTCTCTTGATTCTTGTGTTTGAAAGTCAAATTTTCTATTTAGTTCTAGTCTTTTCATCAAGAATACTTGAAAGTCCTCTGTAACATTGAATGTCCATATTTTCCCCTGAAGTACTGTATTCAGTTTTGCTGGGTAAGTGATTCTTGGTTTTAATCCCAGTTTTTTTGACTTCTGGAACATCATATTCTAAGCCCTTTGATCCCTTAATGTAGAAGCTGCCAGATCCTGTGTTATTCTGATTGTATTTCCATAATACTCAAATCGTTTCTTTCTAGTCACTTGCAATATTTTCTCCTTGACCTAGGAACTCTGGAATTTGGTTACAATATTCCTTGGAGATACTCTTTTTGGATCGCTTTCAGGAGGTGATTGGTGAATTCTTTCAATATTTATTTTGCCCTCTGCTTCTAGAATATCAGGGTAGTTTTTCTTGATAATTTCATGAACGATGATATCTAGGCTTTTTTGTTTGATGATAGCTTTCAGGTAGTCCCATCATTTTTAAGTTGTTTCTCTTAGATCTATTTCCCAGGTCAGTTGTTTTTCCAGTGAGATATTTCACATTGAGTTCTATTTTTTTCATTCTTTTGGTTTTGTTTTATACTTTCTTGGTTTCTCATAAAGTCATTAGTTTTGATCTGCTCCACTCTCATTTTTAAAGAACTATTTTCTTGAGTGAGCTTTAGAACCTCCTTTTCCATTTGGGCAATTCTGCTTTTTAAAGCATTCTTCTCCTCATTGGCTTTTTGGACCTCTTTCACCAATAGAGTTAGCCTATTTTTCAAGGTGTCATTTTCTTCAGCATTTTTTTAGGATCTCCTTTAGCAAGCTGTTGACTTCCTTTCTATGATTTTCTTGCATTGCTCTTATTTCCCTTCACAATTTTTCCTCCACCTCTCTTATTTGATTTTTCAAAATCCTTTTTGAGCTCTTCCATGGCCGGAGACCATTGCATATTTATTTTGGAGACCTCAGATGGCAAGCATTGTTCTTCTTCATCTACAAGGATGAAAGGAAGTACCTGTTCACCAAGAAAGTAACCTTCTATAGTCTGATTATTTTTTCCTTTTTGGGGGGCATTTTCCCAGTCAGTTACTTGACTTTTGAGTCTTTTATCAAGAGAAGGGTACACTCTGAAGACCTATAAGTTCTCAGTTCCTCCAAGGTGGCACAATCAGGGAAGAGGTATTTACTCCCTGTCTGGAGACCCTGGTCCCCTCCTGCCATTAGAAAAAAGCCCTTTCACTGACCTCTGAAACTCGATTTGGCACTTGTGGGTTGAGAGATCTAGGAACTTCCACTGCTGCTGCTGGGGACCCCACCCCCCAAGGCCTGCTCCAGGTGCCACACTACTAAGACTAGGTTGCACTCTGCCCCACATCTGGTGTGATTGACCTTTCCTGTAGGCCTTTCAGGCCACCCTGGACTGGAAATCTCTTTCATTCTGTTGTTCTGTGGCTTCTGCTCTAGAATTTGCAGGTATTTTATGGGCTATGGGGAAGGAAGAGCTAGTGTATGTGTATTTTGTTACTCCGCCATCTTGGCTCAGCCCAAAAAGTTATTTTCTTTCATCCTATCAGATGAGGGAGAACAAAGCATACCATCAGAGGAAGGCATCAAAGTCAAGACTTCTACATCCAAAACCTCCAAAAAATATGCAATGTTCTCAGGCCATGGAAGAGCTCAGAAAGAATTTTGAAAATCAAGTAAGATATTGCCTGTATAACTTAATTTCCAGTTTCATGCTAAAACAATTTTTAGCAGAGGTGGAGGAAAAATTGAGAAGGGAAATGAGAGCAATGTAAGAAAATCATGAAAAGCAAGTCAACAGCTTGCTAAAGGAGATCCAAAAATGCTGAAGAAAATAACACTTTTAATAATAGACTAACCCAAATGACAAAAGAGGTCTGAAAATTAACAAGGAGAAGAATGATTTAAAAAGTAGAATTGGCCAAAAGGAAAAGGAGGTTCAAAACCTCATTGAAGAATCCCACCAATCATGTGTTATCTTGATTGTATTTCCACAGTACTTGAATTGTTTCATTCTGGCTGCTTGTAATATTTTCACCTTGACCTGAGAACTCTGGAAATTGGTTACAATATTCCTAGGAGTGTTTCCTTTTGGATCTCTTTCTGGAGGTGATCAGTGGGATACTTTTAATATTTCTTTTACCCTCTGTTTCTAGAATATCAGGGCAGTTTTCCTCAACAATTTCTTGGAAGATAATTCTAGGATCATGGTTTTCAGGTAGACCAGTAATTGTTAAGTTATCTCTCCTGGATCTATTTTCCAGGTCAGTTGTCTTTTTAGTGAGATATTTCACATTGCCTTCTATTTATTCATTCTTTTGGCTTTGTACATTCCATTCAACTGCAAGTTTTTTAGGTATTCTCCCTTCATATTCAGCTCATCCTGTGCCCTTTGTCTATATATATTATGTGTACATGCACATACCTACACATATATAATATACATAGACAGACATAGCCATATACAGTTACACAAATATATTCCCTCTAACTACCCTAATACTAAAAAAGGTCTCATGAGTTACAAATCACATCTTTCAATGTAGAAATGTAAACAGTTCAATTTTAATGAATTCCTTAAGGCCTCTCTTTCCTATTTACCTTTTCATTTTTCTCTTGATTCCTATATTTGAAAGACAAATTGTCTATTCAGTTCCAGTATTTTCAGCAAGAATGCTTGGAAGGGGGCAGAGTCAAGATGGTGGAGTACAAAGACTCACATATGCCAGCTCCGAACCCACAGCCCATGGATTTCCTCTAAAAAGAACTCCCAACAAATTCTGGAATAGTGTAAGCCATGCAGCAACACAGTGAAGGAGATTTCCATTCCAGAGAGCCCTGAAAAACCTACCCCAAGGTCCCTTGCACACCAGAAAGGAGAGGAGCCCTGCCCTGCCCTGGCTGCGTGGCACTGAGAGGAGCGAGCAGATCCGAGCAGGCTTCAGGGATGGAATCTCCAGTGGCCACGAAGGTCCCTCCACTCACAGACTCACAGGTCAGTGAGAGAAACGTCTGGACTGGCTGAAAGGCAAGAGGGGTGTCTCCATGACTCGGGCCCCCTCAGGAGGCAGCAGCAGAGGCAGCAGGAGGCCAGAGGCTTCCAGAGCAGACAGGAGCTCAGCAGCAGCTCCATTACAGAAGGTCTCTGCATAAACCCCCTGAGGGAACTGAGCCTGGGAGGCAGCCCTGCCCCCACATGAGAACTTGATTTAATTTTACTCTGAATAACAGCCAGCCAGCCACCAAAAGCCCTGAGACTGGGGAGCAGCATTTGAATTTCAGACCCAAGCACTAGCTTGGCAGCTCTGGAGGCAAAACAGGGGTGGAGAGGACTCTCAGAAGTCAAATAACTGGCTGGGAAAATGCCCAGAAAAGGGAAAAAAAATAAGACCACAGAAGGTTATATTCTTGGGGAACAAATGATTCCAACCTTCCTCTCTGACAAGGAAGAAAACTGCTTACCATCAGGTAAAGACATAAGAGTCAAGGCCTCTGTATCCCAAACATCTGAAATAGATATCCAATGGGCTCAGGCCATGGAAGAGCTCAAAAAGGATTTTGAAAATCAAGTTAGACAGGTGGAGGAAAAACTGGGAAGAGAAATGAGAGAGATGCAAGAAACGCATGAAAAATGGGTCAATACCTTGATAAATGAGACCCAAAAACATGCTGAAGAAAATAACACCTTGAAAAATAGGCTAACTCAATTGGCAAAAGAGG
>CM053769.1:563717907-563746808 GCA_028658325.1 Potorous gilbertii | reverse complement strand
GGAGACGTCCGAAGACCCAGGGAAGGGTAAGTATCCAAGCGAAGGCCGGGGGTGGGGATACCGCCTGAATCCAGGCGAAGGCAGGGGAAGGAGCCCCATGCGAGAGTACCGCCTGGCTTAGAGTTCAGGCGAAGGCCCCCGTGCGAGATTACCGTCTGGACTAGGACCCAGACGAAGGCCGGGGAATAGCCCCGAGCAAATTCCATCTCCTTTGACCTCTGGAATAGACACAATGGGCACAGGATGAGGTGAATATGAAGGGAGAATACCTAAAAAACTTACAGTTAAATGGAATGTACTAGGAGTAAGAGAAAGGGAGAAGTAAAATGTAGCAAACCATCTTACATACAAAAGGGAAGAAAGAGCTTCTACAGTGGAGGGGAAGAGGGGGGAGATGAAAGGAAATTGCATCTTACTCTCATGAGATATGGCTTAAGAAGGGAAAAACACACACTCAATTGGATATGGGAATCTATTTTACCCTGCAGGAAGGCAAAAAGGAAGGGGCCAGGAGAGGGAAGATAATAGAAGGGACAGTAAATTGGAGAAAGGGATAATCAGAAGCAAACCCTATTGTGGGAGGACAGGTCAAGGGAGAGAATGGAATAAATGAAGGACAGCATAGGACAGAGGGAAATGTGGTCAGTCCTTTACAATATAACTATTATTATGGAAGTGCTTTTCATTATTTCACAAGTAATATTGAATTGCTTGTTTTCTCAATGAAGGTGAGTGGGGAGGGAAGGAGAGATGTGGAACTCAAAGCTTTAAGAATGAGTGTTAAAAATTGTTTTAGCATGCAACTGGAAATTAAGTTATACAGGCAAGGGCGTATAGAAATCTGTTCTCCCCTATAGGAAAATAGAGGGGAAAGGAGATGGAAGAAATGTGGGTAATAGAAGTGAGGACAGACTAGAGGAAGGGGTGAATAGGGGTAGGGAGTGGGAAGAGATGGGGAGAAAATATTGAATTCAAATTCTTGTGGAAATGAATGTTAAGAACTGAAAAAAATTAATTATGTATTTTAAAAAAATACTATGTTGGTGATGATATGCCTTGCATGGAGTTCAGAAATTATTACTATATTTTTGTGGTGGAGAGGATAGCTATGGGCCGAAATCACTTCATAATCTGACTCTAACTCTCTCAAGAAACACCAAAAGGTATGAATTTGGTCCTCTACTATATAATTGTTTTATGATATTTTTAATATAGGAAACATCTTACATTGAAAGTGTTTTCAAAGATTCAATTTCCATCTTGAAGTTTCAGAAGTACTAGTGGTAAGTTAGAAATATTCTCTTTATATATGTACATATTCTTTCCTCCCTTCTTTACAGCATATTAGTAGCTTTGAAGGGAGAAAGAAAAAGGGGCAACAAAAATTTTCAAAGATGCTCTCAACAGATTTCTCTTTCAGGAATTCTTAAACAATGTTGACACTGAAGGCCAGGTTAACATTTCACTTCTCTAATATAGTGAATGAATGGCATTCTCACTTTCTTCCTATAGTCATTAACCAAGTTAAATAGAAAAGGACAGCCTCTGCCATTCTCACTTACTATCTAAACTGAAAGCCAAGAACACACATAGAATCAAAGTGCTAAAAAGTTAGATGGTTAAAAAAGTCATGGAAAGAATGCAAAAATTAGTTATGGGATATATTTGTCAGCACAGTGGTAAAAACCTCAGCAAAGTTAGATTAAGGCACTTACCCCACCCCCAAAAAGAATAGGGCATCACCTATACCAATTGAATGCCCATGTGACAAATTCCTTCAAAGACACATCACAACATGGTCTTCTACAAAAAGAACAAATTACTTAAACTTCCTGCTCCCTAATCTCTTTAAAGGTGAAGGTGACCTTTGAGTCCAGTTGGACTTGAGAACAATTTTACCTTGGATAAGAGCAATGGTAGATGGCTATTAATACTTTCTTACTTAATTCATTCAAATAGCATTCACTTATTTCCTATTATGAATAAGCAATAAATTAGATATCAAAGCAGAAGAGAAGTGATACAAAGATGAAGATAACATAGTATCTGTTAATACATTTGATGTTCATTTGTTTTCTACTGTGTCTGACTCTTTGGGATCCCATTTGGGGATTTCTTGGCAAAGATACTGGAATGGTTTGCTATTTCCTTTTCAAGCTCATTTGACAGATGAGGAAACTGAGTCAAATGAGGTTAAGTGACTTGCCCAGGATCCTACAGCCAGTAATTGTCTGAGGCTAGATTTGAATCCAGAAAGGTAAATCTTCCTAAAGTCAGGCCCTGCACTCTATCTACTGTGCCATGTAGGTATCTGCATCTCTCCATAAGGAACTTAAAATTTAATAGAGGGCGTCCATTCACGCCTTTATTCAACAACTATTCATTAAGTAACTACTGTGTACAAAACACTGTGATAGGACCTGAGGATGATGTGCAGATTAATGTAATGTGCTCTCTGTTCTTTGGAGCTTTTACAAAGACTATAATTAGGAAGAATGTGGAAAATACAATAAGGGAAGAAAAAACACTCTGAAGTTAGTAAGAATGTTATATGCTTTCTAGACTCTCAGTGCAAATAGGTTGGAGCTCAATTTAATGACTTAAATTAATCTAACCTAGAATTATATGTATATATTATATTATTATTAATATATTATATTATTATATATTATAGGTAAAAATAGGTTGGGGCTCAATTTAATGACAAATTACTCTAACCCAGAATTATATATATTATATTATTATTAATATATTATATTATTATTATATATTATATTATATATACACACATATTTTAAATTCCTCAACATCCTGTTTTCTTTTTTTTCCAATCCCTTTTCCATGCCCTGTTGCTTTTCCTAGCTTTGTTCTTCATTCTTAACTTGAAACATATTTGTAGCATGGATACATTCTAATACTTATAAGCAAATGAGAAGGAATGGATAAAAGAGAAAATAAACAAAAAATGGGACTCTTAGGTAAATGGATCATAACTAATCCTGGTTGTAAGAGAGTAGACTCCTCAGCAAGGAAGCATGCAAATGAGCATGTATGCACGTAGTATAACAAAATGACTCCTTGTTCCCTACCACCAATATCTCTATTCTATTAGCCCTGGACATTGGTTTAGAATCTGATGTTCTTGAACCCAAAAGACTGTGAATTATTCACACTGCTCCAACTCAATGTCAATTACAAAACCCATTCAAAAATGAGGCAAATGGGCTTATGTCCCTGAATACTGCATGAATTTCCATATGAGGCTAGAAACCCAAAGGAATGCAGCCCAAGAGAAAAGTTTCAGAGTGAAGACATTTTGGGTTCATTTGGAATTTGTAGTCTACTGACAGATAGTGGCAGTAGTGAATAGGCTATTGGACTTGGATCCAGAAGAGCTGGATTCGGATCAGAAATACTCAATAGCTGTGTGATCATAGGAAAGTATTTAACCTTTCAATCAGTATCAGTTTCCTTATCTGTAAAATGCGGATCACAATAGCACCTACCTGACAGGTTTTGGATTTAGGCATGATATAGAGGATCAAGTAATACAAAACACATAAAGCATTTTGTAAATCTTCAAGCACAATATAAATGTTGGCTCTCATTTTCCCATTCTTTCTATATTAAGATGATCCACAATAAAATGGAAGCTTTTCCTCTAAGCAAAAGAAATATCAATGCCACCTAATGCAAGCCGTGGAAAATGGCAGACAGAGCAGGGACAAATAACAAAGTTGAGACTTACAGGAAGAAGGATTAGCAACACTGTCTCCTGGGCATTATGGAAAGCTTCAGAAAGTATGATGTATGGCACCTGCTGGGAGATATGGAAATCTAGTATAGGTAAAATATTATTTTTTTGGCAGTAAACCTGCATTTATTAATCACTTACTGTGTGCTAAAAAAAATGCTAATTGCTAAGAACATGAATACAATAAAAAAAGATAGTCTGATTCAAGGGGCTTACATCCTTTTTTAAATTAAATTTGTCTATCTTTCATTTTCAACATTCACTTTTATAAGATTTTGAGTTCTAAATTTTCCCCCTCTCTCCCCTTCCCACTTCCCAAGATTTGTGCAATCATATTAAACATTTCCATATTACTCACATAGTGAAAGAAGAATCAGAACAAAAAGGAAAAGCCATGAGAAATAAAAAATAAAAAGAATAAGAAAAAAAGAGAAAATAGTCTGCTTTGATCTGGATTTAGACTCCACAGTTCTTTCTTTGGATATGGATGGCATTTTCCATCATGAGTCTTTTAGAATTGTTCATTGCATTGCTGAGTAGAGCTAAGTCTATCAAAGTTGGTCATCACACTATGTTGTTGTTACTATGTATAATGTTCTCCTGGTTCTGCTTACTTCACTCAGTGTCAATTCATATTAGTTTTTCCAGGTTTTTCTGAAATCAGCCTGCTCATTTTTTCTTATGGAACAATAGTATTCCATTACATTTATATAACACTCCCAATTGATGGGTATCCCCTCAATTTCCAATTCTTTGCCACCATAAAAAGAGCTGCAATAAATATTTTTGTCCATGTAGGTCCTTTCCCCTCATTTAAGATCTCTTTGGGATACAGACATATGGTATTAGCTAAATAATGGTATTGTTAAATAAAGGAGCATGCACAGTTTTATAGTCCTTTGAGCATAGTTCCAAATTATTCTCCAGAATGGTTGTATCAGTTTACAACTCCACCAATAATGCGTTACTATTTCAATTTTCCAATATTTTCTAAAACATTTATCATTTTCTTGTTTTGTCATGTTAGCCAATCAATAGGTGTGGTATGGTACCTCAGGATTATTTTAATTTGCATTTCTCTTAACAACAGAGCTTCAGAGCATTTTTTTCCATAGGACTATAGATACCTTTAATTTCTTCATCCCAAAACTACCTGTTCATATCCCTTGACCATTTATCAGTTGGGGAATGATTTGTTTTCTTATCAGTTTGACTCAGTTCTTATACATTTAAGAAATAAAACTTTTATCAAAAAGAAGAAATGCTTGTGGGAATTGTTTCCCAGCTTTCTGCTTCCCTTCTAAGCCTGGTTGCATTGACTTTGTGCAAAAACTCGGCAAAACATTCTGAAGGACCAATAGAAAGAACACCTAGTGGGGGCATTGCCTGCTAAAGGGTACTTGTATAAGGGACTGAATTATAAGACCCAGTTTTTCTTTCTCTTTCTTTCCTTCCTTTCTTTCTCTTCTTCTTTCCTTCTTCCTTCCATACAGATCTCTGGAAAAGGAGTGGTGATTGATGGGTATCCATATTTCCCTCAACATATAAGTAAACATTTTCTTCTCTGAGGCTGGTGAACTGTGTATTTGTGAAAGGAGTTTGTGGCATCACACGGAGTAGTGTCATATAAAGGTACTGCCATATTTCTGGGTAGAGACATATAAATCAAAAATGTCAGTGATCATCATCCCCACCACTGAAGGGAATTCAAGTCTTTCATGTCATATGGGACTCTTGCTACATAGATTAGCTTTCTGTTCACCATGTGGCCTTGAATTAATAGCTTTAAAGATCCATTGAAACTAAAATTCAAATAACTCCCACCAAGGGAAGAGATTTTTTTTGGCCACAAATAAATATGTGCTGTCCCTATTACATATCTATAGATGTGAGCCTGGGGAACATGCTAATAAGATCACTGGAATATACTTGAATCTAAGGCCCCTGATGATTTCTGGTATTTAGTGAAAGGGAAAAAATCGCCGATGGAATAAAGAAATATAAATGACCAAGGAGAACCCCTCAAAGACAGTGAAGTGCCATTACCTGAAGATAATCAATGAGTAGCTTTAGAGAGAAGCCATTTGACCAAGCTTTGTGCTATTTGTGGGAAACCACTAATTGCACCTTACTCACAAAAGTTTCAACCTCTTTCAAACTCTAACACAGCTTATTTCAAATGTATCTTATCAAGATACAGGAAAGCCAAAAGTCTTTGCCCCAGATGACTTCTATCTTTTTTTCCCCAACTTGGAGAGGGGGGTGGATCTTATTGCCAGCAAAAACAACTGACTCTATGGTTCTCAAAGAGATGGTAGAGAAGTTGCACACTTCTAAACAGTGAATTTTTCCAAAAGGCAGACCTCTGTAAAAAATTGCTCATGTAAGGAGATCTGGGATTACATTCAACCTCTGATAATTTACTAGCTGTGTGACCATGGGCAAATAGCTGAACCAACTTCCTTCAGCTATAAAATTGAAATAATATCTAAAGAGGAAGGGGAGGATGCTGCCTTCCCCCCCCCCAAAATAAAATAATGGAAAAATTCTTTGTCATTGTTACTCAGTTGTTTTCAGTTGTGTTTGACTCTTCCTGACCCCATTTTGGGTTTTTCTCAACAAAGATACTGGGATGGTTTGCCATGTCCTTCTCCTGCTCACTTTACAAATGAGAAAGTGAAGCAAACACAGTTAAGTGACTTGCACAGGGTCACACTGCTGGTAAGGGTCTAAAGCTAGATTTGAGCTCATTAATATGAGTCTTTCTGATTTCAGCCTGGGCGCTCTATTCACTGTACCACCTAGTTTTATATTTGATAATAAAGATGGAAGAAACAAAACTGAGAGACAAAAAAATTTCTGCCCTTGTTTATTCCCTCCCAGCTCACCTTCTCACGCTTTCAACTATTAGCACTAAATCAATGACTATCTAGCCTCATTTTCTCCTCTGACCTCTAGCTAAATATATCCAAGACTTAATCAGTTTTTATCTATCTAGTCTTGTTTCCCAGGACTTCCCAGTATATATTCCCATCCTTCACATTATCTTGCTGTTAATCTCCCACTTTACTCTACCTCTTTCACATACACCATGTTCATTCCTTCTACTAAGCCTTCTTCCCCCAGTGCAGTACCACCTCTCAACTTCTTCAAATTCAATCTGCTTTTCCCAATCTAATGTGTCCTTTTTCCTCCATGCCTACTCCCTGACTTCTCTAAGATGACATGCATTTTTTTTTTACTTTCTCCAAGTCATTTAATGTCCTCTTTCTATTCAGATCTATTCTTGAATGTTTACAGGGAGATACTTGTACTTTCCTTTTGATTTAATCCTTTTGCTTTGAATTCGTCCTAATTCCTACAAAACTAGGTGTTCCAAAAAGTTACGGGGTTGTTACAACTTACTTTCTCTTGAGTTATTCCTTGGGCAAATCTTATCTCCCCCAAAGGACTTTTAGCTCCTTGAAACAAGGGACTACAGAGCTAGGCAACTTGGTAATGCAAATAATCTTGTGAAGTAGTTTCATGTATTCAAATTCACACTATTTAATGTTATAATTATATAAGATATGGTGATTGGTTCTAGATTAATGAAAATATTCAGTGTGATTTCAAAACAAGGCACCTACTCCACAGGATTCATTATTTGCCCTAATTAGGATCTGACCATCTTTCTTTAATATTTAGCACATGTTAATTGAATGACTGATGGAAGAAATAAATCTCAGGGATCAGAAGCAAAGACACAAGTGATGATGGAAATGCTGAAGAGGTCTGAAGGGTTGCCTATGAGAAAATTAGAAATGGTAAAAAAAAAAAAAGGTTGATTATTAAAGGCAAAACATGTGGTTTGATTTAGCCCTTTTTTAAGAAGTCAACACAATATGAAAGCCCCTCCTGTTTGAAGATAAAGGATCTTCAATTCTCTAGCCTCTGATATTACATGCTGCCAAATCACTAATGGACCACTTAGCCCCCTACTTGTCCGTTAATCAGGTACCAGTTAGGCTAAGGCACTGTGATTGAAAAGGAACCAGCTCCATCCTGGTTAAAGAATCATAGGCCAGGAAATTCAAGTAACTTAGCAGTAGGCCCTCAAATAATCTGACACCCCCCCCCATTCTGTTCATCCTACATTTGATTGAACTATCTAAAAGAATACACAGTTCCAAAATTAGCCTAGGGTGACACATAATACAGTTGGATAGTTTGGGGGGATTTTTTTTTGTTCACTGTATGGATTTACATACATTTTTATACTAAGATCAAGAACGTTAACTTCTAACTATGTAAAATTAAATTAAATTTATTAACACAATTTATTTCAGAATTCTAGCCTTGGAGGGTCATGGCCTAGCTTTGCTATGCTTTGCCTCTAGCCCAGCCCTGGTAAAACACATCAAATCGCACTTCCCTCACATTTGAACTAAATTACCATAATCTCTCTGAAAAGTTCTTTTCAAGTGCCCCCAATCACTCTCCCTGTCACCTAGAGGCATCAAAAGGACCTGTCTGACAAGTTTCTCCTCAACCTCAAAGGAAAGTGTCTATATGTATATGGTGGGGGAAGGTAGGGTGGGTTAAATAGAGTTTGAGAGGTTGTATTTATACACACACACACACACATATATACATATATATATATATACATATATTCCATATATAATTAGAAATGGAAAGCATTGCCATTTTTATTACACAATATATACAAAATATACGTGTATATAATATATGTTTAGGAATGATCTCAGACTTTTCATTGCTAAAGGAGTCCCCAAAAATTTCCCCCTTAATGGATACCAAAGGCTAAACAATTATCTCACCAACCAGACACTTAAAGATCTTTCTGATCTATTCCTTTGGTCTCAAAGTGTTTCAAAGAAAAGATTTCTTTTTAAAAAGAGAAAAACCTTTATTTTCTACTCTTCTTATGGGGGAAAAATCCTTCACTCTTTGGTGTGTCTAAGAAGTATAATGCAAACAGATTTATTTTCTTCCCAAAATGAAGATAAAGTCTCTCCCTCCTTAAAAAAAAAGCCCTTTCTTAAAAGTGAGACCATAATGTCTTATAATTCATAAGACCTAAAGAGTATCTATGTTGAGACGTGGATTATCAGTTCCTTTCTAAATTTGAATCCAAATCTTTCTTTGTCTACTCACCATATCTCACCCCTACTGTTATCTTCTCTACTTTCTTCCCCTTCCCTTTTCCCCAACACTGCTTGCTTGTTCTCTCTCTCTCTCTCTCTCTCTCTCTCTCTCTCTCTCTCTCTCTCTCTCTCTCTCTCCCCATGTCTGTGTCTCTGTCTCTCCTTCTCTCTCTCCTTCCATCTCTCCCTCCTTCCCTCTCTCCCTCTATTTTCTTTCTCCCTCTCTCCATCTTACTATCTTCTCTCATCTCTCCTTTTCTATATCTTTTGCTTTCTATTTTTTGAAAGAATGAGAAATTCTAGGTCAAAGAACCCAGCTTACTGTATTACCACTTTAGTATCATATTAACTGTAGGTACATGCATAGTTGCTTTCATCCTAAGGTTTCCTTTCATAGTTTATTATATTTGAAATATGGGAACTGTAAACCATTTAATTCTTAATTTAAACCAGGTTGAAGTATAAGAAACTGACCTTTGTTTCTTGCTACTTTATGAATCATTCATTTCTTCAGCTATCCTCCTAGAATATTGTAAATAAAGCACCAGAAGACCTATGAATTGATTACTAAAAATTTTATGAGAGGTGGTGGTGAATAAGGTGTTGGTGGGGAGGAGAATAACAGATAGAGAACTAGCTTCAAAGTTATGAAAACATAGTTTGAATCTTGCTTCTGACATATACTATATATGTGACCACTGGCCACTTAACCTCTCAATGCTCCCAAGCAATTTTTGTGGCTATAAATTACAGAAGAGTTGCTGATCTTTTTGGTGGAGGGAGCTATCATTATGAGAGTTCCTCCACACTGATAAAATCATAAGTCTGGGCAAAATCAGCAATCACATAGTAATAAATTATCCTTTCCTTGAGGTTAAAAAAACCAACCTGTTAAAACCTGAAAAATAGAAACACAAGCTCCCTTAGCTTGAGCATCAGTGGTCTGTAACCTGAAAGGGATCTAAGCTACTTGGCCCTTTATTTTCCAGAAAAAGAACCTGAGTTCCAGAGAGCTTATAACTTTTCCAGTGCAACACAGGTATTATGTAGCAGAGCTCTTTATATTCCAGTTCCCTGTTAGATGCTCAATGGATGCATCTTCATGTAATCTCTACAGGCAACTATTTCAGGATTTCCTTTATATAACTAGAGAAAATGAGATATAGCTCTTAAATATTCTGTTTATATCGCCCAGTGAACTCGGTGACCATGGAATGGTAAAAAGCCAGCACACTCTACTCCCAAGCTCCCATCTAAACTGCAAAATTGTCCTTCGGCATTTCAACACTTCATCCCAAACTACAAATTAGAAATATTGCTAAACTTTGAGCTGAGTTGACATGATTTGCTGATAACATGTTCACACAGGTGGGGCTGTATTGGGTGCTTTCCTAAGATTTCCGCCTTCTCCACTTGCTCTCATCACTGAAAAATCAATGACTTGTGCCAGCAAAGTTGTTTTCTTTTTATCAAAAAAAAGACAGGTCAGCAAGTTTCCAAATTGCCTTATTTTAAATGGCTCTCAAGCTGGAACATCAACATTTTTTCATTAGAAAAAAAGTCCTTTTGCAGCTGGGAAAGGAGAACTGCTGAAATTCTTCACAACTATTCAATGTTTGAAAATAACAACTTTCTAAGTCACTTTACTTAAGTTGTAGTTTCTTCACTCATACAATAGGTATAATACCTATATAGCTTATCTCATAGGGTCACTGTGAGGATAGGGTCATGGAAATTGCCATGGTCCCCATCAACTTGAGCTATTATCACCATGTTGGTATTTACAATGAATATACTTCTTAGAAAATTATTTCGTATTTGCCAGTGACAGGAACCAAAGTGGCCACATTTCTTCAGCTTTTCACTTAGTTCTGAAGAAACAGGAAATAACTTATCAATGTTGCCTTTTATTAGTACATTTGCTTACAACATAACCTGCATTAAATTCATGACTAGGGAAAAAGTCAGGTGGTAATGCAACTTTCTCTAATGCCCATCTGTCTGAGGTTTGCTAGCTCCCAGTCTTGGTGAGAGGAGCTTATCTCTTTGGGAACATGGATCAGTCAGCCAAGTAAAATTAGGTATTTATTTTGACTTTTATGATACAAGCAAGATCAAAGTCCCTAATCTGTATCTGATTTAGGATTAGAACATTCCCTTTAACTCTAATTTTTGATTTTCAAACTGCATTCCCTTTCAAATTATTTCAAATGGACTGAGTTCTAAAAAATTGTCAAGGGCTATTGTGGGTTTGAGGTACCTCACTTAGTGTCCCTCACTTTGCAAGATCTTCTAGGTCTATCATTTGAATGAAAAATTGAGGAGGAGGAAGAAGATGATGATGATGGCAGATAATTAGAGCCACTGGAAAGCAATTAATCTTCTGACCTTAACTCTTACTATAGCTGGTAACAATGTGTAGGCTTTGAGCCACCCTATGTATAAGCCTTATCTAAATGTAAATTTCTTATTAATATTAATATTTATCTAACTCTCTTTTTATGCTTTCCTTTGTTTGGTGCCGTCCCTTTCCTAAGGTCATTAACCTGGGACTTCCCTCCATATATAGTATCCAAAGCTGTAGACCAGTTACCCCACCTATATTAAAGCATCTTCCCCTTTTGTCCTATTCCTGTTAAAAGTCTTTTTTCCAATTTCCAAATTTAGAACTGCTTATCTGAAGAAAAAAAAAACAATTCACCTAAGGTGCACGTTACTTTTCCCAGGTTTCTTTGTATTTTAATAAAAGTCTCCAGGAAATAAGCTGTGTGCCAAATCATTTCTCCATCAGGCTTTCATTCTTTCCATGCCCTTCAGGTATCATGCAGGAGATGCAGTGAGATCACTTCTAAGGTAGCTTTACAATACTAGCATTCTGTGTCAATGATCATTTTAACAACCTCTGGCAAGAACTCGGCTGCCTGCAGAAACCTTGAGAATTGTAGACTTTTTTTAGCTTAAGAAGAGAAAAATTGATGTGAGACCGGCTCTCAGACAGGAGGGTGTAGGGTTTTATATACAGCTTGTACAAAAGAGGACCTTTTGGGGAGCTCTAGGGAGAGAACTAGGAGACACAACAGCATAACTGTGGCAATCAGAATTTGCAGCAGCTGTTGTACCTTCCTGAAAGACATGAAACATGACTTCTAAGGGGACAAGTGAAGAAGTCTGTGACAAGGATTTTATCGTGGGCATTTGTTTCAGTAGTAGGAGCACTGAGAGAAAGACATACATGATGAACAGGTAGTCTTTGCCCTGTTTTTTGCCTTACTTCTTCATAATAGTTAAAATAATATATTTGCTGAATTTAATATATCTTTTCATATGCACCTATGTTTTACTCTGTCCTTATGTAGATTGGTGTCACCTTTTTTGTGGCATGAGGGTATAATGCAAGTTACATGAGGTAGAATAGCTTTTCCTAGTGGAGGGCTCAGTCTACTACTAAAAAGTTTTGCTTTTGGGGGCTTTTGGGGGCATAAAAATGAGCCACTTCATAATTACATTTCTAAGCTCAGAATTGCTATGAATGCAGGCTATTTTTTTTTTATAAATTTGTTCCCAAAGACAGGAATCTAAGAGTAACTGGGCATTATACTAATTACCATCAGCCACACAAATTAATATATAATAGTAGGATTTGGGTTATTTTGGTAGACTAATAGAGGAAATCCTTTTAGGCAGGGGTGTAACAAAATCAGACTAAATAGCCAGCCCTCTGTCATTATACATTTATTAAGTGCCTACTACATGCCGAATACCATTCTGAGTGCTGGAGATATAAAAAAGGCAAAAATAGTCTCTGTCCTTGAATAACTCACAACATAATCTAATTTAGGTATTAAGTATAGGAAGGCTCCACCAAGGAGAACTAAATCTCTTCAAGTAATAATTACCATGAGCAAATAACATTTAGGAAATATATGTGCAGGACTTGAATGAGGCAGCAAATACCATGGGTGCAATCTTGTAAGAGAAAATTTTTGCATCCACAATAACCAATTAAGAGCAAGTCAATGCAGTGCTTAGCTGCAGTGGGGGTAGGTGAGTAGAGAGAAGAAGAAAGACAGTGGAGGAGAGAGAAGGAGTAAAATTGGAGTGGGAGAGAGAGAGGAAGGAAGGAAGTGGTGGGGGAAGGCATGGAGGCGGGGTGAGTCAGAGAGGCAGGCAAAACACAGGTGCTCCCAGCAATTCTAAAAGCAGGGACATGAGGCAAGCACCTGGGGTACAGAACCTGTTTCCTCTGGCCCTGTGGCCCTTTGTAATAGAAGCTGTATCAAACTCTGCTAGAAAAAGAAGGAAAGTCAAAGATACCAAGTCAAAGGCAGCAGAGGAGACAGGAAAGCTATTTCCCTTTGAATATATTTTACCACTTCAAGGACAGAGCAGCAGAATAAGCAAATGCTTAAAACATAATTCATTTCTGGAAGCTGGCTCATTACCATAAATATGGCAGAATTTGAAGAACCATCGAACGGAAAACAGATTCAGACTGAGTGCAGATACTTCCAACCCTGCTGCTCAGCAACTTCTCCCTCCCGACAAAGAGAAATCGATGTGTATTGCTGAAGATATCAAATGTTCCAGTGATAAATCAAACACATTGAAAGAGAAGAATCCCCATAGATTCACAGAAGCACATAGATTAGAGCAAGAAGAGAGTCAGTAGATCATTCAGCCTCTCTGATTTAGATCATCTGCTCAGTCAAACCTGAGGTTACTGTTTTCCAGATGAGATTTTTAATATTGAAAAGGAAAAAAAAACATTAAAATAAAAGTGGCAAATAAAACACATAACATGTTAACTAGACTGGTCACTAGAAAATGTTATCTAGATGCCCAGGTATTGGTTAGCTATGTAGTAGAGAAGACAGTTGTTGAGGAAAGGGAGTTAATAATGACCATAGACAGAAGTAATGTAGTGTATAGAGCTCTGGACCTGGGGTCAGAAAGACCTGAGTTCAAGTCAGGATTAGGTATTTACTTGCTATGGAACCCTGGGTAAGTCACTTAATTTCTGCCTCAGTTTCCTCATCTGTAAAGACAACGATAATACTAATAATACCTACTTCTCAAGGCTATTATGAGGATGAAATGAGATAATATAAAGCACTTGACAAACTTCACAGCTCTATATAAATGCTGGCTATTACTATTTTACTATAACTGATAATGAAAAAACAATTATGAGTTGGATGGGATCAAAAGATCATAGATTTGGAGTTGAAAGGGATATTTAAAGACCATCTAATAAAACTTCTTGCTTTTTTTATATAGGGTTAAAGAAATTGAGACTCAGAGAGGTTAAGTGATTGGTCTGGTGTCACACAGGTAGTAAAAAACAAAGCTGGGATTTAAACCCATGTGCTCCGTCTCCTAGAGATCATTCAACCTCTGCTTTTATAGATGAGTAAGCTAAACCCTAAAGAAATATTTCAGACAAATTTGATATATTTCTCTGTATTTTTACCTTGCAAATTAACTTTAATAGCATTATTTTTAAAAAAAGTCCTGAGCAGTAAGACGAAGAAATCTAGAGAGTATGAAATAATGTGGGTATTAGAGAGAGGTGAAATTCCTATCTTGACCAGAGATGAAAATGGTTCTACTATTAATGTGTAAAGTCAATAAAGACATTTTTCATATATATATATATATATATATATATATATCTTTACTTTTAAATGGAAATAGGTACGATTATACTATTAAACTAATATATTTTATAGAAAAAGTCTAGATTGTAGATTGTATTCTAGTGAAGCAGTTATATGTTACCAAACATTATTTGACATCGATCATGAACAAATCAAGAGTACAGCAAAGTACCACTTAATGAAGTTTAACTGTACATAATTTGACTAATGCATATCCAAGGGAAATAGAACTGAGTAAGAAAATGAGAGTGCCTAGTGGCTCTTAGCAAACAACAATAGAAAATCACCAAGCACTGAGGATGTACTTCCTCTGCTCAGTCTCCTAAGACTAAAAACAAAATAGGAAGGAGAACTTTGTATCACTCAGAGCTCTTGGCATCAGCATTCAGACGCCATTAAATTTACAGGGAAATACCACGTGGCTTAATAGGTCAATCAGTAAGTGTTTATGGATCACAAAGGTAATTAACAGGCCTATCCAATGCTTATACTATAATACATAATAACTGAGTTTTACGCTGACAGGCTGCATGGTGAACTGAATAAACAGCCTACCCTGGAATGAGAAAAACCTGGGTTCAAGGCCTGTTAATGGTACACAGCAGCTGAATGACCATCGGAAAATCACTTATCCTTCTGATGACCCAATGTTACACTTGAAGACCAAGTTATAGAAGAGTAACCAGCCTCCATCAGTGGGGTGAGCACCCCAAGTGAAAGTTTCCTGCATTGAAGCACAGATCTACACACACACACACTCAATCTAGTCAAACCCCAGAATGATCTTCCTCTCTCTCTCTTTGCCTCTAACATTCAACTCAGGACATCTAGTTTAGGCAGTACTCTAACCCTAAATGTGCTCTGGGCCAGCCTCACACACTTACTAGTTAGGTCAGCCTGGGCAAGTCACTTAACCCTGTTTACCTCAGTTTCCTCATCTGTAAAATGAGCAGGAGAAGGAAATAGAAAACCATTCCAATTTTCTCTGAGAAGAAAACCCCAAATGGGATCACAAAGAGTCAGACATGACTGAAACAACTGAATAGAAACAGAAATTCAACTCAAATACCATGAGTGCATGATGTCTTCCTTGATCTCCACAAGTGACTTACATGCTCTTCCTCTGGCCTTATATATAGCAATTTGTATTATACCTCTCAGTAACACATGGCATTATTGTATATTATAGTTATGCTACACCAAAAAAACAAAGACCTTTATCTAAATGTTCATATTCCACCGTGTTTAGCATGATAATTCTAAGAGTAGAAGTTTTAGATGAATTGCCTGTTTTTATCGAGGATCTAGGATCATAAATTTCAAGTTGAAAGGGACTTTAGAGGTTATCTAGTACAATCCTCTCATTTTCCAGATAATGAAATCAAGGCCCAGAGGTAAGTAGTTTGCTCAATGTCATACCAATAGTTAACAGCCAAATTGTGATTTGAACCTGGGTTCTGACACCAAAATTAGTATTCTTTCCAGTTTTCTGAGGAAAACATAAGTTTAAAAAATTGGACTACAAATTATATTTTTTCAGAGCTTAAATTTCAGTTATAAAACTGAAAGGGAAATAATCATTCTTTAAGCCTTGAACATAAACTTATTGTAGCATTTTTAGTATTTCTGCCAACTTCTACAGTATAGATGATTTCATATATTTTAATATAACTTATCCTGACAAACAAAGTTTTTAAAAAATGTTGATTAAAATGCCATGCTTTTTGACTCAGAGATTCCACGGGTGGGCATATACTTCCTAGTGGTCATTGACAAAAAAAGAAGGCACTATATTCACCAAAATCTTTATAGAAGTACTTTTTTGTGGTAACAAAGAACTAGAAACAAAATTGATGTCTATAGATAGGGCAATGACTAAACAAATTGTGGTATAGGAACGTAATGCAACATTGTAGCACTGTAAGAGGTGATGAGTATGATGAATACAAAGAAATGTAGAAAGGCTTATATGAACTGATTCAGAGCAAACTAAGCTAAGTCAGGAAAACATTACTACAAGTGACCAAACTGGCAATGATAATATAAATGCAAAGAACCCCAAACAATTGAAAATCAATGGTGCAAAATTACAGAGAACAAGCTTGACCCCAAAGAAAGAAAATATATGATATGATACCTCTATTCACTATTTTGCAGATTTGGGTAGGAAGAGGTCTACAAGTATGGAACTTTGCAAATAATATCAGATTTTTTTAGTGTATTGATTAATTTAGCTGATTTTTTCCGATTCTTGTTTTTGTATCACTCAGATTTCCTCTCGAATTGTTCTGCCTTAAAGGGAGCCATCTCGAATAACAAAGATTTTTTTTTCAAAAAGAAAAAAAAAAGGAAGAAGAAAAGAAAATCAGCAAAACCAATTACTGAGACACTACAAGAGTTATGCCATGAATTAGGGCAAGCAGGAAAATGGGGGAAGAGAAGGGATAAAGAGGACAAAGACAAAGTTTTCCCAAAGGAAAAATAAACAGCAACTCTCAGAGACAAGTTAGTATACTTTACCTTGTTTCATTACCTATCTCTCATTTCAAACAGGTATACCCAAATTCATTGTTGGAGCAGCTCCTGATGGTTTCTAGCAATTATACCACACATATGACTGCTACTTCAGGTCAACCTCAATAAGACCTTGTAATTCATGGAATTTGATGTAATGTCTCATCATGTTGAAGTGTTGTAGGAAATCAAAATCCCTCATTTCTGTTTTATCCCACTCTAGGCTTCTTCACTAGAATTAAAAGGGCCCTCACTTTCATTTAGCCTTTATGCTAACCCATATAGGGAATAAAAGATCTAGGTTCAGGGCTATATGTATCTGGCATAAAGTCAGGACTATTAATTTGTTCTGTACATCATGAAAAAAGTGGGGAGGGGAGGAAATCTTGGTGCCCCTGGTATTAGCCAGAGGGTCACCAGATGGCACTCATCTAGTTTTGAGATATTCTATGAGGATGACCCTAACTAGAGGAACATCACACCATATCTAATTTGGCATTGGACACAATCCAGGAAATACTGTGTTAAAACTTACTTCTTTAAATTTTCAGTGTAGTATTTTAGTTCATGTTCGAAGCACTCTTATCTGTGATTTTTTTTGTCTCTCACTTTCTTGTTATTGGAGTTATCTTTGACTCTTCCACCTCCCTCACCTCTCACTTACAATTGGTTATATGGCCCTGCAAATTCTATCTGTGCAACATCTATCCTAGCATTTCCTTCCCTATTCCCATTATGAGTTTTAGGCTCTTGTTACTTACTACCTGTTTGGCATTCTACAACAAGGATAATAGAAACTCACATTTATATATCATTTGGAGATTTACAAAGCATTACATTAGCTCATTCAATCCTCACAGAAACGCTTTCACAGTGGATACAATTGTTATCTCCATTTCACAAATCTAGTCTCCCCAAATGTGGATGACTTCATGCTGGTTTTATGAGGCAATAGAACACTGCAGAGTCTCCTACGTGAGTACTCCAAAGACTGTTTATTTGAACCTCCTCATTCATACAGGAAAAACCATATACATAAGGACTGCTATTGTTCTATTTATGAAAAGCACTTGGGCTATTCTGCTGAGCTTACAGATAACCAAGGACATAATGATGAGCAGGAAATGCCTGGGAAAGGAAATGACTTTTCAGGTCCTTGCTATCTACAATTCCCATCAGCACCTTCTTGTTTGTTTTGATTTTTTTATATTTGTATTTAGCGCCAAGCACAATGTCTTACACAAGTAGGTTACAAATGAAACAAGTAATTTCATTTGGTATTCAAAATAAAAGCTATTTATCTGGGTGATAAGTGGCAAGGCAGGGGCAGCTAGGTGGTGCAGTGGATAGAGCACCAGTGCAGGAGTCAGGAGGACCTGAGTTCAAATCTCACCTCAGACACTTGACACTCACTAGCTGTGTGACCTTGGGCAAGTCACTTAATCCCAATTGCCTCATCCTGGGTCATCTCCAGTCATCCTGATGAATATGTACTCACTTGATTCAGATGGCTCCGCAGGAGAAGTGAGGCCGGTGACCTGCACAGCCCTCCCTCACTCAAAACAAAGTCAAGTGCAAGTCATGTCATCATTTCTCTGATAGCATGGTCTTCTTCAGCAGCGAAGGATGAACACACACCCACAATGATGTATATCTGAGATATTCCAAATAGATAATCTGGGCCTAGGATTTAGGATACAGAGTGAGCTTCACTACCTTTAGGAAATTGTAAAGCTTCTTTTATTAAACATCTACCAGAAAAAAAGGTCCATTTAAACAACAGCATTTTACCCATGTTGTTATATGTCCATGGGACGTGGAGCAAAGAAGATTGACGAATCAAAGTATAATGGAAAGGATGATATGTACATGGTAGATGTGAGCAGTCTGTAAAAATATATAACAAGGGAACTAGAAAGAGAACAGGACTCCAGGATGTCATCAAGAAAATGTGTCTTTTCTAAACTTTATATTTCCCTTAGGATTTAAGCATAGTGCTATGCTCACAGTAGGTGCTCTCTGGATCCCTTTGTCTATTTCACTAATACTAATAATTCTTGTCAATTTCTCCTTCTCCACATCTCATCATAGTTTCATGCATTTACCTTCAGTTTAACTCACTTCAGTAGGTCCAGTAAGGTATAGCTGCAAATCGGCTGGTAATTATTCTTAGTTCATTTCTATGACAAGAATTTATTTCTATTTCCCGTGAATACAGGTGTTCCTGTATTCATAAGAAGAAATGCAAATTTGACTCCTTCAAAAGTAGTCTCAGTAGGAAGGACAGATTGAATCAAGTATGGAGTGCTCTAAGATGAATTTCCCAGATTGTAGCTCATCTGTCTTGAGCTCACTTTCATATTACAAAGCACTCTAACATACATTAACCAATGGGATGTTCAAAATAACCCTATGAAAAAGGAAAAGTTGATATGTTGTCCCCATTTTATAGATCAGGACATTGAAATAAAGAGACTTTCTCAAGGAAATGTAGCTAACAAGTAGTACAGGCAAACATGGAAGACAGACCTTTTGATTCAGAGTACAGGGCTCTTTCCACCACATATTTCCTTCTTCTTCCATGCTACTGTCTTTAACACAATCAACTTGAAAGGAGCAACTCTAATGCAAATGAAAAAACACATGATTTGATTTGAAAAAACTAAGTTTGAATCCTAAATGCTATTACCAGCGTAACCTTGGACAAAGTCTTCCAACTTTCTTGGTCTCAGTTTGTTCAACTGTAAAATGAAAAAATTCGTAGATTTAGAGCTGGAAAGGAGTTTTACACAAATTTTTTCGTATTGGTCACAATGATCCTGTGAGGTAGATGTTACTATCCCCATTTTTATAGCTGAGGAATCTAAGGCAAACAGAAGCTGTGACCTGCCCAAGGTTACACAGCTAATAAGTGTCTGTGGTCACATTTGAACTCAGGTTTTCCTGACTCCAGGTCCAGAAGTCTATCCACTGTAGCTACCTGCCTCTAGGGAGAAGGGTATCTATTCTAAAGCCCTCACTTTACAAATGTGGAAATAGAAGCCCTCCATTCCCTCATTTATCATATGAGAAGAGGTTGAATAATTTGTCCAAAGTTACTCAGATAACAAATAGAAAAGGCAGAATTCAAAACAATACTCTATCCACTGGTTGGGATAGGACTAATATCTACCAGTGTTTCCTCACAGTATAGGTTGGTGATGGCTCCCCCCATAGTATGAATTAAGGCTATGCTTCCTTCTTCCCTCCTTTAACAGGGATTAGTTTTCCATAAAGGGGAAGAAAGTGATTCCTGGAACCTGTTTGGCCCATTTTTCTCTGATGTAATTTCGTAGTTACCTAAGGGCATAAACAGTTCCCTCGAAGTGGGGTTGGACTTCTGACTCAGTGGACTTCTGAAAACCACATGAGTCACAGTAATTTGCCCTGATACCTTGTCCTGGTGAACACAATCCCAACTCAGAACAAGGAGAGCCTTCTCCTGAGAACTAAGTGCCACCGTATCCTTGCTGTGCACTTTATACCAAAGTAGACCTCCTTTTGTTAACTGTCCAATGAATTGTGAGTGACTAGTTTCATCTTAAAATTGAATCTAAATTAAGAATGCTGGTATTAGTCTAGCCTCTAACAATCATGCTATAGATAATCTCTAAGGTTCTCTATAACTAGAAAGGTCATTTAAATAATTCTTTCAAATTTTAAGATGAGCATGTATCCAATATAATCCAAGTACATATTCCACATCTTGCACTTGAATGGAAAAAGAGAGTATCTTTGATTCCCAATTAAACTGAAGATGCTTTGCTTTATTATCTATATGACTAGTTCTTTTTGGTTCCTTATATCCCCAGCACTGTGGTAGAGCTGCATCTGCCTTCTCAAGTTCACTTTCCTGTTGGGACAGAAGTAGTTATCTATAAAAAGGTGTAGTGGAGAATGTTCTGACTTTAAAGTCAGAAGATCTGGGTTGAAATTCAACCCCTAGTGCTAACTGACCTTATGACCTCAAGCAAGTCAATAACCTCCATAAGCCTCCATTTCCTCAATTGTAACGTAAAGGTGTTGGAGTAGGAAGTCTCTGAGGTCTCTTTCGTCTCTAGGATAACAGACCCATGAAAAAAAGCACAATGTAAAATATAATCATGTGATATAGATGGTTAAGACAGAGAGAGAGAGATCAACATTAGAGATTTTATGGTGGGATTATGAGTAGAGGTGGGTAGAGAAGCAAGAACTCCAAGTAGAAGCAGATGCCAAAACATTAGCACTCTTCCCTTTTCCCCACTTCCAACCTATGCCAGGCAAACAGATTCCTGTGACACCAGAGATAGTTTGCTGTCCTATAAAGATGAAAATTCCATTTCCTTTTTTTTCTGGTAGGAATTAATTGAGAAATACAAACCTGTATCTTATCAGAATACAAGATGCCCCGTAGCTCATCTTGACCATTTGAAATTGGCAAATCAATACACAGTGTAAGTCAGTGAATAATGGCTATATATTTGATTCTCAATCCTCATAAACAGAAACAAATAAATGGTTTTTTGCTTATAACTCTCTCTTTACATCAGCAGTTCTGTTAAGTCAGGTGCTTAACATCTAACCTACAGTAATTCCCTGGTTATAAAACAGAGCTGTTCTATTTCAATGTCTTTTCTTTCTATGGATGCTCATCTATCTGCCCTTGCTACAAAGCTTGCAATCTATTCATTCTATCAGACAATAATGTAAAAACAGGGACACTAGCACATATTATTGGAAACTCTATAATTAACTTTCCCAGAAAAAATATGACTTCCTAGGTATAGATGACTGCATTGTCTCCATATCATATGAAAGTGTTGTTGGACAACTTAAAACAAATTACCAAATTCCTCACACATTAGAAGGGATGTAAGAACACCTTTATGATACCAGAGTTAAGTTGTTTCAGGACTACACCACTAAATTCTCTGCTAAGGCAAATAGAGTATATTATCTCTTATTTAGTTATTTACTTATTTTTAAAGAACAGCTGCTTCCCAATACTGCCATCAGCTGCTTTACAAATTACCCAGTCATTAAGTAATTATTTCATATGACTTCATCATCAGGGCAGCTGGGATACCACCCACTATCTCAGCCCACTCCCCTTCCAACACTCCACTTCATCCCAACTAGGTCAAATTTATAGGAGCTTTTTCCTTTAAGAAAGTGTCATGATTGAGGCCTTTGATAGTTAACCAACCATCCCTTTAGGACAACCTGAGCAATAACATGGTAAAGCAAGGGAGTGCAAAGAAAGTTGACATTTGTATTCAAGTTCTGGCATATATTAGTTATGTAACTCTCTCAGATTATACATCACAGGCATGTTGCTGACCTGCGTTAGTAGATATAGTTCCATCCTGGAAGTTCTGTATGCTGATGAAATCATGAATTGGAATAATAAACAGGAAAAGTCAAAGTTAGGAGGAACCTTGGAAAGCAACTTGTATAATTCCTTCCTCTTATGGTTGGGAGAAAATAAGGACCAAGGATAATACTTGAGTTGTTAATTAGTCACAGATTCAAAATGAAAACTGGGGCATCCTTATTTCCATTTTGGTGGATGTGTGCGTGTGTGTGTGTGTGTGTGTGTGTGTGTGTGTGTGTGTGTTTAGTGCTCTTTTCTCTAGGCTTCTTTTCTCTCTAAACACTCTGAAACAGCATTTTATTGCAGCCAGCACTCTTAAGGATTAGGTACTATCTGCTGTCGGAAAAAAACTTAATTAAACTGATGACTGAGGAAAGATGATTGGGGAAGACTAATTAACATTTTAAACAGAGGAAATAACATTCATAAATTTGGGATTTGGGCCATGGGGGATGGGAAAGAATTTCAAAATACTAACCTAAATGTTGACAAAATATTAAAAATAAGATCATAAAATGTTCTCACGCAAAGGTACATATGAGAGCACATAGACGATTTGGATTGGTACTAAAATTTGTTGCTGTTCAGCCATTTCAGTTGTGTCTGACTCTTTGTGACCTCATTTGGTGTTTTCTTGGGACACTAGAGTGGTTAGCCATTTCCTTCTCTAGCCCATTTTACAGATGAGTTCAGTAAATTATGCGCCAGGCACTATGTTAAGTGCTGGGAATACAAAGAAAGGCAAATTCCTGCTCTCATGGAACTCACAGTCTAATAGAGAAAACAACATTCAAATGACTATGTACAATCAAGCTGAATATAGGATAAAATGGAGATAATTGGCCGAGGGAAGTCACTAGAATTAAGAGGGACCCCAGGAAAGGGTTTCTGTCCAGACTTGAAAGTGGCCAATAGTCTTGTTCAAAGAACTCAAGGAGGCCAATATTATTGGATCACAGAATATATGAAAGATAATAAAGTTTATGAAGACTGGAAAGATAGACAGAAGTCAGGCTATAAAGGTCTTAAAACAGAAAACACAGTATTTTATATTTGATACTAAGGTAATATGGAGCCACTGTAGTTTTCAATACCTTCATTTCACATGCAAAGAAAGATCCTTGAGAGGTTGTGTGTTTTGAGAAAGATCACACAGGTCTTAAGCACAAGAGCCAGATTAAAACCCAGGGCTTCCCATTCTAGACACCAGAATCTTTTCTCATCATACATTGTTGACTGATTCCTCTTCATCTACATCTCTGGATAAAAATCCCCACTTTGTCCTTTTGCACATTATCCTTTTGAAAATGCATATTACCTAAAAGTTGCTTTTTTTGTATTTCTACATTTCTCTCGCATATGAGATCCTCACATAATTCCATCATGAAAATACTCATATTTTAATCTCCAAGTCTCTAGATGTGATTTCTACAATTCATCAGTTGTCAATTGCTCTAATTCAAAGCAAAAATCTAGTCCCATCTAGGTAGCACAGTGGATAAAGTTCTAGGCCTGGAGTCAGGATGTCCTAAATTCAAATCTGGGCTCAAATACTTGTTAGCTTTGTAACTCAGGGACTCACAGTGGTAGCCTTGGCATACCTACTACAGAGGACATAAAGCAGCCTCCTTAATGAGGTGAGAGGTCCTAATTCTGTATATCTTATTGTAAAATAAAGTAATGGGGCTGAGGTCAGAAAAATTAACCCTACATGCTAGATGCTAGAGCTAAGAGGGGCCTTAAAGGTGTTTGTGTAGAGAGGGAAATTCATGGCCAACTCTCTTTCCAAAAGAAAGTTAATAATCAGGTGAAATTAGTCAAACCCTCATTATCAGTGTGTGTGTGTGTGTGTGTGTGTGTGTGTGTGTGTTCTTCTTTGCTGAAGAAGACCATGCCATCAGAAAAATGATGACCTGACTTGCACTTAACTTTGTTTTGAGTGAGGAAGGGCTGTGCAGCTCACCAACCTCACTTCTCCTCCAGAGCCACCTGGATCCAGTGACCAGATATTCATCAGGATGACTGGAGATGACCCAGGATGAGGCAATTGGCATTAAGTGACTTGCCCAAGGTCGCACAGCTAGTGAGTGTCAAGTGTCTGAGGTGAGATTTGAACTTAGGTCTCCCTGACTGCTGCACTGGTGCTCTGCCCACTGTACCACCCAGCCTCATTATAGGCTACCACTAAATAGGGGAGGGTGAATTGAATAAAGGGAATAAAGAAAAGTAGGGAGTCCTATGAGCAATAAAATGGAGGATTACACATTTTCTCTGCTCCCCACTACCTCAGAAATTATGTGCCAAAGTAAAGTGATTCAAATGTCTCCTATGTCTAGGACACTCAGAATTTTTTTAAAAAGGCATATAAAAGTACCTCAACTCATGAACTGATGGTTACTGACCTGAAGCTCAGAGTACCCCTCATCCATTTATTATTTATAGTAAGACTGCACTAGAAGACACAAGGATGCAATACAGTCTTACAACAACTCACCTCCAAACTTTGGTCTCCCCTCTCTTCTTCCAGTGAATCTCTAGGCTCTGAAAATTTGCCCTGGGTCAGAACTAACAGCCAAGTAGCCAAAGTCTCCCAGGGACCAAAACCCTGTAGCACAATTGCTTCAAAACTCTGAAGAGCTGTTTCTGGGCCAAAGAAACAAGGAGCAGAGGAAATGGGACAGGAAACCAAGACAGGACAATGTGTGTGTTTGGGCAGGGGTGATGTGGTATTCCACTAAGCCTGAGGGAGAGAGCACAGCATCCTTCTGAAGCTAGTTTTGACTACCCAAACATTAGCTTCGGTAGAATCTCCACTACCAAACTGTGAATTGCTCAAGTTGGGAAAAGGCTGCATCATTTTGACACCTCCCCTCCCCCAGGGAAGCCACAATCAGGACAAAGATTAAAAGCATGAATGAAGGGAAAATATGGGGGTAAATAAAACTGATTTATCACAGATTTCAGGAAGAAGAAAACAAAAATATGAACATAAACAGATAAATCAACAGAAAAAAACTCGCAGAAGAAAATATGGTCCCCAGATCCAGTGAAAATTTCAGACATCTATTACTGAGTACTGCAAAACAAAGGAAAATTATTGAAACTTGAGACAGAAGACCCTGCGGAATTTGAAGAGAACACGAAACGACAGCATGTTCCTGCGAGGTTTAAAAGAGAAATGAGAATTGTGAAAGTAGAATTAATGCCCTGCATGGCAAAAATCATGGGCAGAATAGAAGGAAAAAAACAAATAAAACTTTAATCTGCAATGCGAGCCTCACCAAGGAAACAAAAGAGAGAAAAAGAGATTGGGAATGAAAATAGGATGTTAAGGGTGACTTAGAAAAGAAGTAAAAAACAACACAAAGAAGAGTGGGGAAGGAAGGAAAGATGGAAGAAAGGAAATAAGCATTTACTAAGTGTCTATTACGTGCCAGGTATTGTGTTGTATGCCTTACCAGTATTATTTCTCTTGGTACCGTAACCCCAAAAAGAGAGGCAGATAGATGTTGTGACTTATTTGTAGTCACATAACTAATGAATGTCTGAGGCTGATTTTTGAACTCAGGTCTTCCTGAATTCAAGACCAACATTCTATCCATTGTGCCACCTCGTTGCATCTGAAAAGATGAATTTCACCCACTTCATATTTTTCTTAAGAGCTCAGTCATGATTCTAAAGTAAGAGACCTACATGATACCAGTAGAACTATCTCCCTATCTCCCTACATTTTATCATTCTTTTCTATCCAGATAAAATGGTATAGTGGACAGAATTCTGGACTTAGAGTCAGAAACACTCGAATTCAAGTCCAACCAAAGGTATTTATTAGTGATGTGACCCTGGACAAGTCATTTTACTGCTCTGTGCCTCCATTTCCTATCCAACAATGTGCAGAGATTGGAATTAATGACCTCCAATGGCCACCTATATACATATATGAATAAAATTATGTGTTCAAAATATTTTCTAGCAGCATTTTTTATAATTTAAAAATTTGGGAAGCAAATTAAATGCTGATAAAATATCATCTTCTTGAGGACAAACACTATTTCAGTTTTGTCTTAGTATGCCTAACACCTAGCGAGGCACATAGCTGGCACATAATGTTAGCTTCATAAATGCTTTGATCAGTTCGTTGATGTCAAGCCCTAGGTAAATAAATCACAATAAGTTAATGTTGTAAAACACAATAATGTAACTGAGATTAAATCTGGGTCATTTAAAGAGATATGGAAAGGCTTTCATGAAATAATTCTAAGTAGAAAAAACTCAAAGAACAGAGTATGAATTATGATCACATAGGAGGAAAAGTGAATTGCAAGTAACGAACAGCAAATCATAAGGCAGTAACTGAAAAGTCTGGACTTTTTGTGAACTAAAAATCATATATTTAAATGTAAATAGTTTCAAAGCTATTCACTATTCATACTGATAATTTATATTAAGTTTATGATAAATCATTAGGAAAAAATACCTCTCATCTAGTTCCTGAACTTACTATAATGGAACCAATTATGAAAATGCAAATATTTGTAAAAATTCACCCAACAAAAGGAACAGGATGTAAGGCCAAGTTATATGCCAGCAGTTAACATAACAGCTTTCCCTCTTGCCCAGAAGTTAAAAAAAGTCAGCAAATATAAACTCCAACTCTTTTTCTGCAGGTGAATTTCTTTTTCCCTTCTTTCTTTTAAATAATTTTGTGTGCTCACATATATCTTCCCTAGTGCTGTGTTTCTTTTCAAATTCAAAATTAGTGAATATTTATTAAATGTCTTAAGTGTTCAAAAGACTGTACTCAAGAAAGTATGATTCTTGTTCTCATGAAATGTATTATCTCAAAGGGAAAGAATACTGAATCCAATCTAATCCTGATTCACAATATTATTGGAGACCAAAAAAAAAAAGAGAGAGAGAAGGAGAGAGAGAGAGAATGAAAGGAGAAGAGGGCATCTGTGATGTCTGAGGTGAAAAACTTTTACCACCAAGGTGGTATCAGGGAATCTTCATAGACAAAGTCACATTTAAATTGAGAATTCATTGTCATTGGGAAATTCCCAATCCCAACTAGGAAAGCATCTGTTAAGATTATGAATCATGCAGAGTTCTATCCCATACTTCCAGGTTGCCAAAAGAGTGAGTATAGACATGACAGAGGAAGACCAAGAAGATCTTTTTTGAGGAGCATGTATGCTACATATCCAGGAAGGGGAAGATGAATCAAAAACAAACTTCATTTTTAAGCATCCCTCTATTCTGGAGGAGTGTCTTTGAGTCTCTAAGGGAAATTTCAAGTTTATATAAGATTTACATCCTTTCTTAATGCAGTTTATAGTTTTGCTTTTTATGACTTTTTTTTACACTATCCCTCCTTTTATATTTTTATTTCCATTTTGTGAGTCCAAAAGATTTTTACTGTTCAATATGTACTTTTAAACTATTTGCCGATTTCTTCAATCTGTATAATTATTATTTGACAATTTCTATATCTCTAGTTTCTTAATTTGTTTCACTTTTTAGTGTTACACTTTATAACAATTTTTCTATTTCCCCCTTACCAACTGCATGACTGCCCCTTTAGGTCTCAGTTTCATTAGTTATAAAATTAAATAGCTCAGTTACATGTTCTCTAAGGTCCCTTCTAGCTCTGACATTCTAATATCATTCTCAATTCTTTACATGTTACTTTGGAAAGAGCATTATATTTAGATTCTTAGGACCTTGGTTAGACTCAGATCAACCATTTACCACTTGGGTGACAGTGAGCATGTCACTTAAATTCTCTGGACCACAGTTTTCTCCTCTAGAGAATGACGGTAGATCAAACTAGGAAAACTGCATGGTTCCTTACAGTCCTAAAGTTATGATACTATTATTTTTTTCCTCTCTTTTTTAAGGTAGTGATTCATTTTTACCTTCAAAATAAATAATTTAGATTTAAAAAAACCACGAGCCTTCCCTGTCATGAATTTTGTACTTAGTTTTCTGCTGCAAGCTTTCCTATCCATTATGCTTCATTTACAGGCTTTTTTCACACTCCCTTATACCATCTTAGCCTTTCCTGCTTTCATGGCATTTCAATATATTATTTTCGTACATTTTCATACTCATCTCATTATTCTCCCTACAGATAGTTTGTGTGCTATTTCATCAATTCTCCTCAAATTCTCTCTTCTAATTAGAGAAAGCATGTAAGAAAGCAAAAAGAAAATATGAAAGTGACAAAGAAAAGAAAGAGAAAAGAGAGACAACAAGAGAGACAAAATAAATAAAATAATTAAAGGTAGATGCAGCATAAAGCAATGAATGAGAAGTTACCTCAGCATGACTTATAGATGGAAAGCTGAGTAAATAAAAATAGATATGCAAAAGGAATATGGAGATAACATTCAGAAAACATAACTATAAAATATGAAAGGATTTAGGAA
>CM053769.1:563684398-563717407 GCA_028658325.1 Potorous gilbertii | reverse complement strand
ATATCAGCACAATTCATTGATGTGCAATGTGTAACACCAGAGGACATTCTCTCTACTTGG
This sequence comes from Potorous gilbertii, assembly GCA_028658325.1. Taxonomy (NCBI): domain Eukaryota; kingdom Metazoa; phylum Chordata; class Mammalia; order Diprotodontia; family Potoroidae; genus Potorous; species Potorous gilbertii. Next base: position 563,717,347 of record CM053769.1, on the reverse strand, counting down.
AGGGATAGGGTAGGAGTATCTTTATAATTTTGTTACATTTGCTTTTAATTTTTTGGTGTGTCATAGTTCTTTATTTTTAAATTGCTGTTGTCACTGTTATTTTCTTGGCTTTTCTTACTTCACTTTGCATCAGTTCGTGTAGATCTTTCCATCTGTTTCTCTCTTGATCATGTGCATTATTTCTCACAGCACAGTAGCATGCATTATATTCATAGACCACAATTTATTTAACCATTCCTGATCTAATGGGCATCTACTTTATTTCCACTTCTTAGTGTCATCTTCCATGTGGGCTTTAGAGCATGTGCAAGTGTTCCATAACCATTCTTCATCTACACACTCTTTGGTGAAGAAATTTTTTGATTGGTTGTTGAAGTGGAAATGAGAATACTTAAAAAGACACCAGTTGATTAATTTCATTTTTTTCTATATACATTCAAAGAGAAGGATGGCATTTGGTTGTGAATATGGAACAGCTGTTTTGTATGTCTCTGCTGTGTCATTCTTTCCTTCTCTTACATGAAGTATTGGAGACAGAGCAACCTCATAAGATGTGAAAGGACTAGAAGTTCAGTGACGGCAGTCCATGATCAAGTCTGAGGAAGCATCAGTGAGGTGTTGAAGAATGACCCGTAGGATTCAGTTCATCGAGAGATAAACATGGTAGCCAAGGAAAGGTTCTAGAAGTAAATGATTGCCTCTGTCCAGTTATTATTCTGCATTCAGAAGTTGACTTGGTTAAATGCTTTTTAACAACTCTGTTTTGAGCCCATTATCCTCAGGGACTTAGGTAATGGATGGGGAAATGTGTAAATTATTTTACTTGTTGTTTTAAAAATCTCAGTAAATACTCCTATGTAATAGTCATGTTAATTGGCTAGATGAAACTGAGGTAGTACTTACTCAGAGATAGGATATAAGGGAGTTACTAATTGTAACTGGCAATTGATTTTAGGAGAGAAAACACCAGAAATAGGGCACATGCTGAAATGACTTAGTTGAGTGAAAATTAAAAAAGATCTCAGTTACATCCTAGAACTTTGAGGAGAAGATGTAGCCAGCCCTGTGCTGGGAGATCTGACTCATCACTATGACTAGGAATTGGAGTAAGGATTCAGGAGAGTGTATAAGAGTTATATATCATTGTTGCATTGGGTAATGCCTGGACGAAAGAAAAAGAGGAGCTGGAGAAAACAGGCCCTAAAGTTAGAAGGAGAAACTCTTCAGATGCTTATGCTAAATCTAGATCTGTGGCACCAGATGGCAAGCAAATATTCATGTTGATGAAACACACTGGGTGTTATTCTAAACAGAAGTGTGCATGTAGATAGGATTAGCATGCACTTCCTAAGTGAAATAGGGCCATGTGCCTGGCTGCCCTGTGCCTGGAGAGTGTCAGTACTTGTTGCAATGGTTTTCTTAGATAATTAAAGTGAGTAATAGATAATCCAGTTGTCTACTGCCCCCTCCTACCCTCACAACCTAAGTAATTTTTCATTACAGGAAATCTTCACTGTGTTAAGACCTCATTAAATTCATAGTACCCACTGAATGATGACGAAGAGATAATAGAACATGTAAGGGCAAATTCAGAGGAAAAGTTCTTTCTATCAAATTTTTATGACCTCTTATTTTTCCCAATTCTAGAAGTATATCAAGCTTACCAAGACTTCCTTCATCCATATTACAGTCCATATCCAGTCAGAACGCAGGATCAAAAATATGGAGACTCCACTTTGGTTCTTGGAAAGGAAACAAAGGTCTCTCATATAAGACAGGGTAAAGGAGTAACCTTATCTTGACTTTCCCATCATTTTTCTCTTGGTATAGTTTCTTGTGAATGTTGACAAATATCCATACATCCTTCCTATGCTATGTATCATAAGGTCTCAATTAAAAAATCATTTCTTCTTTATTGACCAAGTGAGTGGGTCTTTACTCCATAAAGGAAAGAACTATAATTTTGGTTCACATTCTCTCTTTTAAGAAAGGAAAGAATGGAGGCTAATTACTTAGCTTTTATTAACTCAGAGGAACGCTAGCCACATAGAGAGATTAAAGAACTATCTAGGACTTTCAAGTCTCTCCCCATGCCAAGGCAATACAACTCAACCACTTAACTTACCCACCTCTCACAAAGTCTCTCAATTTATATAATCTGGAACTAACAAAGAATTGCTACATTTTCCTAGGTATCTTCAAAGTATGGTTTAATAAAAATTTAGTGGTGTGATTACAAATAATGAAAGCTCCACCCATCCAAAAATACCTCCTTAATGTACCCAAGGAACATGAAATTTATTCTTTTAGATTCATATTGGTGCTGTTAGATATAGCTGGGGATGGATGAGAGCTTAAGGACCATTAGTTAAAATTTACATTGAAATTTGGTTTTCAAATATGTATATACTGTCTCTCCAACTAGTTTTCAATGAAAAGGGTGCTATAGATACATTTTTGCATTGATCCATTTTGTTATCTAGCAAAGTACTTCTTGTTCATGAGAATTATTCAATCAATATTTTTTTCTGTATATCCCCTGGAATACTCCTCCACTTATACATTGGGGCCTAGAAAAGTTATCTCAGGTTCAAGGTACTCTGTGAATTTGCAACCACTCAAAACCATAACTAAATGGCCCCCATTGATGTGTTTATTTTCATCAGCTAGCCACCCAGCGATATTTTAAAACAGTATTTCATCAAATAACACAGCAAATAAAAATACAAATGAAAATTCCTACCTCTGCCCATGAGAATAATGTCATGAGGGAGGTTATATATGCAAAGAACACACACACACACACACACTCACACACACGCAACTTTGAATGGAGACTTGAAAATAGAGAGCTATGTGTCCAGAAATCACACATAGTGAGGCATATAAAATGGAACCAATGTGGCCAAGGTGCACACATGGAGGTCACACTAATAGGGGGTACATGTATACAGGGAGTTTATACTTCTGTCACTTCAAGCTATCATTGTTGCCATCTAGTGGGTTATTATACCTCTGATTTCTGATGAGCATCATGTTTTCTGCACTGGGCTAGTTTTAGGATCTGATTTTTGGGTATCAAATTCTCAATGACAACAGCTAGACTTAGCTGAGAGACAGACTAATAAGGTCATGCCAACAAATCTTTAATCAAAAGTGAGTTTATGTGTGAGTCATCATATTCAGCTAAGGACCACTGAGGGAAAAGGAGACAAAGTGCTCCTGGTTATGAACTAAAAGTCTATTGTCCCAAACAATTATCTGACTTTGGGTCAGAAAATCCTTGTTGTTTTTTTACTCTCATTTAAACTATGTAGCAATTCTGTGCTGCCAAAACCCATTTTAGGGGACTCTGCCAAAGAAATCACAATAGACCTAAAGGAAGACTGATAGGATGCCCATATCACCCCTAAATCCTCCTCTGATTTGGCATGAAAATGGATTTAAATAAAAACATGAGCCAAGAAAATAAGGTAAAATTATTATTCTCCATTCCATTGGCCTGAATTCATACTATGTATATCTGTCAACAGCAAAACCCAAAGCAAAATAAAATAATTTTCATACTGCATCCTGGACTGTGCAAAACTTTCCTATCTCCCTATATTTCACTTGACTTAAACCTTCCAGAGGATATTCCATAACCTCCTTAAATATGTGACCAGTAAAGCTCTCTTTACTTTCAGAAGACTTTTGCTTAAATCCAAATCACACATTTAAGCCCATTTCTTCTTCTGTTTCTAGTGGAAATTAAGAACAAAGTTCTTCCCAATCTTTAGAAACCTTAAAACAACTTCCAAACTACCCTTCTCCAGGACAGGTAATCGACATATTCCTTTTTCCTCCTAAGGTTTATTTTTCAATCCTTTAAATCATCTTAGTACTACTCTGGAAATTTCTTTGATTTTCTACATCCTTCTTTGGGGATAGGCAGATTGCTGCAGTCAAAATATAATTAGCACAGAGCTCAGGTTGAGGTGTACCTATGAATACATTGTGGTTTTTTCCTGGTTAGGGGCTGAGTAAGCTAGATGTGTCCTACAATGGTGGTATAAATTAAAAAGGACAGTGTATTAAAAGTATGGGTAGAAATAACTTTATTCTGTAAAATATCATAGGCAGATGATAAAGTCCATTTCAGAATTGCAATAATAGTAATAATAAATTCATAAACATTTATTAATCATCTACTATAAGCCAGGCACTGTGCAAAAGACTAGTGATACAAAAAAAAAATAGGCAAAAGATAGTGTCCCCCTTCAAGGAGCTTACAGTCTAATGGAGGAGACAATATGCAAACAAATACATCCAAATTAAGCTAAGTAACAAATAATTAACAGAGAAAAGACTAGAATTAAAAAGAGCTGAGGCAAGCTCCCTATACAAAGTGGGATTTTTAATTAGGACTTGATAACAACAACAAATTTTGCTTCCTATCAGAATTTCTTTCTCAGTACTATTACATACTACTATTACATAGTACTACTGTTCTACATTTTATGTATCTCATGCTCTCATTCTTTCTTGAAAATAATCCTCATTTCTGTACTTATTAGGAAACAAGTCCTGTGATCTCCTGCTGCTCTAATAGGACCAGCAGAGTGAACAATCACAGGATTGTCGCCATTTCATGAAAGAGTTTCCACTGCTGCCCACACAGTAGGAATTAATGTTAATTAATTAGCATGAAGATAATCCTGAAAGAAACCTTAAGGAAACAGCAAATTTTAGTATCATTATCCCAGGATTGTATGATAAGGGCATTAGCTCTGAGGAGTAGAGAAATATTACCCCTGGTATTATTTGTAATCTTTGCACTGGATCCAGATAGTGCTTTGGAAATGGCATAACTAATTACTGTGTTTCAGTTTATGATATCAAGTTTAATTTGCAGGCTAGTGAAGTAATTCTGAAAATAAGGTAGGGCAAAGAAGGAATTCTAGCAACCTTGCAACTAGATTTATCCGGATCAGAATGAAGATGACAGAATAGAGAATGCATCATAGCAAAGTTCTCCTAAAATTTCCTGTGAAACAACTTTATATTTGAGATGTGACATACCTCAAATCAAATAGTGGAGTGGCAGTCAACAAAATGTCAGGGTAAGATTCTTCTAGGCCAAGACAACTTAGGAAATTAGAAGGAAAGATCTGTGACAAAGGGGCAGAGACTAGCCTAGAGCCCACAAGCGTGCAACATCAATGGTATGACTTGGTGATGGTGAAAGCAACAATAGAAATTTCAGAAGTTCTTAAGACAGTAACGGTAGAGAGATTGGGCAAATAGTCAGAATGAGACTCCTGTACTAGCACTGTTCACAGGATGAGACACAGTTTGGCAAATCTATTGTCTCCCCCTCTTCCTGGTCACAATTAAAAGATAGAGATGGGCATTTTGAATCACAAGGGAGATGGTATTGTTATAAAGGCTATATGGGATCAGGGGCCCTTCTTGGTAAGGATCAGAGTCCAGACTAAAAAAGATCATATCTCTCCCTGGAGAACACAACCTTAGAAACACCAAAACCTTCCAAAACCCTAGAGCTACCTATGAAAATAGCAATGCAAAATAGCTTGAAGCTTGGGAAAGTGCCCCTTCCTGACCAAGGCCAAGAAAAGAGTCCAACTTTAATATAAAGTTCAAAGTCAAGAAATAGATTAGAAAAAATGAGCCAATAAGAACAAAAAAAAAGCTTGACCATAAAAATCTACTATAGTGACAAAGAAGAGCAAGACACACACTTAGAAGAAGACAATGATGTCAAATAGCTACAAGTAAAGCAGAAAAAGGAAAATATGAATTGGACGTAAGCCCAATAAGAATTCTTGAAAAGTTAAAAATTTATTTTCAAAATCAAATAAGAAAGGTAGAGGGAAAATTGAGTAAAGAAATGGAAGCAAGGAAAAGAAATTAGGAGACGATAATAGCTTGGTAAAAAGAGGCACAAAAATACTAAAGAAAATACTACTTTAAAAACCAGAACTGGCCAAATGGAAAAAAGTTGTTTCTAAAAAAGTTCACTGAAGAAAATAATTCCTTCAAATTTAGAATTGGGCAAGTGGAAGCTTTTACTCCATGAGACACCAAGAAACAAGAAAAACAAATCTAAAAAATGAATAAAAGAAGGAAATATAAAATAATTCATTGGAAAAAGAACAAAATTGAAAAAATTAATTGAGGAGAAATAATTTAAGAATTATTGGACTGCCTGAAAGCTATGATTACAGAAAGAGTCTAAACATTATATTTCAACAAATAATCTAGGAAAACTGATATTCTAGAATCAGAAGGTAAAATAGAAATTGAAAGAATTCACTGATTACCATCTGAGATACTGAAATGAAAAACTCCCAAAAATATTACAGTCAAAATCCAGAGCTCCCAGGTCAATAAAAAAATACTTTAAGCAGTTAGAAAGAAACCATTCAATCTCCATGGAAACACAGTCAGATCACACAAAATATAGAAGTTACCATGTTAAAGGAATGGAGGGCAGGAAATATGATAATCCAAAATGCAAAAAGCCCAGGCTTACAACCAAAAATAACCTACCCAAAAAACAAAGTATAATTCTTCAGGAGGAAAAAAAGTGAACATTTGATGAAATAGAGGACTTTCAAGCATTCCGGATGAAAATACCAGAGCTGAACAGAAAATTTGACTTTCAAATATAAGACTCAAGAGAAGCTTAAAAGGTAAACATGAAAGAGAAATCATAAGGAACTCAAGAAAGTTAAACTATGTATATTTCTCTGTCAGAAGATGATATATATATGACTTCTAAGAACTTTATCATTATTAAGGAAGTTAGAAAGAGTTCACATAGAGGGGATAGGAATGATTCAATCATGTGGGGATGATCACAAAAAATAGGTGAAAAAGAATGAATTGGGAGAACAGTGAAGGAAGAAGAAGAATGGGGTAAATTATTTCACCCCAAAAAAAAGTACACAAGGAAGAGCTTTTACAGTGAAAGGAAAAATGGTGTGGGTGGCACTGCTTGAACTTCACTCTTATCAAAATTGGTTAAGATGGAAATATGTATTTCATACACATACACACACAAAAACACACATATAACAAACATATGCATATGTTTATAGACATGTACACTAATTTGGGTATATAAAGCTATCTTACCGAACAGGGAAGTAGGAAGAGAAAGGATATGAAAGAGTAGATAATAAAAGGGAGGGAAGATAAAGGAAAGCAGTGGTCAGAAGATAAGCAGACTTTAAAGGAGTGACAAAATAAAAAGAGAAGGAGAATAGTAAAAGAAGAAAATAGGATGGCAGAAAATGTACAGTCAGCAATCATAACTGTGAATGTGAATGAGATGAATTCACTTATAGCAGAATAGATGAGAAACCAGAATCCAACAATATGTTGTTTTTAAGGGACACACTTGAAACAGAAAAATATACACAGAGTTAAAATAAAGGACTGGTACAGAATTTAATATGCTTCAGCCAAAGTAAAAACAAGGCAAGGGTAGCAATCATGACCTCATACAAGTGAAATAGAACTAATTAAAAGAGATAATCAGAGAAACTACATTTTGCTAAAAGGTACAGATTGTAGACAATGAAGTAATAACAAAGCCTCATTTCTCAAATATATATTGAGCATAAAACTCTATCAAATTTATAAAAATAAGAGTCAATCCCCAATCAAAGGATAGAAACCAACAATTTTCAGAAGAAATTAGACCTATCTATAGTCATGTGAACAAATGTTCTAAATGCAAATTAAAACAAATCTGAGGTACCACCTCACATCTATCAGAAATAACAAATGCTGGAAGGTATGAGTGGAAAATGGGTACACTAATGAATTTCTGATGGAGTAGTGAATGAGTCCAACCTTCTAGACAATAAGGCAGAACTGTGCCCCAAAGGCAATAAAACTGTGATAACATTTTGATCCAGAAATCATTTCAAGGTATCCCAAAGAGATTGAAAAAGGAAAATGACCTATATGAACAAAAATAATCATAGAAACTCTTTTTGTGGTGTCAAAGAATTGGAAATCAAGGGAATCTTCATCAACTGAGGAATGAACTAAACAAGCTGTGGCATACAATAGTACTCTATTTGCTACGAGAAATGAGGAGGAGCCTGGTTTCAGAAAAACATGAGAAAACCTTTAAGAACTGACTCAAAGTGAAGTGAGAAATATGAGGAGACCACTGTGTACAGTAACAACCATGTTGTAATGATGATCAACTGTGAAAGACTTGACTACCCTGATCAACACAACAATCCAAGTTAATTCCAAAGGATGCAAAATGAAAAAATGCTATCCATCTCCAAAGAGAGAACTGAAGAACACTGAATGCGCATTGAAGTACAATTTTCTTTTATTTTTCTTGCTTTTTTTGAAATATGGTTAATATGGAAGTTTATTTTGCATGTTTTCACATATGTAGTTGATATCAAGTTGCTTGCCTTCTCTCGGAAGGTTTTTTGGAACTCAAATTTTTAAAAGAATGTTAAAAATAAATAACTAAATAATAAAAGAATAAATAAAAAGAAAAAGAACAGGACCAGATGGATTTACAAGTAAATTCTACCAAATATTTAGGAAAAATTAATCCCCAAAACATACAAACTATTTGAAAAAATAGATAAATGAATCCTACCAAATTATTTTATGTCACAAATATGGTTTTGACACCTAAACCAGAGGGACAAAGACAGAGAAGGAAATGTATAGGCCAATTTCCCTAATAAGTATCATGACAAAAAATTAAATATAGTAGTAGCAAGGTGATTACAGCAATATATCACAAAGATCACACATTATGACCAGGTGGAATTTATACCAAGAGAGTAAGGCTGGTTCAATATTAGGAAAACTGTCAATGTAATTGACCACATCTGTAACAAAACAATAAAAATCATCTGACTATAGCAACGAACACAGAAAAAGTTTTGACAATTACATCACCATTCTAATCAAAACACTGAGAAATATAGGAATTAAAGGATTTTCCTAAAATTATATGTAGTATCAATCTAAAACTAAGAGCGCACATTATCTGTAATGAGGATAAACTAGAAGCCTTCCCAATAAGATCAGAGGTAAAGCAACGATGTCCATTATTATTAATATTGTCCAATATTGTATTAGAGATGCTACCTATAGCACTAAAACAAGAAAAGCAATTAAAGGAAAAAAAATAACAATAAGAAAACAAAATTATAACTTTTTGCAGATGATATGATGGTATACTCAGAGAATCTTAGAGAATCAACTAAAAAACCAGTTGAAACAATTGACAACTTTAACAAAGTTGTGGGATATTAAATAAACCCACATAAATATGAAATCTATGTATTACCACCAAAATCCATCAGGAAGAGATAGAAAAATTTCATTAAAAATAGCTACATATAACATAAAATATTTGGGACTCTACTTGCCAAGACAAACCCATGGAATATATGAACACAATATAAAATTTTAAGAAAAGACAGATTTAAACTATTGGAGAAATATTAATTGCTCATGGGTAGGCTGAACAAATATACTAAAAATGACAGTTTTACCTAACTACAAGAAGAGGAACCAGAGATATTAGAAAATGCCTGTATGGTGAGAAAAAGGAGGCAGCAATATGTGAATGCTGAATAATCCAACCTGTCAGTTAATCTTGAAATTTTAAAAGAACCAAAGAAAGACCATCAATGTATTGGTCAATATCTTTCTGGAGAAATTAACGAAAGACCTGGGTAAATATTGTACCAGCCAAAAAGCTATTGAAGGATTGCTATCTATACTATTGGAGAGAATGTACCATTGAAATCATTGATCTCCTTCAGCATTCGTATGTTACTGTTCTAAGCACAGGACACCTTTCCCTCATTCATCTCTCTCTTAACTTTTTGTCATTGCTCCTAGCTACTACTCTGCCTCATGTATAGCTCCTGCTCCTTCATTACAACAAACTACTTATCAATTTCTCCTTATAAAATTACCTTTGTGGCTTCACATTATAAAATGTATTTTAAAAGCTACTTTCATATACTATTATTGCATATGTTGATAGACTTTTATGTAATAATTACTGACGTTAGTCAGCCAATACACATCTATTAAGACCCCACTATGTGCCAGGAACTGTGTTAAGTGCTGAAAGTTTCTGTTGTCTGTGGGGTGGGAAAAGTATACAAAAGAAACCTGTAAAATGAGGAGCAAGAGTGGTACTTGGCTTGAAGGCATGATGGAGAAGTCCAAATGAGGGCAACTGCGTAAGAAATGAAAAGCTGTTTATCTAGGCTTTAGCATTTGCACAGAAAAGTAGTGCAATCCAAATCTAGCGAACCAGTCAGATCTAAACAAGCTGTCATCAAAGTCTTAGCTCAGTCCTAAACTTTTAAAGCTTTAAAAGTTTAAAAGCGTGCTAAAATTTTTGTAATATTATTTATGTGCTGAATGACTGAACAAAATACCAAACGTCTCACTTGCTTGAGTAATTCTTTAAGATTCTTGGGTTCACCCTTTGTGGTTAAAGGGAGTTTCTACCACCAACAATAAATCTTTTATTTTGGGATACCTGAAAGAAGTAAAATGACCTTGCTTATGATCACATAGTTATGATTAAAGTGAAGATTTGAACCCAGTTCTTCTTGATTAAATGCAGCACACTGGCCTCCTTAAGGGAAAAAAGGGACTTCAGCTTTCAACTTTCAACCTCCTCTCCTATAGATCACGTTTTGCATGTGGGGAGTGTACAAAAAAGATGAGTGAGTGTATGTATGTGTGTGTGTGTGTGTGTGTGTGTGTTTAATGAATGAACATGGTATCTTCTCTAACTTCACTTACCTTTGGGGTAGTATTGGAGTATTCTTTCACATAAAGTTATGGAGCTACTAAACTTTTCTCCCTCTCCCTGGCCCTATGGCATTTATACAAGTGTTCAAAATCTCAATCCACTTCAAAAGCTTTAAAATGCACTAAGACCTTTGGAACAGTGTGTTTTAAGTACATTCAAATCCATCCCTGTATTCTCAGCAAGCATAATTTTTAATTAATCACAGGTATTTCATCTATGTTTAGCATAACAGGAATCATATAGCACAAACCCTCCCTTATGAACAAGCACAACCACAATATAGCACAACCACACATTACAATACTCTGTAGCTGTTGCTGGTGGTCATGTCCAAATTCTCTAAAGCAAAACTAGGAATATCCCATCTTGAACAAAAGTACCATGGGAAAATCCTAGCATGTTATGTAACCAGCTAAGCATCAAAAAGAGTCAGATGTTCTCCCTTTGAACCCCAGTTGTTCTTACATATCCAGTCAAAATGAAGATGTGGATGGGGATCAGTAAAAGACATCACTTGTGTGCATATGGAAGCTTTCCCAGACACGCCAACTGCGCCATCAGTTTCTCACAGAACAGCATGAGTTCACTTCCCTTAATCTTACTTTCCTCTCTCTAAAAATCATGTGGAGGAGATCTGCATTATACACTTAAAGATATACCATCTGTTTTCCTCCCCTGCCAAGAGTGGAATTCCTTAATAAAATGAAAGCCTTAGGTCATCATGAGAAGCTAAAAGTGAAGGAACAGAAAGCACAAGAACAGAATATGTGTTTCCCATGACCACTTAGCGAAACAGGTGTGTAAGCTTTTGCATAAAGGCCATTAGCTAACTGCACACTCAGAGCCACCATATCTGAACTGTTTTTTCCCTTTTGCACTAGAATTTCTGACTGTTTCATTATATTCATCAGTATAACAAAGTAGCATGTTTCATTCATGAAATAATGCCTCATATCAATAATAGGTTACTCATACAAGGAGTCTGAATAACTATCCTTAACGGGATGTAATGTCCCAGTGGAAAAAACTCTCAAACCACACTCTTCTTAGCAACTTATTCATTTTCATGAATATCTCAGAGTATTTTTAATTTGTCTTTTCAGATTTCAAAAACTGAACCAGGATGGCAGGTGCTTGAAAACAATTTGAAGGTTTTTTTTTTTTTCACAATCCTCAAATATCTCAAGTTAAAAAAAAAAAACCTAGAAATGGTATAAGAAAAAGTTGATCTCCTCAAACTAATCCAAACCAGCAAACACAGGAAATCTACTGAAAAAAAATCCCTATAGGAGTTCCAGTCCAAGAATCCTAATGACTGGGGACTTCCTGGACCCCTGAATCATTGAATTTCATCTGTCCTTAAAAAGTATTTTTCGCAAATACAGTCTCAGTGAATGAGGCCAATTTACTGCAAGATTATCTATCATGTGTATCAACCAAATTATCTCCTCCCTTTCACTGAAAAGAGGTCTAAATTCTTATCAGTTTGGATTGGCAAGTCAGATTCAAATCTTCTCACCATCTGTAGAGCTTCAAGTTCAAATCTATGCAAAAAATGGAAAACATTGGTTGCTGGCTCACTTTAAACTCAGTGAAAGCTGTGCTTTTAATTTGAAGTCTTTAAATTGGAGAACGATTTGGCTTTTATACCAACTGACTCAAAATGTTCCTTGTTGGGTGAGACTTGGAATCTTAAAAAGTTTTAGGGTCTCTTTGTTCAGAAAGCAGCAGGACATCTTTGTTCAATTTTGCCTTTGGCTCAGGGATAACTCTTCTGTGTCACATTGGGTGAAACACTGTCTTGGACACGTGTGCAAGGATATGCACATACACACATGCTCTCATTCAAGGCTTGGCTCTTAAGAAATCTGGCCCACATGCTAATGGAGGAATGATCTCTGCGATATGATCCACTGAGAGTAAGAAAAGTATGAATATTTAAGCAGAATTGACACTTGCTAATAAGAGAAGATTCTTTTCCTTTTCTCTCACCCAGTAGATATACTTGCTTTCAGAAAAGTACCATCAAAACTCAAGACAGTAAAGGGGAACTGTTTGAGGAGATTCATAAATTCAGCTTTACCAACTGACCTAGGCTTCCCCTAGCTGGCTCACAAATTGGAACCTTGGAGAAATGAAAAGAAAATGCCTGCTCTGAATGGGAAGTTATCTTAGCCCAACTGATGATGATCAGTCCTCTAATGACTCTCACAAATTCTCCTCTTCCCCTCAAGTCTATTTTGGGGTCAACTGAATCCTAGCACCTGCCAAAATGTTATTGTTTCATCAGTTTGTTTCATAAAGAACCCAATCATTCCCTCCAGATGAAGACAAGAGAAGAGAGGCAAGGTCCAAGGTATTAGAGGGTCAGACTGAAGTTAGAAAATCCGGGGTTCAAAGACCTAATGGAAAATAACTCTGTATATGGTCAAGTCACTTTCCTTGTGTTAGCATAGGGGAATGGTCTAATATTGAAAACTGCAAAAGAATTTCTGATCTACATTGGTAGATGGGGATGTCCATCTGAGATTAAAATCATAGATATGGGATAAAATAAAATATTAATAAGTCTTCAGTTAGGGAAATGATTAATACTGACTAGTTTTTTAAAAAGATGATGTCCTCAATGCATGATATTCCTAGGGAGGATCTTCATCTGCCATGGCACAATGGATAGAAGAAGCCTGGAGTTAGAAAGGCCTGAGTTCAAATCCAGCCTAAGACACTTACTTCACTGTTTGACCCTGGGTAAATAACTTAACCTTCTTGTCTTAGTTTTCGGAAGTACAAAATGGGGATGATCATAGCACCTACCTCCCAGGGTTGTTGTATCAGATGAGATAGTAACTGAAAAGCACTTAACTAGTGCCTGACACATAGTTGGTTTTATATATACATACATATATATATATATATATATATATATATATGCTACTTATTGTGGTTGCTGATATTTTTCTTATTACCTTGCAGATCTGTACCTTTCTCTTCAATTTGTTATCTTATAAATTAACTGTTGCAAAAGAGGGAGGGAAGGAAAAAGCATTTATATAATGCCTACTATGTTCTGGGTACTGCTAAGTTCTTCACAAATACTATTTCATTTCATTTCATTCAATTAAATATTAATTTAGTATAATATCAATTATTTCATTCAAAGCAACTCTGAGGTAGATGCTGTTTTTAATTCTCATTTTATAGTAAAAGAAATTGAGGCAAACTGGAGTAGAGTGACTTGCCCAGAGTCACACAGCTAGTAAGTGTCTGAAGTCAAATTTGAACTTGGGTCAAGAGGGTTAAGTGACTTTTCCAGAGCCAAACAGCTAGCAGATATCTGAAACAGTATTTGAAGTTTTTCTATTCCTAAAGCCAGCACTCTATCCACTACTTCTTAATCATCCTAAAACAGAATATAAAGTGTCCAGTGAAATTTAAGTTCGAGTGATGTCTGTGAAGTTGGCTTTCCAGATTGTTGCAGGATTTCCAATGGTCATCTGCAAGAGAATATGGAACAGAGGAGAGGACATTAACCAAAGTGTTCAGAGGTATTATGCTTTCATTCATAATTCCCCAAATGGCTATAAAAAACATATGACTGTGTTATTAAATCAAATCCTCTGTAATTAGAATATTTCCTGTTGCACAGCTTAGCCAGAGTATTTTGTTTCTTTCTATCCTTGGGTATGTTTTTCACACCAGGACTTGTCATCATTCTGAGAAGAAAAAAAAATAGCTGACACTAGCAAAACTTCCACACCATTTTCTGAGTTGTATCACACAGAGATACTAAGTTTCTATGGACATGTGGTACAGAAGGAGGCAGACGATGTTGTCAAAAGAGAACTCCATCATTTGGGAGACACTGAACAATACTAGAAACCCAAGAACTCTAGTTTGGAGCCCCAGGTCTGCCACTAGTTAGTTGTATAGTCTTGGAGAAATCACTTTACTTCTCAAGAAGAAGGATTTTTGTTTCAAAGTTTCCAGGTTTTAAAAAAGAAGGACTTTTAACTAGTAAAAATTAAATTGTTACAGTACAACAGTTAGGAAACACTAGATTTAGATAGAAACACTAGATCTTAAGATCGCTTTGAGCCTTAAAATTTTATGATATTGGAACTTGACTACAGGGAAAAAGGCAACATATGGTGAGTGAACCAGAAAGAAAATGCCAATTTTTACAGGACAGATAAATTGAAATACAACCAAATTCCAGCACAGTGACCTTTGAAAGTAACATTTATTCTTTAAGCTTTGGCATAGCACATAGATTTTGAGCTGCACTATCATCAGGAATGGTAGAAGAATTCAATCTGTAATTTATCATTCTTTGTCATCCTTATGTACAAATCCCAGATGGTTTTGTAATGGGATGTAACAACTTGTGTCCACTGTCATTTTTTGTGGCCTATAAAAACGTTTCATATAGTCATAGAGTATCAGAGCTAGAAGAGATCAGAGACCTTCTTTAATTTACAGATGATCAAAAAATACTAAGTTTTTCAATGGTTTGCCTAAGTTAGTGGCAGAACATGTAGATTAGATAAGGACTTGGGTCATGCTTTCTCAATCCTTAGAAGCCATGACATTGACACTGGGGTCACAGTGGACAATGTCATCCCTGGAATAAAATATTGAGGAGGCTGAATAACAACTGTCTCTGGTTATTAATCTTTTCCTCTAGACTCAGGATGCTATTCATTTTTTATCTTTCATATCTCCTATTATTGTAGTAATTTTCTAACATCTTCTAAAATCTCAATATTCTCCTTCTGGCAAACCTTATGCAAAACCAACCAGGTTTCCACAGAGAGAAATAAAAGTCTTTTACCACAAAATGTTATAGGATCATAGATGTAGGATTGGAAAGGACCTTGGAGTTCATCTCCTATAGCACCTTCATATTATAGATGAGGAAATTGAGGCCCCCAAAGAGGATAACTGACTTGTCCAGGATCATATAAAAAGCAAGCAACTGAGTTTGGATTTAATCCCAAATTATGTGACATCAAAACTAACATATTTATAGTGGATCTTACAAAAGATACACTTTATGTGCTAAAGAATGTTTTTGTTTGTTTCTCGCGGTCACTGAAGACACTTGGAATCTGTTAGCAAACCAAAATTGCTATGAGATGAGAGATTTGAGTCATAGAAAAGCTGAGAAATCTGTCTGTGTTATCACTTGGCCTATTACGGAGAAGCATTCCTAAGATTTAGATATCAAAATACATTTTAGAATGATGGATTTGTTTTCACCATAAGAATTTATGGAACACTCATCTGACTTTTTCATTTGCATTCTAAACATTCAGTCTTTGGTGCTTGTTGGAAACATTGTAAAATGAGAAAAATTATATTGTATCAGTAGTCAATCCTCCTTTGCAGCAATGCAGGGCACAGTATTTTTCAAATTGCCTTTTCATCTTCTAAGAATCTGAAAAAAAAACCAGGAATGAGCATTAGTTGGATCTCTCTCTCTCTCTCTCTCTCTCTCTCTCTCTCTCTCTCTCTCTCTCTCTCTCTCTCCCTCTTCCTCCCTTCCTCCCTTCTTCCCTTCCTTTCTCTTCTCATCTTCCTACTATTAAGGATATAGACAATGTATCAAATAATGCACTGAATTTCAGGTTTCATACTGAAATGCTTTATTTACAAAGATAAAGAAATGCACAGATGGATAATAAGGATTCAGTGAATTGGTTCTGATTGAATAAGATTTAGCTTCAAGGTTAGCAATAAACACAACTATTTTTCTCACCATTTTCTTATTTTCTTTGGTTGGAAGTAGATGGAATCTTTGTTGATAATTCTGATTTCTTTGATTTGAACCATAAAAGAAAATTATAAAATGGCAACCCCTCAATAACCTTCCCTGGGCACAGTAGTCTAACTATCATACCATGCCTCTGAACTATACTATGAAATCACAGCACAGGAGAGACTAGTTTGTAACAAAAACATTTACAAACATCTTATGATGAAACATCTTTGGACAATTTGGGGGTTAAATTTCATGTTAAACAACTGAAAAATATTTACTGAATGCCTACTCTCTATCTGTCATTACTAGGGGAACTAAAAGAGTATAAGGAGTCAACCAAAGTCTTATGATTTGTGTGATAGATGTAAAGCAGTCACTTGTATGTATTTTAAAAAATATCTTTTTTTTGTATTTTGTAACATGTAACCAAATACTTCTAATGTAGTATAGGATACAGGTATCATGTATCCAGTAGAGAGTGAAAATGAAGGAAGCCAAAAGCAGTTAAGGGAGAGGTAGAAATTGAATAGTTGTAGATAGTATTATAGTGAATTCCCAGGATATTTCCTATAATGCAGACAAGCTTTGCTGGTAGTTAATATGCCCCTCATTCTAAACTCGAAAATGTTTATTGGGTCAAAGCACTTTCAAATCTGTTATTTCATTCCACAATCAAGGCAACTCCAAGAGGTAAGTGGGACCAGTGTTATCATTTGAATTGTCTAGATGAAGAAATTGAGGCTCAGGGAGCTCAAATTACTTGCCTGAGATCATGGAGATAGCCCTTGACAGAAGCCAAGCTAGAATCACAGCCTCTTCAAGATAGAAGAAAACTTATGGATTGTCTCTTTTAAATACTCATTTCACAGATGAGGTAAGGAAGGCCCAAAGCAGATAAGGGACCAAATCATGCAACTAGTAAATAACGCAGCCAAGACCAAAACCAATGGAATTTTGCTAGATCTTAAGATATGTTTGCTGGTCAAACTAAATGAAAACATGCTATAGGAGGAGGAGGGGAAAGAAGCACTAAGATCAACCTCAATTAGTTTAAGCTGAGTGGGAATGCCATTTAGGAAACTAACAAGAAAACATAAGTACCGTTTCAGTCATAAAAATCCTAGAATTCAGTCAATAAGTTTTTGTGATACAATTTAAAGCTCCTCTTTCCAACACTCAGATTTTATAGATGAATGAACTGAAACCAAGTAAATAAGAATAACTATAATTTATGCCATGTAAGAATTTCCAAATCAATGCCAATGCCCCTGTGAAATGAAATTGCATGCCCATAGTCACAAGGCTATTTAGCCAATTACAACTCCTCCGTAGGTTTTTAGTGATTTTTTGACTACCTTAGAAATGTGCTTGGAAACCTTAAATTTGTCTCAATTCCAAGTAAAAGTTCTTATTAACGTTACTTATTAAATAACACTATGGTTCTTATAAACAATGGTGAAATAAAGGGAAAAAAATGTAACTCTCCATAGGTGACCATGGATTATAGTTTTTCAGAGAGTCATAGTTTGAGAGCTAAAAGATACTTCACAGGTTATCTAGGACTAGACTAATTACCTATTTTATAAGTGAGGAAATTGAGCTTCAGTTAAGTGACTTGACCAAGGTCCCACAGGTAATAATTGACAGTGCCTGACCTTGAATTTAGTTCTTACGAAGTCAAGGTTTACACTCCAAGTTCAATGTTTTCTCTTCTATTCTGTATTCCTCTACCAGACTCAAGTGGCAGGAAGTATGAAAGTTGCTCTCATGATTATAAGTGCTGCTAAATCAAGTAATATCCAAATCAGAAATAACCCCAAGTATAAAAGACAAAGACATATCCATTCAATTAATCCAGTCTGATGCAATGTAATCTGATCCAAATCTATTCCAAGTCAAGTATTCACTAAGTACCTACTATGTGCAAAGTATTGCGAATGTAAAATTAAAATGAAAAAATGTCCTTTCCCACAAGGAGAGTACCTTCTACCAGAGAGATCCAAAATGTACACATATAAGAATGTATTTATAGTTGAGAAAGGAAAAGTATTAAATACTAGAGGAAATGAGAAAGACTTTTTTCCTATAGGAGGTGGCCAGTGAGCTGAATGCTAAATAAGAAAAGCACTTTTTAAGAGAACCTTTGTAAGCAGCAGAGTTGAGAATGTAGTTCATTCCAGCGGGTAGTCCATGAAATGGCACAGAGGCTTGAGATGGAATGCTGAGGCAGAGAAATAGCAGGCAGGCCAGTTTGTCTTGAAGGCTGAATGTGTGAAAGGAGTAATGGAAAATAAACCTGGGAGGAAAGGCTAAAGCCAAGATTTGAAGATCTTTAAATGTCAATCTGAAGAGTTTTTATTCTTCCTAGAGAAATACAGAAAGTTCTGGAAGTGACATAGCTAGATGTAAAGAAATTATTTAGGCATCTGTATGGAGAATGATTTGGTGATGGGGGAGATGAGAACCTGGGAGCTTCAGTTAGAAGCTGTTACAATGGTCCAGGAAGGAGATAGAGGGATTCTAAGGTGTTGACTGTGTAAGTGGAGAGAAGGTATGAGATATAATTTTGAGACAGATTTTACAGGACTTGACAATTTATTGGATATGGAAGATGGGATTGGTGAAGCTAAGGGAAAGAAAGAAGCATTTAGTAAGCCCCTTCTAGGTACTAGGCAGGGCAGCTTGATAGGACAATGGATAGAGTGCTGGATCTGAAGTCAGAAAGATGTATCTTCCTGAGTTCAAATCCAACCTTAGACACTTCTTAGCTATGTGACTCTGGGCAAGTCACTTAATCCTGTTTGCCTTAGTTTCTAAAGAAGGAAATGACAAATTACTCTAGTATTTTGGCAAAGAAAACCCCAAATTGGGATCACAGAGTCGAGCACAAGTGAAACAATTAAACAGCAACAATAAATGTACTAGGCACTGCGCTGAGTGTTTTACAGTTATCTCATGTGATTCCCAAAATTACCTTGGGAGGCATGTGCCAGTATTGTCTTCCTTTTAAAGTTGAGAAAACCAAGACAGACAGGTTAAGTGACCTGCCTAGGGTCACACAGTTAGTGTCTGTGGCTGGATTTACACTTACACCGTCCTGATTCTAGGCTCTACCTACTGTACTACCAAGCTGCCTCTAAGGCAGGATAAGGGAGAAGGAAGAGTAGAGGAAAATTCCCAGATTGGAAGCAAGGGGACTAGATGGAAGGCAGAGAACTATCAAGTTAGTTAGATATCATCTATCAAGATAATAAGGAGGTTTGGAAAAGGGGTGGGTTAGGGGAGTGGGGAAGGAAATCAATAATTTCCATTTTATACATCTTGACTTTGAGATATTGATGGGAAATCCAATCAGCTATGTTCAATAAGTAGGTGGTGGTATAAGACAGAAGTTCAGGAGATAGATTAGAGTTGCATATAAATGGTTTGGAAGTCATCTGCATACACAATTGAACCCTTGAGAGTTGATGAGATTACCATGTTGAAAGACATTTATTAAATAGATGCTATGTGCAAGACACATCATTATCCATCTCTTAGTGTCACTAAGTTATTAGGAACCTTCCTCTTTAGCTGTCCTTGTCATCATAATGAGTGCTGATAGGTATCGCATCATAATAGAGTGAGGAGACAAATTAAAATGTGTCCTTTCCACAACTGTTCCCTGGAACAGTTTCAGAAAAAGGGGAGAAATGGGTTGTATGACTAGACTGAAGAGTTGTTTTCTGATATAAACAAGGTTCTTCTTGATTTAAAATTAACCTATCCTATAAAAAGGAGCATCACTCTACAAAATGACTCTCAAATTAGACAAAGAACTTGGAATGCAGAAAGAAGGTTCAATGTTACCTTGTTCAGTTAGGAGAAGCTAAGGAATAAACTATAATTGTTGTTCAGGGATTTCTGACTATTCATGACCCCATTTGGGGTTTTCTTGGTAAAGATACTGGAGGAATTTGCCATTGCCTTCTCCAGTTCTTTTGACACATGAGGAAACTGAGGCAAACAGAGTTAACTGACTTGCCCACAGGATCCCACAGCTAGTAAGTGTCTGAGGTCAGATTTGAACTCAGAAAAGTGAGTCTTCTTGACCCCAGTTCCAGCACTCGTTCCACTGTACCATCTAGCAGACTATAGTGACTTGCAAGAAGGAAGGCAATTACATATAACCTGAATAGACTAGAAGAAATGGTTATGATGCAGAGATGTGTACAGTACTTACACTTTCTTTTTCTGGTTATTTTCCTTTCTCTTTTTCAGTGATCAGGTAAAAGAAAGGAGCTCTGGTCATCTTCTACAGATAGAAATATCTCTTCTGGTTATCTACAGACAGAAGTATCTCTTCAATTTTCTCTCTTCTGGTGTGTTGGGCAGCAATTCATGCATTTCCATTAGGAATAGTTGGGTTCCAGTTCTGCCCCTAATAACTGTGACCATTTCAAGTGATACTTCATCAGAGCCTCTGCTTTCTCATCTGAAAATGTTGATAATGACACTAGTGGTACTTTACAGTGTTGTTGTGATGCTAAAATAAAATTACTTAGGCATATTACTTTTCAAATCTTAAAGCACTACATATATAACAGTTCTTTTTTTAAATTAATAATAATATAAGAAATTGGTACCCCCCCACCCTAGTCTCAATCTCCCAAAATGTTATGTGGCAAAGACTGTGTGCATCCTGAAAGCAATTTCCCAGGAGGTCTTAAAAATGAATTCCCAGAGGGTCATGCGGGAACTTTGCACAGGTCATAGCCTACTTAGTTTAAAGTTGAAACATCCATAGAGTTAGACCCAGAGACACAGCAGCAATGGAGAACATTTCCACATTCTCAAGTTCCAGGCTGGGGAGTTCCACTATTGTAAAGGAATATTGATATAACTTGGATATGACATGAATTCTGGAGCTTAGAGGCCCAAACAGACTAGGGTTCACAAGTATAGGTTGACTAAGAAGAAACTGGTTTAGAATACACAGCTTAGTGACCAGATAATCATACCCTGTCCAGAAGTAGTAAAAAGGGACTTCTACAGATTAGCCAGTATATAAATTAACTGATAGGAAAGACTATTGTATTATCAGTTCCTAAAATATGTGGGGAAGAGAATTTTATTTATTTAATGAAAATATCTTAATTTTCTCTCATTTATTCTCTGTACAGGGGAGCAACAATTAGAATGAAAACAGACTTCACCCTGTAAACTGGGATTTAGGTTGGTGGTATGGAGTTAGGAAGTGTTTAGATTGTCTGATTTTATGCCACCAATGGTAATATTTCATTGATTTTTCATCTGTTTTCACTAAACTAGCCAAAGTGTCTATTTAACCATGACCTTGAATTGAGTTCCTTAAATAGCCAACTGGTTCTGGAAGGAATAGAAGTAACTGGTGGACTGGTAAACGACACCCCTGGATTGACAGGTATATTTGGACACAAAAACTCAAGATATAAAATCTAGATATACTGGGTTATTGAAAGGAAGGCAGACTATTTTGTAAATCTCATCCCATTAACAACTAGTTCAGAAGGTTTGGGTCTAGAAACTTTCCACAGATACAACAAAAAGTTATTTAAAATATTTTTCATTATTAAAAAAAATATTATGCAAACCATCTGTGATGTTGCCATCTTAGGAAGCTCTTAGTACCCATCAGTTATCAAGGGAGAAAGGTTAAATAATGTGCCCAGTATTATACAGTTAGCATCAGAAGTAAAATTGAACTCAGGTTTTTCTAATTCCAAGGCCAACACTCTATTGAGTATTCCCCACCATTTTTGATGGGGGCAAAGAAAATGAATAGATAATTTCTAGAGTAACTACCATGTGCCAGGCATTGTACTAAGAGCTTTTTACAAATATTACCTCATTTGATCCTTCCATCAACCCAGTGAAATATATGCTATTATTTTTATTTTACAGTTTAGTAAACTAGGGCAAACAGAGATAAGTGACTTGCCCAGGGTCACATAGCTAGTAAGAGTCTGAAGTCATACTTGACCTCATATCTTCCAGCCTTCTAGCTACATATCTAAGTGTACCTAGTTGTCTTTACTACCTAACACATGTACATATGCCTCAAATGCAATAACATAAACAAAAAAATACCATAAAATAAATAGAGAAAACAAAGTGGAATATCTAGCCTAGAATCTTTAGCCTTTAACAGAGCAAAATGGAATGAGTTGAAACACAAATGATAGAAGTCAATATTTTTTACTCTGTGTTCCTTTCCAAGTCTTACTGAAATACCATCTGGGACATGAGTGATTCCCATCTTAATAAAATATTCCTGTACAAAAGTGTGCTGGTGAATTCTTTCACATATTGCATTCCTATAACTTAGTCTAACACTTTACAGGTTCAAAGTACTTGGATTTGACATTGGGTCAGCTGATTCTCATAACAAACCCAGCACAAGTACAGGAGGAAGGTTTCATCGAGGCAGGATTCTATCTGTTTTACAGAGGCAGAAAATAAGGCCCAGAAGTGTTGAAGTGTTTTTCCTAAGGATGCCTAGTAACAAAACACAGAATCAAGTCTTGAAGCCAAATCCTCTGACTTCAATGGCTTTTGTCCTGTTGGAATGATGGGCTATTATCCAGAATGAACTCCAACAGGGCATCTGCCAATATTAAAATGGAACAGACTCTGCCCAACAAATGGTCACCCTATTCAGACTCTTCACACAATCTGAATTAAAGTAAGTTATCAAATACTGAAGAACTTTGCAGTGTTACTCCTAATGAGATTTTCTTTGGGAGTGGGAAAACTTCAGCAAGGACTCTGTTCACATGCCCCCCAAAACTCTGATCAATGCAAGGCATCATTCCCTTTTATATTAAGTTGTCACCTCTAAACTGATAGGATGCATTGATTTCTCTCAGGATTTTCACACTTATCAGAACTGAATAGGAAGATTAATTTACAACCCAATTAAAGGAGAAGAATTGTCACAGCCTAGAGAAACTGCTTGAGATTTATAATTCAAAAATTTATTTAAATTATTTAAAATGTTTGTAGAGTTATGTGACACATCAAGAAGCATAATAATAGCTAACATTTATATAGCACTTACTATGTGCTGATCACCGTACTAAGTGCTTTGCAAAGTACTTTTGAAGTACACCAATTCCATCTACATCATGTGTGTCCATATATATATGATATATAAATATATGTATCAGTGGATATGTGTATAGGCAGGTGTATATATATATATATATACATATATATATATATATGTATATATATATATATACAATATATGTAGACTGTAAAATAAAATGAAATAAAATTCTGTTTTAGAGTGCTTAACTGGTAGAGCCACAGACCAGCCCTAGGTCTTAGTACAGTTCAGAAGGCTTTCCTTTCAGTACAACAAGCAATCCCTTTTAAATTAAATGCCAGGTGTGAAACAGGTTT
The DNA here is from genome assembly GCA_028658325.1 of Potorous gilbertii. NCBI lineage: Eukaryota > Metazoa > Chordata > Mammalia > Diprotodontia > Potoroidae > Potorous > Potorous gilbertii. Next base: position 563,693,324 of record CM053769.1, on the reverse strand, counting down.
TCTTTTTTTATGCTCCTTTAGTGTGAATAAACAGAAATTCCTATGCAGGAGCAGATAATCCATGAATAATTCATCCTGTGCCTTTATTTTCCAGATGTATGACCACTAGCTGATTCTCACGTCTCCAGCAGAGCTTTTTGTCTCTGAGATACAATATTCTATCAAGTCAAATCCCTCCCTCCAACTTCTGTTAGATGTTTTTATTACACCCAGCTGACCTCTGATCCTTACTTACCTTTAGTTCACTAAATTGCAGTCTTTCCTATCTTGATTATGGATAATTTTTAAAAATACCCTAAAGTTGAAATCATACTTAACTTTGAAAAGTAAATATGGAAAATGAATGTATTTTTCTGTATTTGGCTAAATCTTCAGAATTCTAATTATCCTCTTGTTTTGACAAAAACAAAAGTCTCTCCTTTTAGTTATAGGACTAATCCTACAACTTGGAGACTACTCGGTGCTTGAACTTGAGGTCATGTCACATATTGAAAATTTCGGTGTCTATATATATATACATACATATGTGTGTGTGTGTATACATGGATGTGGTAAGCTATGCATTGTATATTAGTCTGGAGAGGTAAGTCTAAACATATACATGTGAATCTGCATGCATATACACACACACACACACACACACACATACATATATATAGACACACATTTCCAGATTAATGACTGTCCAGAGAGGAAAGTGAAGAAACAGAAATACCTTCAGAACATATCTTTTTCATTTTTAACACATTAAATTGACTATTGTGGTTAAGTCTTTTGTTGATACATTTTGACAAAACATAACCTTGTACATCAATCCTGACAAAAATAAAATATGAACTGTGTTATACTTTGAATTATCCACCTGGAGATAACACAGCATCCATCTGAAATTGGATCTGCTATTATGTTTCTCTTCTTATGAAACTTTTCTGGCAATTTTAATAAAGACTTGTCAGACTTTATCCTCGCAGTATCTATTTCTAATCTTTGCCCTCATTCTCTCCTTCTTAATATCCTTATGACCATTATAGTCCAGGTTTTAAAGAATGTGTGTTTCCAATTTATCCATTGATGTTTAATCATCTTTCTATGCAAAGCCTTAGAGTAATACAAATTTGTAGCACATTTAGTGGCTAACAATTATCTATTCTCTCACAAGCTATGCTAGATTAAGTGTATTTATTATCAGCTATACATTCTTTAAACCACCAATTCATAGTCACTTTCACCATAAAATACGGTTTCTTTATAGCTATGACACACTATGGTATGCATTATGTAAACAAAGAGAAACAGTATGGTCTTAACCCTGTTAAATAACACAAGTATCTAATGAGAATTCATTATAAAAAGAATGGATATTTTAGACAACGAGAAGAAAACATGCATATGATACTGCCATATTTAATTCCCATCAACGAATATTTATTAAGTGACTTCTATGTGCAAAGCATTTTGTTAGAGACTAGGTAATAAATAAATGAATAATTGCAGACCTAGCATTCAAGTAGCTTACAGTCTAGATAAGACATATTCATAAATTTGAAATAAAGTAAAAACTGTATAGCATCATGTAACGGGACCCTTTCTTTTCAAGATAATGTGACAGGAGAGTAGTGAAATGAAATGATGTTCTCCCCCTCCTTAGGGAGGAGCTATAGATTAGCCCAACTCTTGGAGAAAAAAAAGTGGGGTTATGCTAAAAAGTAAATAAAATGTCCATACCATTTGATTCCAAGATCTTAATGTTAGATATTTAAACTAAAGAGGTTAAATACAGAAAAGATTTCCCATATATCAAAATATTCATAGTAGCACACTGTGTAGCAAAGAAATCAAAAGAGAGCACTCATTCTTTTGTGAAGATCTAGTTGAGAAGCATATGAATACAACTAAATATTGTGAGACCATAGGAAATGATAGATGTGAGACATTCACAGAAACATAGAAAGACTTTTATGAACTGATACAGGCAAGCAGAACCAGGATAAATAATGTTTTAAATGCAAAAATAAATGATAAAATAAAACTGAATGCTATATGATAATGGTGACCAACCTTGTCCTTAGAAGAGAGAAAAGGAAATGTACCTCCCTCCTTTTGACAGAGGAATTATGGGTGTTAAATGTTTCCTGTTCTTTCAGCCTTAGATAACATGTTAGCCTAACTTTTTGTTTTCCTGTATTACAAGTGAAGTTTCACAGTGAGAGAAGGAAAGGGGAGAAGCATTATATCTGAAAATGAATATGATCTAAAAAACAAGTTATAAATAAAATATCCATAGTATTTACATTTGAAATATGGGCACATGTACACAACAGATATAAGAAGACACAGATATAGATCTTGTAGGTTTTAATGATATTCTTCAAAAATTATAGAAGTTATGATTACAGGTATAATTGAAGAAGTAGGGAAGGCAGAGGTTTACATTTACTCTGCAGGTAACAAAAAAAAATTATAGTAAAAAAAGAGACAAAATTCCTTCAAACCAAACGATAATTCAGTTAGAGCTGGAGCTAAAGGCTTAGCCTACCCTTTCATTTCTATGATCTAGTCATAAAGATACTCAGCCTCTTTAGTAAGTCAGAACTCCGATACACATTTGATTTCTGGCTTTTCTGAAGGAGAAACAGCTCAATTCTCTCTCTAGAAGCTTTAACCCCTGACCTATGACCTGACCCTGACCCTGATCTACAGCTCCAAGGCCAAGCAATGGTGAACAGGTGGCCCATAATTGGGATGACAGAGAAACAAGGCTAGAGGGGAGTGAGATACAGTCAATACTCAGCTGTAGGAATTCCAAAATCTTCATGGATACCCTAGGGAAGTCATGTCAGGCCTGTTTGTCAGTACTAATAAAAGCTTCCGGAGTTAATCCTTGATTATCCAAGAAAAATACTAGGAAAAACTGAAACAAACTAATGCCAATGGAGACTTTTCTACTACAGGTAAAAAAAATATACCTCCAAAGACTCAACCAATCTTCAACATTTACTGAAAAGTCATCACAATATAGATTTCTTACTAATTACTTACAAAATTAGCCTCAGTAATGTGTCTTACCATGCAAGTGATACACAGGGTGGGATTTGCAGTGGTACAGAGAGTTCACACAACAGGAGAAATGAAATATCCTTTGTGTATTTACCTACAGTAATCTATAAACTCCTGTTATGTATTTCTCCTCCACATGTTGCAATTATAGCCTAGCAGCTAGGGGTAAAAACCTAGAGGTTTGGATGGAGGCATATATGAATATTTACAGAAACAATTGAATATCACTGGTCTATTAACCTCTTGAATTACTCATGATTTCTATCAATGACATTTCTCCCAACCTTTTATCCTTCTCTTCTATATATAATATAGTCCTGAGAAGAAGAGCTCAGTGAGTAATAAAGGAAGAAGTTTTCATATCACTTGTGTAAACTGAGTAGATCAAATCTAAGAGAAAGAGCATCCTTATATCTTGGTTACCCTCAACCCTTCATATTTTGTAACTACTTAGTATAGTGTTATCTTAAGTAAAAGTTCTTTTAAATTCAGAGATTAAAGTTTATCTTAATTAACAGATAGAAGCTCTGTTTTGACTCTACAATATCCACTCCACTTTAAGAGAATATAGATTTGTCATCTCTCTCCTAGGACAGGAAAGTTTAAGGAGACTTGAGTTACTCCCAAAGATCCAGAAAAGGGCTGGTGGCAGCGACCACAGATAAGCCACTACCTGCAAAGAACTGGGGATTTAGGCTCAACAAATATAAAGAAAAATCTCACAGCCTGTGGCTCAGTTATGTAATGTCCTTTTATTTCTTGGAGCATCCCTTTTTAAAAATAACATCTGAATTTTTAGAACTTCCTCAAAAATTCAGTAAGCAGTACATATTATTTTCCTCATAGCCAAATACTGTTTGAGTATCTCATCAAAATCCACCATTTTTCTCCCCTCTGAACTGTGAAAAGTGATACTCACTTATTTTCAACTGTACTGTTTGAGGGCTTAGAAAAATTAGGAATCGTTGAGTTTTGGATTAGGGCTATGAAGAAACCTGGCCTATCTCATGTAAAAGAGAACAGGAGAGTGGACTGGGAAGGAAAGAACATCACGTTTCCTAAATATAATGACTGTCTGCCATTCACTGATATTTAGAAACTTCAACAAATTCACGTGGAGCTTGCTGAACTCGTCTTGTAGATAGTGTGTATCCCCCAGAAGGAGCGCTAATTCATTACTTGATTATTAACATTAAGCTTGCTACATAATTGGAAGGTGAGAAAAATTTATCAACCAAAAAGCCAAGGGGAGGAGAACTCTGAACTACACGCAGCAAGCATTTCTTCTTGAAAAGCTGCCTCAGGGGAAACATTTTAGATATCAATCCATAGTCTGTCATCAAATTGAAGATATATCATTTGTAATTAATTTGGAGAGCTAAAAAATTAAATATTGATTCCAATTAGCTCTAGGGGTCTAAATTAATTGCTTTCTTTTTGTAAGATTCTTCAGTTCATGGCTGCAGGGAGAAACAGCAAATCTACAAATCTCAATAATACAAATTCATAGATATCTATCGTTCAAGAATACTAAGTGTCTCATTTAGCCAACTTTTTTCTGGCTTCAGTCTCACTTTCTGGTATTTCTTCATTAAGTACAAAAGATTCAGGATTTTAAAGTCATATGAAAACTACATTCCCAGCCAACAACCTTCAATTTCAAAGTCATTTAATAATTAGTGGGTCTTGCTCTTTACAGAAAATTGGCACATTCAAGCTAGTGATAATTGAAGTTAGATGTTTATGAAACACCTTTCCTTCTCTTCCTGACTATTAAATGGATTGTTATACTTGGGAGAAGTGGTGGATTCTTAACCTTAGAACTGATTTCCTTTATTCTTAGACTCTAGGTGTGAAGTCTTTACCTTGGCCCCCTAGAACTATACTACACCCCCACCTCAACCACTCAAACCTAATAATCCAATAGGCTTTACTCTCTGTGGATCTCATCAAATATTTATATCTGGTTTTAAAATAACTGCTCATATTATCCCCCTTCCCCATTCTTAGAGCTAAATATGTTCTCAGCTTTTTGCTTCTCATCACCAAAAGTAATATACTGATACCAGAAGCAAGCCTTCATGAAGAGTGTTGATGTGTACTTAGGCAAGATAAGATTTCCCTTTTTTGCCAGGGCTAAATAAAACTAAAATAGTGCAAAGAACTCTGAAGACATATTTAGGAGATATAAGTTCTAGCCTTGGTCAATCACTTAAAAGGTAATGACCTGAAGTTCAGTCACTTAGCCTCTTTGGGCCTCAGTTTCCTTATGTGTCAAATAAGGAAACTATTGTAGATGATTAATAGCGTTTTGTTCAAGAGATGCTTATGAGTTTGAATGTTAGGTTTTTTTCACCTCTAAAGTTTTATGATAAGCTACATATCTATGTAGACTTGGGCACTTATCTGCTTCTTCAGTGGATGAGAGTAGTGGTATGTGCAGTTCAATAGGATGGGCTAGGAAGGAGCTCTTCCATGTAAAGCAATCTATCAGAACCATAAATGTCTGGCACACTGTATTACCCTGCTAAAAGACCACAGCATATTTTCAGTGCCAACTAGTGGGAAAATATCATCAAACATGCCTGATCACTAAACTGTGAATTAACAGAACTACTTCATCTAAAATTGGACCTTTCAGCTCTTTTTGATCAAAACTGAACCACGGCCCAAGTGCTGAAAACCTGGTATCAGATATAATTACTCGTACTAACTCCACACCAAATTCTTCTTTTCCTTTTATTTTTAATAGTATTTTATTTTTTCCCAAATACATGTCAAGACAATTTTTAGCATTCATTGTTAAAAGATTTTGAGTTCCAAATTTTTCTCACTGTCTCGCTCCCCTAACTTCTTCCAAAAATGATAGGCAACTTGATATAGGTTATACATATACCATCATGTAAAACATTTCCATATTAGTCATAGCTGTAAAAGAAAAAACAGATTAAAAGAAAAAATGCACTAAAAAGAATAAAGTAAAAAAAAATGTTTCTATCTGTATTCAGAGTTCATCACTTCTTTATCTGGATATGGATAGCATTTTCCTTCATGAGTCCTCTGTACTTGTCTTGGATCATTGTGTCTCTGAGAAGAACTGAGCCATTCACAGCTGGTCATCAGATGATGTTGCAGATACTCTGTACAGTGTTTTGTTGATTCTGCGAATTTCAATTTTCATCAGTTTGTACAGGTCTTTCCAGGTTTTTCTGAAATCTGCCTACTCATTATTTCTTATTTCACAATAGCATTCCATAATATTCATATACCACAGCTTATTCAGTCATTCCCCAATTGATAGGCATCCCCTCAATTTCAATATTTTACACCAGAAAAAATTTCCTTTCCCTTTTAAAAAATGCTGAAAAATTATCTTCTATTCATAATTTAGTAAGGATGGTTCAGCAATTCAGGGATAGGGGTTGTTGTTTGTCCTTCGTTTTTAAAGAGGACCATTGGGATATCCATTGAGATAATGTGACAATGAGATGACAGAGTGATATGATATGTGCATGAATTGAAGTGGGGCAGAATTGCACAACGTCAGCCTCACTCTTTCTTCCAGACATCAAAGTCCAGTGACCAGACAAAAGTCAACATCACTGGCAATGGCCCGGGATACATTGGATGACTTTGGCATCACCGGTGTCTGAGCAAGCTCTAAGCTTTACACAGTGCCTGCTTCAACTGTCTTCATGGACACTGACACAAATCGTTCTCATGGGCCCATTCTGCTGGTGAAAGTCTTCACATGTTTGAGGTAGACATCTCCCCCTTACCCAACTCACCAATGGCTTGAGGCTTGGAGGTTACCTTCAACCAGGTTGAGCTCATCTGCTAAAATGGTTTACTAGAGTGTGCCTGCTGCTCATGCTATAGCTTCTTGGAACCACAGGTGAGAGATAAGTAGCAGATAGACACTAAATGTGGATGAGCAACCCTGAAAAGGACTCAATAAGCCCTCAAAGTAGAGGACTAGTCCTCCTTGGACAGGGAATAGATTATAGGGTCACAAGAAAAAGAAGTCAAAAGACCCTTATCTAATTTACTCTTTGAAATACCAAAATATAACACATGTGTTTCCAGGGCTAGGAAGGTAATAGCACCTCTGAACTCTGCTCTGGTCAGATCACATCTGGAATTTGTGTTCAGTGTTGGATGCCACATTTTATGTAGCATATTCATAAGTAAAAGCATGTCCAGAGGCAGGTAGCCAGGATAATAAAGGGTCTCTAGTTCATGCCATGTGAAATTTGTCAAAGAATTGGAGGATGTTTATCCTACAGTAGAGACTCAGGAGGAGAAATTATTCTGTATTAAATATTGGAAGGTCCCCATGTGCAAATGAGATTATACTTGTTCTGTGAGGCATTTGTGGGAAAGAGGCATGTCTGTGTCTGATGTAGGAAAAAAATGCACCAAAATCAAGAATATTCAAAAATTCAACAGGCTACCTCAGGAAGCAGCAGGTTCCCTTCTCCCTACCCCTTGCTAAAGATGTTCAAGTAAAGATCAGTTGACCACTTCTTTGGTGTACTATAGAAGGAATTCCTTTTCAGTGTGGATGAATTAGGCTGAATGGTCTTCTAAGGTGTTTCTGTCTCTGTGTTGAATGGATTTGGTAATGAAAGGTAATGAAAATTTGTAGTATATAAAATACACACCATAGACAATTAAGTTATGTTCCACACTAAAGCTTTACAAATGCATTTTTAGTTTCCTGATGTGTCAAAAATATTTGAAATTGGTTTCCTTAAATAGTTAGAGGAATGCAATTTCTTTGCAAGAAACTGAAATAAATAATAAAATTGCAAGACTTTGATCTTCAAATTATTTAATCAATGAATACCAATGAATGGTGACTTTACACTTATAACAGATTTGATAGAAACTTGCCATACTCCTATGTTATTAAATCCCCAAGCAAGAAATCTTCAGTTCACTTTGACAAGTATTTCTCAATCAACTGGTTTACATACATAGAACCAACTACTGGCAAATATAAATATATAAACAATGCCTGAAGGATTTCTCAATCCAACTGAGGAAGAGGCGTGTGTCAAAAAAAAAAGAGTTAGCTAATATAAGACAACAATATGTTACAAGAAGTGTGATGTATCACAAGGTAGTATGGGATTAACTGACAAATCAGTGACAATAAGAGAATCATAGTATTTAAAGTCTAAATAGAATCTCAGGTTTATATAGCTTAAAACTCCAATTTTTTAGAGGAAGAAATAGTGCTGTAAATTTATAGGAATAGATATCAGTGAAATTAGCTGTAACAAAAATGGATTTGATTTATGCTAGGCAGCAGAGAGGCAAAGTCAAAACTAAAATGGTACCTGCCCTCAGGTTCCCTATGTTTTATTGGAGAAGAGCTCACATTCTTGGTGGGATGAAGAAAAAGGTATCACGCAAAAGGTGACATATGCCATAGATAAGATATAGAAGACCATATAAAAAATGAGGAAAACAGCATGAGACAAATCATTGAAGATGAATGAATAGACTGATCTGGTTAGGAAAGAGTTTCCATATATATACATGATTAGCCTAAACCCTATGTGTTGAGATAATCAATTTTTTTAAAAGAAAGATTATCAAAGAAAGTATTTTATTCTAGACTCTGATATAGGAAGGAAACTGGTCCAAAAAAGGCTTCTATATCAAACATATTGTTTATCTGTTAACTCAATGAGAAAAGATAGTAGCAAATAGCAGTTCTATGTTTCATTGTTATGTCTCTCTTTGGGGAGACTCATCTAATATTCAAAGAGACCACTCTATGAATTTCCCAAATGGAACACAAAAAAAGAAAGAAAAAACAACAGCACTCAGCGATCTTCCTCAAGAGGAATATGCTCTT
>CM053769.1:563644915-563683898 GCA_028658325.1 Potorous gilbertii | reverse complement strand
GGCTCAGTTCCCTCAAGGGGTTTATGTAGAGACCTTCAACAATGGATTCGAGCTCCTGCCTGCTTTGGGAGCCCCTGTCTGCTGCTTCCCCCACTGCTGCCTCCTCAGGGGGCCTGAGTTATGGAGATACACCGTTCCCCTCTTGACCAGTCAAAAAGAGTCTCCCACTGACCTTCAGTATCTGTGGGCAGAGGGACCTTCATGGCTGCTGGAGATTTTGTCCCTGAAGCCTGCTCGGATCTGCTCCTCTCATTGCTGCAAGACCAAGGCAGGGTTGGGCTCTGCTTCTGGTCCAGTGTGTGACGGACCTTTGGTATCAGTTTTTCAGGGCTCTCTGGAACAGAAATCTTTTCCACTCCATTGTTCTGTGTCTTCCACTGCTCCAGAATTTGTTGGGAGTTCTTTTTTACAGTTATTTTATGGGCTGTGGGTTAGGAGGTAGCATATGTGAATCTTTCTACTCTGCCATCTTGGCTCCTCCCCTGCACAAATAAATTTAGAAGGAGAATTGTTTAATCTCTTTTAAAACATTCCTAAGAGTCTCAATGGAGTTTACATACATTTAGATGGATGGATTGATGAAAGAGCATGGTTTGGAAATGGCCAGGAAATATCTGGTGTCAGGTTGTGGGCAAGATAAGTTAAAAGGTCACCTATAAAATCCGTGAGTCCTTGGGCCTAATTTCAATTCTTTCATAGGAACAATTTGTTGGCATTAGGGATTATAAAAATTAGCTAACCAGATTTCAACCAAACAACTTCATGTAATCAGTGGTTAGGATTGAAAAGTGATTTATCATGTCTACTAAATCATGAAAGGATGGACCTGTTCCACTTAAATTTTGGTAACTTTGGAAGTTACTCCTTCATCATAACAGTCATTAAACTGAGTATTGAAATAAATTGAAGTTAGAAAAAAGACTTTCAAATTGCTATATCAAAAATTATTAAACCAAGGTTATTATTAATAACAAAGTCTAATCAGTCATAATAACTGATTACTAATAATTTTATAATAATAAAAATTATTAATTATCTCTGAAATAGTACCAATAAAATTTATTATACTGCATATAATACACTATTATAATATATAATATAACATTAATTTCAATATTTTAGTAAAGACTAAACATTTTTGCCATTAAATAAGAGGTCATTTTTTGTCTCATTTCTTCCCTTGCCTTAATCACTGAATGGACATTGTCTTAGTCAAACTGAGACCGGGGAAAAAGCTTAGTTTAAAAAGGCCAGTGTCTCCCATTGCATTTGGGGCCATCTCCAGTTATCCTGGACCCAGGTGACTCTGGAGGAGAAAGTGAGGCTGGTGACTTTGCACAATCCTCCCTTTCTTAAATCCAGTTCACTTGCAAGTAATGGTATCATCTTCCTGATGCAATCGTCCTCTTTGAGAATGAAGAACAAGCAAGAAGAAGTGAAGTATTGAGTTCTGTGCTTTAGGAATATAAATTTGGCAGCTGTGTGAAACAGAGAGTGGAGAAGGGATAGAAAAAGGAAAGCAGCCTTAGGAGCATTCTGGGTCCATTGTTGAACTGCATCACTACCCATGTGGTCCCTCCAAGACTAATATTGTAACAGTTGGTATTCTTATAGACTCATAATTGAAGTATATTTCTTTGTAAACCAATTTTGTCGGAAAATTGTAAGCTCTTAAGAATTCAGAACTGGAAGGGACCTTAAAGGTCATCCAGTCCAACCCCTCATTTTACAGATGAGTAAGTTGAGGTCCAGAGAGATTATTAAATGCAATAAGTAGTATAGTTTAAGATTGAAACCCAGACCCTGTGATTGTTCTATTGCCAGGTTTCTAAAAGACCGTTTCTTCTTTCTCTTCAGAAACCTGGTACAGTGTTTTATGTGCTGAGCCAAGTCAGGGGAGGGGGACATACAAATTACAGGACTCTGACATCTAGAAAGACGCCCAGACCCAATGATGCTGCATGCATGTTTGTCTTCCCCAGCTGCTCGGAAGTAAAGTGCTTTCTTTCTGTTTTTCTATCCATCGTGTTTATAGTTTGCTTTGTGTGTATGTATGTGTGTATACACACAGACACATGTGTTTGCTTGTTTGATTGTAAGCTCCTTGAGGACAGGGACTGTACTTTGTGTCTTTTTGTACTCTCAGTGCTTAGAATAGTATCTGAACATAGTAGGCACATAAAAGAGTTTTGTTCGATTGATAAATAGCATCATTTGTCAATTATTTTGACATCCATTGTAAAATGGATGGATTTTGAAAAAATAGCAATGAGGTACAAAATTGTGGTAGTTTGCCAACATAAACTCTCAGCAGTCAAAGAAGTACTAGCTATTTATCAAGGATAGAGTATGATAGTTGCTGATGCGATTTTAATATATGTGTGCCTATATATATGATGTCTAATGCACACATAATTTGAAATAATGGTATGTGAATTGTAACATGCATCTTGCATTTCTGAATTTAAACATCTGCTTCTATACTTTGTATAAGAGTGAAATCTCACCTTATTATGAAAAACTTTCCTGAATCAATTATTGTAAAATGTGCATTGTATAAGGTTATGATTTTTCAGTTTTCATTTTTCATTTTTCAGCATGTTTTTCTTTTCTTGTGATAACATATTTATTTTTAGAAATTTATATATAATTTTAAAAGGCTAAATGGAGTAATATTTAAAAATTAAAAAAAAATATTTTAACTGCTTTTCCTCATTTCCAGAGAAGCAAGAATCTCATGTAAAATTATTAATTTAAAATCATAGTGAAAAACAAAAGAATTGAATTTGGTTTTTTAAATATATTATAATTTGGGAGGTTTCCATACGCAAGTTGCTACTGAAATGTGAATTATAATAATGTGCTTTAAGTGATTTTGATTTGTTTTATATGTTAATTAAAATTTTATTTTCTTATGTTCTTAGAGATTAAATATTTATTAAATCATTAATATTTATTAAATATTAAGAATTTGTTAAATCATTTATTAAAAGTTTATGATTAATATGTTATTATTTATTATTTATGTTATATTATTTATTTATGATTAATATGTTAATATTTATATATACATTTTCTCTTCCTTCCTTCCTTCCTGTACATCAATACACATCAAGTGACAAAACTTTTAGCCTTCCCTTGGCCATTCCTTGTTTTGTGCCTTACTAACTTCCTCTTTTTTCCATCCATGTGGAGAGGTAGAAGCCAATTCATTTCTACTGGTCAATATACATTCTTTGTTGTTATTCAGTCATTTTTAATTGTGTTTGACTCTGTGGCACAATTTGGTATTTTCTTGGCCAAGAAATTGAAGTGGTTTGTCATTCCTTTTCCAACTCATTTTACAGATAAAGAAATTGAAGCAAGCATGATTAAGTGACTTGCCCACGGACAATCAGCTAGTAACTGTGTGAGGTCAGATTTGAAATCAGAGAAACTCATCTTTCTGACCATCAGTCAATTATCTTGAGAATGCAGCATGAACCCTAGGACATTTCTTATTTCCATGCTAATTAGTTACTTAATTATCTGCTTGTAACCAAGGATGAATATGGGAAACAAACACCAGTACTGAGATGAAGGAAATGAAATAAGCACTACATTATGTTTATTTTCATCATTTAAAAAAATTAAACAATATATCCTGGGAAATATTTTCCAGCCATCCTCATTAAGGCAAAGTATATCCCAGGTAGACTATATTGCCTTAGGAAAAATGGAAGGTGGGGTGATAGTATGTAGGGAGAGAAAAGGGGGGAATCATGCTTATCAACTCTTTTTTGACAGCTTGCCAATCCAATACCTCTTGGTGCTGTTTGAAATCACAAGTACTGTAGTTTTGATCTACTCGGTATTCTTGAATATGTATTTTGATAATTATATTCTTGAATATATATTTTTGAATAGTATTTTGATAATTAAAAAAAAACAGTAACAACCTTAAGGTCTGTATTCCCCCTTACTGTGCTTGCAAGAAGATAATATAGTAACTAATTCTTTGTTTGATCAGTGCAGGTGCATTTTGCTCTCAAGGGAAGGGTGCAGTGGTTTGGCTACAGAGTTGAGAAAGAGAAGATTATATGAGTTACAGAGGAGATGACATTCTCATGGAGAGAGCAAAGAGACATATGAATGACAGAGTCTATTAGACTGAAAAACTGATGCTTCTGCTAGATTAGCCTCAGTTCATGCATGTACTTGGCTATAATATGGGCAATCAAGTTATTGCTAGGAGGGCAGGGAAAATAAGTTGGTTTAATAAATCTCAAAAGTAAAAAATTGGGTAAAAGTAACAGTTTGAGGCTTTTAGTAAATAGAATGCCTGCACTGATGAGTTCCCATTTCTTTTGCCCATTAAATTAAAAGTAGGCGTATGGGTCAGCATTTCTGTTTCCTTCCTATTACTCATTATTTTATAGGTAAGGACAAAAGGTCAGTGAATTAGGATGTTTGCTAAAGAAGCTAAACCAAAGGGGCGAGGAAAGATTTGGGGATTATGCAGATTATAGCAGATTATATTTTATATAACTAGTCATAAATATTAAATCTGTAAGTGAATGATTATGAGATATAACATGACCTTATTTAATTATACATTCAAAGGACAAACTGTGTTGTAATGGTTCAAGGAACATGAGAATCTTTTAAAAACAAAACTATGCTTATATAGGAATAAACTGCCACTTATAGATCACCTCTTGTCACTTGAACTTTTGAAAGTTGAGTATACTAATCTGAAGTGGAAAAAGTCTACTTTCTGCTTTTTACTGGTGGAAGTTCCATGTTACTGGGGTGGTAGAAATGACTCTTTCCTATCGGAGACTTATAGATTAAATAAGAAAGATAGTAGAGTCTATTTCTATGATTTTGGGCTTGAAGTGCAGAATTTAAACTTCTGCCAGTGGCATCTCTGCTTACATTTCTTTTGGAAATTCATGGAGAAGATATGGATGATATAACACCACAAAGACTTTCCACATTTTCTAGCTTCTCCTTTGGAGTGGACATTAGCTTTCACTTTGAACACAGATTTCAGCCTTTGAGGATCACTTCTCTTGTTTTTGTCTCACACTCAGTGAGTTGTAGGAGTGCATGCCAGATGACACTGTGTATCTCATTCTCTCAGCAGCAGTGTGCCTTTAACTGATATCTGCTACCTCCTCTGGGGATGAGCCCTGGCTTTGGATTATATTCTTTTGAAAGGGCTGGCATGTCAAACCGATGCCACTAGAGAGGTTACTGTCTTCTTTCGAATTCATCAGCCAACTGATACATAAAGGTAAATACTTGTGAAATCAACCTTCTTCCTTAAATCTACTTCTGAAATTCTTTGCTCATGAGGTTTGCTGTGGCCTTTGAAGGATGCTCTGTGTATATTCATTTGTATATCTGGACTTAAATGTATAAATCAAGGGCCAAGGAAGTAAAATGGTTTTAGCTCTTCACAGTTAACAAAAATATTTTTAATGACCTAGGATTTGTTTTAATTTTGGTTTAAAATCTTTCTTTCCCTTCCCACTCCTTAATTTGAACTTTCTTCCTTTTTGATGCATTTCACTCCGATTTAAGGACAACAGAACACGGTTACAAGCACTAGAAAACTAAGGAAAGAAGCAGGTGAGAGACAGTTTTCAAGCCAAATGTGGTAAATTGGTAGACTTGAACACATATGGATCATCCCTGTTTAGTGCCCCCAGGGAAATGTGAAAAGAATACAACAGTCCTGCCAGGAAACCCTTAGGAAAATTCCTCCCTGAGCTCAGATTTATTGATCAATATAACTCAGTGGATGTCAGTTGCAATCCCCAAAGCCACATACATCTCATTGCTTGCACAATGAGGTGGCATAGCACAAAGTAACAATGTCAGCATTTATTCAGGCCATTTTTCCAAATGTGTCTAAAATGGACAGTTCTGAAAGTTCTTGGGATTTTCTTTTTTCTTTTATGTAATTTCTCAATTCCCAATCTTCTCCTTTGAGTTAAAAGATTGATCTTAAAGTAAACTGAAATAAGCTTTTCCTTTTGGAAATTTTAAGCAATAGTTTTTTTTTTAATTATTTCTGTACCTCTTGACTCTTTGGATAAAGGTTTCCTCTTCTCTAAAACCAAACTGTTATCATCTTTTGATCAATGTAGAGATTTTTTCCTTTGAAACTTTTGCACATCTGGAGCTCCCAAAGACCACTTCTGCTTCCTAAAACCATGCTGTCAAAATGTTAAAAACAACTACAGGTTTCAGTCATTTTTGGAGGAATCAAGTGGGAGGTATTTCAAGAATACTTTCTTTCTCCCCCAACCTGCTCTCTGTCTGTCTCTGTCTGTTTCCCTCTCTCTGCTTTTCAATAGTAACTCTTATCTAGTGGTTTATAAATCAAAGAACTGTTGTGTCTCCTTGTATAGAATATTATTAGATCCATAAGATAAGGACTTCAGTGTCCTTATCCTGCCAGGTGATCCTCGGAATCTTCCTAAGATAGTTTAAATGGTAGCAATTCAGTTTCTTGGCATGGTTCTTGTAGACTATCCATGTTTCACAAACATGTAACAATGAAGTCAGCACAACAGCTCTGTAGACCTTCAGTTTGGCACTCAGTCTAATACCTTGTCTCCCCCAAACTTTTCTTCAGAGCCTCCCAAACACTGAACTAGTTCTAACAATGAGTGCATCAACCTTATTGCCAATGTGTACATCCCTGGAAAGGATACTACCAAGGTAAATGAACTTATCCACAGCATTCAAAACTTCTCCATTTGTTGTAACCATTGGTTCCACATATGGATGGTGTGGTGGTGGCTGATGGAGCATCTATGTTTTCTTGGTGTTAATTATTAGGCCAAAATTAGCACGGGCAGCAGAAAATTGATCCATGCTTTGTTTCATCTCAGCATCAGAAGCTGCATTGAGTACACAATCATCTGCAAACAGAAAGTCATGCACCAATACTCTCTCTACTTTGATCTTGGCTTGTAATCTTTTCAAATTGAAGAACTTACTGTGTATGGTATTGGACCTTGATGCTATGTTCATCCTCATTGAAAGTATTTGTCAATATGGCTGAAAACATAATGCTAAAAAGCATGAGAGCAAGCACACAGCCCTGTTTCAAGCTGAACTACCAAGTATGCAAACTATACTTCAGAGAGTACAACTCTGATGAGCTTCCCACATTGTTCTAATGTAAAATGTATGCTTGCCAAAAAGACTATTTTATGGAGAACTTGCACGGGGTAGGCAATCACATAGTGGCCAGAAGAAGTGACACAAGGATACTCTTAAAGTCTTTCTCAAGAACTATGGGTTTGACTGTGCAACATGGGAAACACTGGCACAGGACCATTCAGCATGGTGCGCCCACATAAGAAAAGGTGCTGTGCTCTTTGAACAAAGCAGAATTGAGACAGCTCAAAGTAAACACAAGATGCACCAATTTGGGATATCCACCCCAAATATTCACATGGACTATCTGTTCCCAACCTGTGGTAGAGCATTCCTAGCTCATATTGGTCTGATCAGCTGCAGTCAGACACATTGAAATTTCACTGTATCGTGGTAATGACATTTTGGTCCTCTGAAGATGAAGGACAACATCCAACCAGATCCATAAGATTAGGGATAGTTTCATTGTTTTCCTCCTTTTATTCCCAGTGCCTAACATGTTATCTGGTACATGATTGGCTGTAATAAATATCTGCTGATTAATTAAACCCATTTAAAACTGGTTAAACTGGGGCTTTGTGAATATAGCCTTTTTACAGTTACCCTGTCCATGGTACTGTTAACATAGAGTCCTTGGTACACTGGTTTGAAGAAAAGAATGAACCTTCTCTAATTGCAAAGGACCACGGAGGAAAAAAAACCTTCATGAAGCTTCTGGAAAAAAAAGCAACTGAAATTTACCATGGGTACAGACATTCTTTCACTAACTCTCAGGTTAAACACCTTTGACCCAAGATTTTACGACATTGTATTTCCCATATTCTGACTTTTGACTTTTAGTAGGTCCGATTTGACTGTGACCTACATTGCATTTCAAGAAGAGGTTTATGATCAGAATTACATCATCCCACACTAGGTCTGTTATGTAAAGGGCAAGAAGCTATTAATTTTTTTCTTTTGCATGTTTTAGAAGCAGTAAATACTAGCATGTTTCTTATAGATTTTTCCCACCTTAAAGTGGTCACATTCCTGATAAAATGCAAAAGAACTTACATCAATCTGTAGACAGCTTGACCTAAAGACCATGGAATCACTTGGAAGACACCAGCCTCATATAAATAGCTACTGATTGTGCCCCGGCATCTATTCATTATGGGCAAAGTCTGAGCTCATGTCTGTTTCTTAATACACAAAGAGTCTATAAATTTAGAGATGTCTGATCCATTCTTCTGTTTCATTTGCTTGGATGGTAGGGTCTTTCCACACAAGTATTGGCTTTTGAAATTCATCTTTTAGAACTGTTGATGTTTATATTATTTATAAAAATACTCTTAAGTAAGTACCCTACTTGAAGAGAAATCCAGTATTTGCTTTAATTTACCAGCAGAGAAAGGGGATTGGTTGTTTCTACTGTATTATATATGGCAATGGTTTTTGTCTTTCATTACGAAAATTATGAAGAAGACTTTATCTAAATGCAGTGACTGAACAAGTTGTGGTATGTGATTGTGGTGGAATACTACTGTGCTACAAAAAAATGATGACCTCAATGATCGTAGGAAACCATGGAAACACTTGCATGAAATAATGAAGGATGAAATAAACAGAATCAAGACAATGTTGTATACAGTAACAGAAATATTGTATTAAGAATGACCTTGAGTGAATGAGTCATTTTGACAATTATAAATCATCTATAAAGGACAGATGAAGACACTATCTACATCCAAAGAAAGAACTGAAAAATAGAAGTATTTTATAGAATAATTTTACACATATATACATATATTATATATATATATATATATATATATATATATATATATATATATATATATACACTTACCTATTTGTGTCTAAAGATAGCCATCTTTAAAGTGGGAGGGGGAAGGAAGAAAAAAATATAGGATAGCTTTATTATAAATTTAAAAAGAATAGTCAGTTGTACAAAATAGATTTGCAATTTCATGTGCAATCATATTTTTATTAAAAATATAAAAATTAAATGAAAGTACAGTCTAAGAAAGAGGTCATGGTGCCCAAATGGTTGATGAAATAATTTGATTGAGAAATATAAAAGCTATTTGATTTTAAATGATTCAGTAGAATTACAAAAACCATAGACTTTAAGTGCCTTAAAAGTTGAATGGGAAAGTAAAATGTGATCCTTTAGATTTTATAGTTTCATTTCCAGCAGTCTGTTTTATTTATCTCTCCATTGTCTTTTTTGCCTTGCTTTCACTATCTCAACTAGATGATGGCATAAATATTTCTCAATCTCAATGTTCCATCTCCTTCCTTTGTGTATTTACAAAGCCTGGAATGTACTCTCTCCTTACCTTTTCTCTTATAATCTTTGTCTTCCTTTAAAGCTCAGCTCAGCTATTACCTTCTTTCTGAAGCCTTTCCCAATATCCCCTACCCTTCTTCCAACTCCCATTTAGTGCTCTACTCCACCTTGAATTAGCTTGCATCCCACTACTACTATGTATATATTTTATCCTACAAATAGGTTAGAGTTCCCTGAGGTCAGGGACTGTGCTCAAAGCAGGTACTCAATAAATGTTTTATTAATGAGTTACATTTATGAGAATCTTTAGCTTTGGAAGACTGCTCAGGAGGTAGACTCTTACCCCTAGATAGATTTATCTTAAAATTTTGTTCATCCTATTCTGAAAGAACTCAAGAAAGGAGAATTTACATATCCCCCTCATATGCCGTAACATGTTTAACAACAATTATTTATTATTTTGAAAGCATCAATGAAATCTCCAGCAATTCAAACTCTTTTCTATAAATGCTGGCTTTTATAGAATTACTAGTTGCAGAGTATTAAAAACTTGATGCATTGTTTTACAGTGGACAGAACATAGGATTTGATGTTAATAGCCTAGGTATGTAGGTAGCCTAGATGCCGGATCTCCTATTTACTGCTTGTGACTTTAAGAAAGTGATTTCATCTAATAAGCCTCAGTTTCCACATTTCTAAATTTAAGATCTTAAGCACTATAATCTCTAATGTCCCTCCAATATTTAGACTCCTAAATCCTCCTGAAATCCAGAGTTGATTACCCACACCAAAGGTGCTAAATAATAGCAAAGTTTTGTGTCAGCTTCCCTCCTTTGACTGTCATTACCCTGGTACAGACCTCATACTTCATATATGGATAATTGCAATAGCTTGCTACTTGATCTCCATGTGACAGACATTATCTCCAGCATACCATCTATATCTATATCCATATCCATATCCATATCCATCCATCCATCCCTCTATCCATCCATCCCTCTATCTATCCATCCATCCATCCATCCACCCATCCATCTATCTATCCATCCCTCTATCCATCCATCCATCCATCTATCTATCCATCCATCCATCCCTCTATCCCTCTATCGCTCTATCCCTCTATCCATCCATCCCTCTATCCATCTATCTATCTATCTATCTATCTATCATTTCTTTGCACATAATTCTTTGCTTACTATCTCCTCCCTTATACAATTCCTTGGGACCAGACTGTTTTTACCTTATTTTATATCTTCAGTGCTTAACCAGGTGCCTAGAAGAGAGTAAGTACTTTGTAGACACCTGTTAACTGACTACCTAATTGTTATGCTTTAGTAGGAAGAAGACTGCCCTAAAAACATAAAGAACCAAGTTCTAATTCCTGTTATATCATTTGGTAGCTATATGACCTTGGGGACAATGTCTAGAGGATGACTTCTTTGAAACTTTTATCCATGTTCAGTAACATGTTGTTATTCAATCATTTCCATTGCATCTGACTCCTGGTGACCTTATTTGGAAATAGGGGAGTGGTTTGCCTTTTCCTTCTCCAATTCATTTTACAAATGAAGACATTGAGGCAAAAATGGTTAAGTGACGTTCCTAGGGTCATACAGTTAATAAGTGTCTAAAACCAGATTTGAACTCAAGTCTTCCTAACCTCAGGCCACTGGGCCACCTAGCTTTGCATAGTGAAACAGGGATAATTAAAATTGTGTTGCCTCTTTTATGGAGTCGTTGTAAATGTTAGAAAACATGTAAACTATAAACATTGGGCCAAAACTACATAAATGATATCATATTTTTTGCATTTATACTTTTATTAAAGTATTTACATACTTTATATACACATGTGTATATATATTTATATATAAAATGTAAAAGCTACTGTATATTGGACAATAAAATAAAATAAAACAAATAAACAAGCACTTAAACTGAAGGTTACCAGGTCCTAGCTGAACAATATATTCATGCACTTCTGGGCCTGTAAATGGAAAAGATATGAATGAGTCAAAGCAGGAAAGGCTAATAAGAGAGTTAAAATGATTATTCTCTAGAAGTTGGGAACTGGAGCCCTGAGCCCTGGAGAGTCTCAGCACTTCTCTCTTAAGTTTGTCACTTAGCATTGTGATGTTTTTTTCTTTTTTTGTCATATGATTATTTTATTGTTTTAATTTTTTTTGTATTTCTGCCAAATAGTCTAACTAAATTATAAACTCCATAAGGACATAGACTATGCCTGGATATGGTCTTTTGATTCTCCTATTGGGCCTGTCTAAGTACTCGGAATGTATTGTAAGCATTTAAAGGACATTTATAGATCACTTTGGATGAAATCTCTACTGAATTAATGGTATGTATTGGAGAACATAAGATTTACCTGATTTTTCTTCATCTAAGGAAAACTCTGGTCTAAAAGGAACTATAGAAAGAGAAGGAATCCTTTTTAGATAATCAGATATATGAAGGTTTGCCGTGGGGAGAGCTTAAGTGTAGCCAACTAGAGGCATTTGGAATCAGGGAATTTTAAGTAAGAAATATCTTAAGTTTGGTTCTAAACCCACTCTTTATAGGCATAATTACCTAATTACATATGACTTGAACTTTTGATGAATGGTCACACCTGTATTAAACGGTATTGTGTTAACTGATATGATAATATGTTGTTGCTGAATTAGGACTAAATCTGCGGAGGAAACTTTCCAGATTTGTTCTAGGCCATGAAGGGGAAACCTTGAAGATTCCTTGGTAGTGCAGGGACTTCTCAGCACTGTGAAAAGAGTCAATCAGAAGCCCATACGGCAGTGGGAAATGAGGAAAGTCCACTCAACAAAATGATTAATCAGATTTTTTGACTCAATTTAAGATTCTGTTCCTTCAGACTCAACACAATTAGAAAAGAATCTACAATACTTGTTTGCCCCACAGATTAGAGGCTTTATAAGACAAATAATCATAAATTGAGAGGTAAAAGTGATCTTAGGACTCATCTACTCCAACTCCCTTATTTCTCCAAGCATTAATGTAGTTAGTGGCACATGGAGCTAGAACCTTTCTTTTAAAGCCTTTATTAGCCATGGATTGCAGTGACTAGGAAAAAAATGCTTCCTTTATTCATAAACAATAAAATCAGAATTTTATATTGATATATAAATTATTATGTAAGTTGTATTATATAATTATTATATTATATATTAATTATATTATATAAATTATTATATTATAATAAGATATTGCTACTATATGGCATTTCCATCAATGATTTTTGGATCATGGATAACTTACTCCATTTCTTCCTTAAATAAAAGTTTGCCTTTTTAATAACAATATTGTTTTACTGATTCTTTCTTTGAATGGCACAATCTCTAGAGAGTTAAATTTGAGGTTCTCCCTACTGTGCTTGAGAGACAAATGGTGGAGCTGAGGAAGCTGCGACACATTCCCAACCAAGGATTGAACAGGAGGATCACCATAAAAGATCACACAAATTGGAGAGATGAACAATCAAAAAAAAGGTGGGCAGGTCATGGGGTGAGAGGGTGGGGGAAGTGGTGTGGTCAGTCTACATATGCTATTGATACCCATGCAATGTCAAGATAACTGGAGGAAGACCTCTAGCATGTTGAAGGATTTAGGGTTAGATCCACATACAATGAGGCAGCATTAATGACTTGCATCTTTAGAGGGAGTATCCACATTGATCTCATCACAGATCCATCAAGGTATAAGCCCTGTTTATAGGCTAAGAAACAGTTATTAATGCTTCTTTTACTGGGTTTAACATATTACATCCAAAGAGCTCAAATTCATGCTTTTTCTCCCATGAAACTGAAAATAAGTCTATCTTTTTACTCCTACTTTGTTCACCAAAATACATACTTTTATCCACACAATTTTGTCCCGGCAGTAACAAGACATCCATCCTTAATATATTTAATGAAGTAAAAGCCAGGAACACAGCCTGCCACTTTGGAAACTCTAAACATAATGCTTGTCAGATAAATATAAATCTCTCAAGGCCCGGAAATTGCTTCTCCTTAGCAAACCGAATAGCTAGCAACATCATCTGACCAGAATTTTTACTAGACTATAAAATGACCTGCTATGAAATAGCAGATCAAGCCTGCTTTTAAAATATCACCAATTACTTAAGTTTATAAAATCAGAAAGAGGAAAATGTGAATTATTAGGGTGAGTTGTGGCTTTTTTATTTCATTCATTTGACAAATGATCTGGGGGTATAAGAAAGGAGGAAAAAGAGAGAGTTTTTATAGTACACTGTGCTAGAAAAGACACACTGGAATATAGGAGGAGAATGAGATGATAGAGTAGTTAATATAAATAGGTTTGTGACTGAAATGAGGTTTTTGGCCTTTCATGCATAGTGATTAAGCAAATGGATATAAATCCTATAATCTTAGCTGTCTAGGCCTTCCTTGGGTTATCTCTAGAGGTCCTTCTGTTTCCATCAACATCTGTCACTAAGTCTATATTACTGTAATTATCCAAATCATGTAGACTCTGAACCTGCATTTGCTTTGACCTATCCAGTGAAAAGGTGAGTTTTGGGGCCCGAGTTTTCCATACTGGTATTATAGGCACAGATTACTACAGCCTAGTCCTGTGTGTTAGGGAAAGTCCTACAATGCCAGGTATAACTGGAATTTTTCAGGGTTGGGCAGGGTCATACTGGAGTTTTGTGATAATGTTAGGGTAGGGCGGAAGATGAAATTCAGTAGCTGGCTGTCTTTTCTTCTCTCCAAGCACAACTGGAAAATCTCAGACCATCCTATAGGCCAACAAATTAGGACTTGAATGAACCCAAGGTGGTCCTAACTTACTCTATTACCCATATCCAGTAACCAATCACTAAGTCTCCACTTCACCAAGCAGAACTGACATGTAATTGTTGGATCAAGATGTCCTAGGGGGTCTCTGCCCTATCCTAACTGTTTAAAAGGAATATTTTCTAGCCTCAAAGCCTCTTTCAGTTCTTTCTTCCTTTGCTACTACTAAAGATGTCTTTAAAGTGAGTTCTAGAAATTACAGGGCTATCAGGAGGGAAAAGGGAGGAAACAGAATAGAACAAGGTATGTTTTTGTGTGAGAAAATTGTCCACCCTATCTCAAGATACTCTTCCCTCACTTTGGTATTTCGATAATTCAGTGATCTATTTGAGTTCATTAGTCTAGTTACTCCCCTTCTCCCTCTGTCTGCCAGTTTCCCCTGGGTACTGCATCCATGACTTGGTGGATTATGTTTAGAAATCCTAGTGGCTGAAATTCTTCACCGTGCAACCAACCTGATGATGAGTCTCTGTAAATGTTGGTTCTCAGATAACAGACATCCAGCCTGTGGTCAGGCCTATTCTAAAAGCCTTTTCAACTTGAGAAAAACACAAAGTAGGGTTACGTACTCTGAGTATAGCCTTCAGTAACCCTTCACATTCTGTAGGCTGTCCATGCCTCAGATGAGGCCAATAAGCTGAGCATTTCACTGAACCCTTCCATAATAAGGCAACCCTGCTGAACTTTCAGGCATTAACCTTTAATGCCTGTCTACTGTATATTATATATTATGTAATTGTATTAGGTACTATTTGGGGAAGGAAGGATTCTAAAGATATGAATATTTTATCATATTTATTATCTTAATTTTTATTAAATATAAAATATAATTTACAAAGATAAAAATATTAAAAGATAAAGATATAAAGATATAGGTAGAGATATTAAAGATGCATTCTCCAGAAGCTTAAAGAGGGTGGCCTACCATAGATTGAACACTGAATAACTCTAGGTCCTTTCTGGCAGTAGCACTTTATAAATCATCTAACTCAGTGATTACCTTTAAGTGGATGACCCAGCAACTTGGTGGTGAAAGCACAGTCAACAGAGTTGCTTTGGAATTTTGGCTTTTATATTTATTCTCTAAGTGATCTTAGGCAAGTCATTTCATTCCTATGAACTGAAGCTTTCTATTCTATAAAATGGAGATGACAATTCCTGTGCTACAGGGTTGTTGACAGGAAAGTGCTTTGTAAATCTGAAAAGTGTGATCTCAATGTGAACCCTTTTCTTGGAGTGATTCCATCCAAGACATTCACCTTAGGTACTCTCTGCTCCCTACCAGGCAGGTCTCCTTGCTTAAAGTTTCCTCAGACCAGTGCAGGGGGTGGGCTGGGGGAAAGGGGAGAACAGAGACTCTGCGAGACCTAGAACAGAAAACAGAGATCAGGAACACTTGCCAGCTCCAGGTTTCCAGCTGTAATAATAAGCCAACTCCAATCTGCTCTGCAATCCTGTCATATCAGACTTTGCCCTCCCCTTTCTAGGTGGTGTTAAATGATCTTATCAAGAGGAACTGTTTACAGACCATTAAATCCAAAATAGATGATTGTGTCTCTACCAGACCTAATGAATAATGCAGACAACCATTCTTCGAGGGCCCTGCTGGGGAAAATAGGGCTGTTAGAAGTAGGGATGGCGATCATCTGTTCATTATGCAAATATTCTGATTAAATTATAGGAAAAAGTATTTTCTGTTAGTGTAAAATTACGTATGTGGAACCAAAACTGATTCCTCTAATTGACCTTTTCCCTTCTATAGAACAGGAAAGTAAATGCTAGAAAATTTGGGTTTTTAAAAAAAATATTAATTTCTCTTTGACTTTTCATTTACATCATTATCACACGATGAACCCTCATAACATCTCTTCCCTATGTCCCCTTAACTTGTCCTCACAGCCGCCGTCCTAGGTCAGGCCCTTCACACCTCCCACTTGGTCTATTGAGGTAATATGCGAATTGGCTTTCCTGCTTCCCACTTCAAATCCTTCCTCTACTTAGCAGCCAAAGTGCTTTCATTTAAACTCAGGTCTGATGGTGAAATCCCCAAACCTCACCTACCTAACTCCGGTGACTTTCTAGAACGTTCTTTGGCATTTAAAGCTCTTCCGAAGGTGGCACCTTCTTGACTTTCTGGTGTTCTTACGCTTTCCTCTTCTCCATACAACATACAATCTACAATGTCCAGCAACATTACCATCCCAGCCCCGTTTCTCACGTCCTGCCACTCCATTCTTTACTCCTGTTCCTCCTTAGAGTTTTATCCTAACTCCACCCATCCCTTTTACTCTTCTTTCTGGAGTGTCTGTTCCGTGGGCAACAAACTTCCCTTCATTTTAAATCTTTTCCTCTCCCATTTCTTCCACTTACTAATTCTTTCTAAAACTTGGCTTCCCCTAATGACACAGCCTTCTTTGTCACACTTTCTCATAATAGTTGTGCCTTCTCTCACTCTCTTTGGCTCACTGGTTGAGGTGGGGGAATTAGAATACTCCCACTGACATTTCTAGATTCTTCCTTTCCTCCATCACTCAGTAACTTCTCTTCTTTTGAAGTTCATGCTCTTCACATCTACCACTCAATCAAAATTCTAGTAGTTATCTACAGACCACCAAGGTACTCTCCTTTGCTTCCTCAATGAGTTTGATACCTGGATTATAATTTTTTTCTCCTCCTAAACTCCTGCCTTTATACTAGGAGACTTCATTATAAATACTGATCCTCCCTCAAATACATTAACCACTTAGTTCCTCAATCATATTAACCACTTAGTTCCTCAGTCTACTCACCTTCTTTGAGCTACTCTTGCTTCCCACCTCAGCTCTACTCTTAACTATGCCATCAACCAAAAATGATCACCTCCATGGTCAAGAATTCTGAAATCCTTTTATCCAACCAAAATTATTGTCTTTTCACCACTTGGTCTGTGTTCCTTTACATGACTCTCAAGCTGGGAAGGGAGGAGCCTTCTAGGAGCAGACCAAGCTACTTGAATGAGGACCCAGCCAGTTAGATAACTCAACTTGTCCTCTCCCTCTCCATCTCCTCTCTAAAAGAAGATAAATTTGTATGGCCAGAAGCTGCCCAGTTAATTTGGGGTTTACTGGCTAGATTGCTTTTCTTTCTTCCTTTCCTCCCTCCCTCCCTCCTTTCCTCCCTCCCTTCTTTCCTCCCTCCCTTCTTTCCTCCCTCCCTTCTTTCCTCCCTCCCTTCTCTCTCTCCCTCCTTTCCTTCCTTCCTTCCTCTCTTTCTCTCTCTTTCACAAAACCTTAAACCCAGTTCACTCTGAAGCTCATAGATTGGAAGCTCATAGGTCTCTGCCCAAGTTCCACACAATGGCTGTATTTTGGGCCCTCCTGGCTTAGAGTGAATGTCTATGGTAACTGTTTCTCTTTGGAACAGCAACCCTGGGGGTCTTCCCCTCCCAGCTTGATTTTTTTTCTTTTTTTCTAATTAAAGGGGCCAATCCTTTACTCATTTCTTAAAGATGCCTATTCACTGAATGGGTGTTACCTCATTCTAAGTAAGTACCTGAAAAGGCCTTAGCCTAAAAGGGCCAGGATCTCCCATTGCATCTTGGGTCATCTTGAGTCATCCTGGTGAATATTTGATCACTGAATCCAGTGTGATAGCAATCAAATTAGGATTTTTGCTGCTTTTGTTTTACTAAAAATGCCTCTGATTGAATAATGTGATTAAAGATCTTTCCCACATTGATGGGCCTGCCATTGTGGGAAGCTTGATTAGGGGAGTTGTTTGTAGGAGGGTCCGAAGTACGTTTTGTTTTTTCTATTGAGACACTGGTTTAGAGGGTTATGCCCTCTAAAAATTGTAAACATACTCTGAGGGTGAGGTTTTACTTTGGGGCTTACTGACTGGAAATATTTGTTTGGCCAGATAAGGACTCTGGGAAGCTGCTTTAAGGAGACCCTTCCCTCCCCCAAACTTTGCGAACCAAAATGGTGGTGCTTCCCTAACTGTCTATGGTCAGACAGTTAGACCTGTCTGTTGATTTGTGATATATGTATTGATTATGGTCAGGCAGAGGGAACCATATCTGCTGACTTTTTGATTTCTCTGCATTTTCTTTGAAATTCAGGAATCTGACTCCCCTGAACTAGATGAATGATACATATGCTTGGTTAAAGGAATGACAAAGGATATGTGCTTGATTAAAGTGAGTATTAATGCCTCAAAAGTTGCCTTTCCTTTTATGAAGGCAGATCTAAGAATCTGTGAGAGTAGGCCCCCCTGTGTATGTTGGGGTGCTTACTGATACATCCAGATGGCTCTGGAGAAGAAAGTGAGACTGGTGACCTTGCACAGCCCTCCCTCACTCAAATCAAAGTCAATTGTGAATCATGTCATCATTTTCCCAATGTTGTGGTCCTCTTCGAAAATAAAGGACAAACACAACATGACCCAACTCTATCCTCATGATGACTTTCAGTCCCTTGATCCCTAGTTCTCTCTTAGGTCAGCTGTGCTAGCAGCCCTCTCTTCTTCTCCCCATATTGATTCCTTGGTAAACCAATACAATTCTATACTGTTCTCACTCAAATTTCTAGCATGCTCCAGCCCCCTTTATCATGTCACCAATTATGTCCAGTCATGACTCAATCTTGGATCACTCCTACCATTTTATCACTTTTACTGCTATACATATAGCTGCACGAAAATGGGAAAAATCATGTAAACGTTCTGAGTGGGTCTACTACATATTGATATCACATAATCTCAACCGGGCTTCCCGCTGCTAGGCAATTCTACTGTCCTTCCCTTATCAACTCACTATCCCATTCTCCACAGCAGTTCTTCTAAACCTTTTTATCCCTTTTCAAACCTTCCATGTCTCTCCTTTCCTCCACTCTCTTACTTAAGAACCTTGACTCATATTTTATATAATCATTTATATAATATATTTATATAATAATAATAAATGATAATTTAAAATAATATGTTATAAAATAAAATTATTTTATATAATAAATATATAATATAATTTTTATAATATATAGTTTATATAATAAATAATAATTTTATATAATAAATATCATTCAGGTGTCTTTTGTCACTCTCTCTTCCTTCATCCTTCACATGACAAAATGGGGCTACTCCTCACACAGGTTAGTTCCTCTTCTTGTTCAAGGGATCCAATTCCATCCCTTCTCCTCCAATAGTTTCCCCTCTGTCATTCTCACACTTTCACTTATTTTCAATCTCTCCCCCTCTCCTGGTTTATTTCCTACTGCCTACAAATAAGCCTATATCTTCCTTATCCTGAAGAAACCCTTACTTCATCCTTTCTTTTCCTCTGGCTATAGTCCTCTATCTCTTCTGAAGTTCTGCCTCTTCTTCCTCAAAATGCCTCCACTTTCTCTCCTCTCAGTCTTCTTCACCCCTTACAATCTGGCTCCCAACCTTATCATTCCATGGAAACAGCTCCATATAGTGGTACTAATGATATCTTAGCTGCCAAATAAAATAGCCTTTTTTCAATTTTTGTACTCCCTGACCCCGGGATGGGGCACCTGTGGCCTCAAGGTCATATGTGGCCCTAGGTCCTCAAGTGTGATCCTTTGACTGAATCCAAACTTTAGAGAACATATAGCAATGACAAATAAAAGGATTTGTTCTGTGAAGTTTGGATTTAGTCAAAGGGCTGCACTTGAGGACCTAGAGGGCCACATGTAACCTCAAGGTCATAGGTTCACCACCTCTGAGTCTTCCAGATTAGTTCCCTCCCTTATACTCTCTGAACTTCTCTAAATCCTATTTTTCTCCAAAAGCTCCGTGTTCCTTAAAAAAACAAACAAAACCGCCCTGCTCCATCTCATCACTTGAATACTAGGCCAACTAGCATATTTAAATTAAGCTTCTTTATCAACTCAAAGTGTTTCAGAAGAAAGATATTTCCCCACGGTGTATGATCACCGAGTGAGTAGCCTTTGGAAAATGTGTTAATTCTTTGTCTTTATCCACTACATGGTCAAAAATAGAGTAATGCATATTTCTTAACTCTAACTTATACCTAAAGAACACTAATGGTAGGATGATATCTGTGGAGTCCTTTGAAATCTTTGGAGTAAAGCATAAAAATACAAGGCCACTCATTCATTGCCTCATTTTAACCATCTACAGAAACAGCATAATAGTGGGTCATCTAAGTGGTAGACATAGAGATACTTTGTCTTTGAGATATCTTGTTTCCTTGAAATCATATTGATCTCATGTCTTTTCATGGTTAATACCTAGAGCTTGAAATAAAAAACAGTGGTTTTCCTTTCTAGCATTAGGCTTTCCATTTCTTTGTCTATTCCTAGGTATTTCAGGAAGTTTTATAAACACATAGCTAGACGATGGATGCAATCTTGAAAGGTAGCATGCTGTAGTGTAAGGACTAATTGAATTGGAGCCAGAAGACCTGGGTCCAAATCCTGTCTCTTAACCTGTGTTGGCTACGTGATCATGGGCAATTATCTCAACCTAGATTCCTCATTTAAAAAAAGGTTACAATAAGTCTTGCCAACTGTGAGTGAAGTGCTTTACAAATCTCAAAGCACTATAGAAACATGAAATATTGGAATGAAAATTCCTCATAACCTTTAAGCTCAGACAAAGAAGGGAGTGATATTCATATGTAGCAGAGATGTAGTGAAAAGTTGAAGCTACTTTATAAGCAGCAAAGAGTATTATCATTTCTATTTAGTTTCATTCAATAAGCAAGGTGTTTAAGGGTGACTTACTCATTGTCTTTCATCAGAAAGGATATAGATAGCTTGTCAAAAGTAAGAATTTATAAAATGGATAAAAAATCCACTTTAGGAAATAGCTGCCAAAGATTTTCTTCTTCTTCTTTCCCCATCCCCCAAAGTGAAGGTGAATGGGGAGTAGGAAGAGCTTTAGATATAATGGATATGTGATTTACATGAAAGATAAGATGATTTGCTTAGTGGGGGATAATATGCCATCATAGTTTAAAAGAAAGGGATTGAAGCTTTCAAGGACAGATCTACCTGCTGTGCTTTCCTTGACATGTGAAGCTTCCATAGGGAATATATTCAGTTATTTTCAGGGAAGCAGAGGCATGAAATAGTTTAATAATTGCCTATCCCATATTTGGTTTAATGACAAGTTAATTCTCATGAGGCCAAATAGCCAGTAATCTCATAGGAGAAACAAGTTCTCCTTTAGTAACCTTTGTTGCTAATTTGAAGAGACTCATTTCAAGAAACACTCAGTTATAAGGACCTAAGTGGGAATTTCAGCACTTCTACAAATTCATTTGAGTGAGGAGGAAACCGGTATAATATTTCAGGTGGGCCCAATTCTGTGCACAGGTGAAATAGACTAGAGAACAGAGAAGGTTGGAGTCTAGGTTGAGGAACCAGGAAGTTGAAGTATCACAGGAGGCACAAGTTGAGTTAGGAATACAACTGAGACAGATACTGAGCTAGTTGGCGGGGAGGGGATGGGAAGAGTGATCTAGAGATGCATGGATGGCAGCAAGACAGGATGGTGAGTGATGGTGGCAAATGTCAGGGTGGAGCTGAAACACCCTGTCCCCTTCCTGTCCCAGGTTTCAGAGGCATAAAAGAAGTAGCCATACTTGGAAAGTCACAAGGTTTTGGTGAGCCTGAAAAGATAGAGGGGATTTGAGGGGGGGGAAGGGTTGTAGGGTGAGAGGGTTTGTTAACAATTGAGATGAATTAGAAAATGAAAGAAGATAGAGACTGGGCAAGGCTGAGTTTGACAGGCAGGAAAGTGTGGGGAGAGGTAGAAAGGAAAAAAAAAGGATTTCAAAAGTCCAGAAAAGGCTGTATTATTAAAAGTACAATTTTCAAGAGAAGTGGGGGTAGGTGGTTCCCTTTTCTTCCTTTAACCTCCACTGCTGATGCCACCATTTCCTTACTCTCTCTCAGAACTGCTTTCCTTCTTAGCTCATCAAATCTGGCTGCAAAATAGAAAAGGTATGCCAGCGTAAGAACAGCAGCTGTGAGTCATAGCTCCTCACCTCTCCTTTTCTCCTCCCTATTACCTCTCACATTAATGACTTCTTTTGAGTTTTCTAAATTTTCTTCTCCCTCAACTCCCATGGGGTCACTGGTGGAAGACCTTAAGGCACATGCATCAAAATTTGGGTAAGAGAAGAAATGACGCTTCTCCAGATATTGGCACCTAGTATTAAATCCTAGCTGTTTTGTCTTAGTTTTGGCTATTCTGGGTTTCTCTTCTCTAAATGACTCTAAGCAATAAGAAATTTTAATTTTTATTTGACTTTATTTAATAACAGGAGCTCAAGGACAAATTAGTCGGTTTAATAATACTAGGCACTATAGAGATGAGTCCATCAAAAGTGAAGATTTTCTTTGATGGATGTTGTATATGTAGATTTCATCTTTGATAAGTTGGGTATACTTGGAACAGTTCAGCATAGATCTATAGTTGCCAAACTTGTATTAAAAAGGAAGCAAATAGACCAAGGGAATGAGGTAAGAATTATTTAGCTAGAAGAAATGAACTGAGACATTCCCATATATAATACTAGAACTGAAACTTTGAGGCACTGTACATCTGCTCCATTGAACAGTTAGGCCATAACTCATACAGAGGTGATACGGTTTCTAACCAGCCTAAATCCTGGAGTTCAATAATTTTACAAAAATTGTCCATCCCACTACTGTCTTTGACTTCTTGACATTAGTGGTTAGGCATCCTAATGGAACATCTCACTGAACCTCAGAAGGTGCCTGAAAATGTTAACAGAAATACTGTCATGAATAAATAAATGCCTAGCAAATGAATAAAGACCTCTCTTACCTGAGAGAAAGTAAAGGTTAAGTCAAGCATGTCAGTGAGAAATTGAAAAAGCAGGCTTTTACTTAGATCAATTTTATTTTAGAACCAGGCTATTGCTTTCCGAAATTAAAATGTTAAAAACCCACTAACTATTAAAATAAAGATAGCGTTTCCCAGAAAAAAAATCACCTAGATACTTGCATATTGTGACGTGTGTGTGTATAGAGAAAGAGTGAGTTTACACAAATGTGCATAGCATAGCCTTAGAGAAAGAGCATTATGTTTATAGTTAGAGACAAAAGACATGGGTGTGAATCTCAGCTACTCAATATAAAATATTTAAAGCTGGAAGAGACTTGAGTTCACACAGAGGTAGTATTTGAATGTAGGTTTTCTGACTAGAGAATCAGGGTTTGGTTTGTTTTTTTTCTGTAGTCTGTGCCACCTACTTACTAACTGTGTATCATGTAATTTCCTTTCCCTTCAGTTTCCTCATCTGCAATATTAGGAAATTGACTACATGAGCTTCTAAGTTGTCCCTCCTGCTTCTAGATCTAATGCATATATATATATATATACATATATATATACATATATATATATGTATATATATATATATATATGTATGTACTTTCATGGAATATGATTGACTTTTGCTAGATTGTCTAGACATGAAATTGAATGCACATTTCTGATCCATTCTGGGAACAAGATTTGAATGGAAATAGTTTATTTCTAAGAGGCTTTCCCATTTATAAGTTTATATAAATAAGGTCCATAAACAATTTAGATATGTTAAGCTATCTGTTGGTATTGATGTCTGGATTTCTTGTGACTGTTAGGGGCGGTAAGAATGGAGGAAAGGGTTACATGTGGAAATTTTTTTAAAAAATCTGAACTTACACAAAATAAAGCATTTCCATACTCATAGCAGAATATAAAACTATAAACTTCCATGCATTACATACTGCTTCCTTTAATATATATATTAATATACTCACATACATGTTACTTTCAGTAGTGTCCAATTTGTACTTTTTTTCTAAACGTCATTCTGTTCTTGTCCATTTTTTAAAAAAATGTTATAATGGCTCCCAACTCTTTTTGTTTTATATTGCTACTATTATCCCTTCCTTTACTTAAACACCAAGGGGAAAAGAAGAGGAAGAAAACTCATTTTGTGACAAACAAGCATTGTAATGAAAAACCAATCCACATAGACCACAACCAAGAATGCATATCTCTTTTCTGCACCTTGTATTCATTCCTTCTATGTAAGGAGGTGTGTAACCTGCTTCATCATAGATCCTCTGGAGACATGGTTGGCTATTGCACTCATCAGAGTTCTTAATTATTTCCGAGCTGTCTTTGCTTTACTATGCTGTTTTCATATTTAACTTGTTCTCCTGATTCTTTTCCACTTCACTATGTATCATATAACATGATCTAGGATTTTCTGAAATTATCACTTTCATAATTTCTTATGGTGCCATTCATGTACCAATAACATGTTTGGACATTTCCCAAATGTTTGAGGCAATATAATACCCTTTTAAATTCTTATTCTTTGCTTTTATCTTGTCCTCTTTTAATACCTTCTTCAGGATCAGGAAGTTTCTTTTCCTTACATTTGTTCCTTTTTCCATGTAATAGTCCTTAACAGTGCTTCCTTTTCTCCCTATACCTGGCTTGTTGCCCTTTGTAGCTTGAGGCATTTTTGCATTGAACTATTTGTATATCTGTTTGACAGGCTAGAAGTCAGCTCTCCTTTTCCCATTTCAGACAGAAATGAATTTCATCTGATAGGTACGACCTCCATCCCTTCCTCCATACTCTTTTTCAATAATAATAAATAGCTTGATCCATCATATTTTTGCATCTTTCTACCCTAATGTGTTCTTCCTTTTACTTTCCCTTCTTTCCCCCCCTTTACTCCCTGAGAATGAAGCCAGTCCCATTCCAGGGTCTCTGGTTGTTATCTATACATACATGCATACACATAAAGGTATATACCCACATGTGTATATACATATACATATATATATATGTGTGTGTGTGTGTGTATTTGTATGTATATATATATTTATATATATCACTACTTCAACATTCTTTACAGATATTAAGGTTCTGAAGGAACACTTGTTTATTTTCTCCTTTTCACAATGATAGAACTTATGGTCATATAGATCTCTAATTGTTCATGAAAATTTAGCCTTCTCTGAATTCTACATTTCAAAATTCCTTTTCATCTCTAGTCCTTTCATCAGAAATGCTTGAAAATTCTCTTTTATTTGAGGTTTGCATTTTGATTGTAGGATTATACTTTTGGATTTAAATCTGTACTTTATTTTTTACCTTTTGGAATATTTTATCCAAAATCCCCTTTCATTTTAAGTAAAAGCTAGAGAGTCTTGTATAGTCTTATCTGTGGTTTCTTTGAACTCTCTTCTCATGAACGAAACATATTTTTTTTCTTTTTGGGAGCTCTGGATTTTAAATATGACATCTATCTTTAATTTGCTCTTTGGTTGTAAGAAAACTGCCAACTTTCATTTGCAAGTTCACTTATAATTTCTTGGGATGTGCTATCTAGGCCTTTTTTTTAAAAACAAAACAAAACAAAACAAAACAACACTCCTTTCCTTAACTGTTGAACTAGATGGACTCTAATACCTATTTTAGCTTGAAATCTTTTACTCATTAAATGGGTACTAATGTTCCTCTAGTGGAAAGAGAATAGAGATTGTTGTGGAGAGGGACAGCACGGCTCCTGGCACATAGTAATTGTTTACCAAGTGTTTTTAAAACTTTGAAGTTCTTTGTAATTATCAGTTGTTAACACTTTTCACTGAAGTTGACTCTTCTTGATTGGCCCAGGGCCAATCTAAGACCAGAGCACAGATGTTAAACATGTGGCTTTACTGACCGCATAGGGCCTATGATATTTTCTAGTGTGGTCACAACCAGATTAAAATATAAATGGAAAATACTTAATAAAATAAATAAAAATACAATAAATCACAGATAATGTTTATGTGTGATATGGTTTTCCATTCAATATGGACCTCCAGGGATCCTTATGTCAGTTTAGTGGTGCCTATTTTTTTTTTAACTTGACACCACTAAACTAGGGAACCTCACAAACTAAAATTTCCAACAGGCAGTGAAATGGTCTATTACCCACTTTTCATCTACCAACACGGTAGAACACCACAGTTAATGTTAAATCATGCATACATGAATTATATTCTATCTGGATTATCTATGGAATCTCACATCTGTCTGTACTCTTTACCTCTTCCCTCCTTCCCCACCAAATATGCATTTACCAATTTAAAGAAGTAGAATGAAGCCAGAAAATTCTGGGACTACACAGAGCAGAGAAGGATGCGTGTCAGGAAACATATAACTGAATGCATATTTATGATGGAATTTGAATATGAAAAAGGATTTTGGAGTTGTTATTTTATTTTCATTTTCATATTTTTTGACTTGTGGTTCCTTTAGCATGGCAATCTCGGAAGTTCCTATAAAGTAGAATAAAATAGATCTTAATCTTTTAGTATTCTTTCTCTCCCACCTCTAATTTACACATTGTATATTTTTACATATATGTGTACATATATATGTATGTATGTGTGCGCACACACACACACACACACACACTCATTTTCTTCTCCATTCAAATGTAAGGAGGGATTATTTCATTCTTTGTATTTATATCCCCAGGGCCTAGCACAGTTCCTTGTATGTAACAGGCACTGCATAAATGTTTCTGTATTGGTTGGTAGATAGTTTTATCAGAATATGCTAAAGGATCTGGCCAGAATGTTAGCTGCACCTCCCAACATGTAATGTTCATTTTCTAGTAAAGGTAATTAAGTCTCAATCCTTTTGAAATTTTATATGTGGTTGGTTCTTGAATTGATCATGGCAAAAAAAAATCTTCTGATCTCCAGGGTGGCCATGAATTGGGATAACAAATAGAATTCATTTCACTAGAGTTTAAGATATGTGTTAACCAACTGTATGTTTATTTTTTAACTTTCTGGGATTTGTTCCTCCCTTTCATGTAGTAAGCTTCTTATGCATGGATGCATTTAACCAAGTAGGAGAATTTCTTGGAGTACTACAGAGACTCTTTTTCACTCAATACAAATTGGATGCTTGGGATCCAGAAGAAAATGAGGGTTTTAAAAATGTACAGTTTACCTGATTGGGTGATATCCTAAGTGTAGGCCCTTTCTGAAAGCCTTTTCTTTCTTCACTTTGGTGCTTGTTGAGGGTGGGGGTGGCAGCAATTAGGTTATAATCTCTTCCTTCTAAGTGGGCACAAATCACCCTGGAGTTCTCTTACTGTCTGTCATTTTGGGGAGAGAGACAGTGATCCTTTGTGGGAGATGTAAAAGAGATAACATTACACTTGCATTTCATACCTCAGACATGGTTTTTGTTGCTTTAAAATAGTCATGTCTATAGTGAAAAACAGACAACTCAGTCTCCTTTTAGAAAAATCTCAGTGACATACTTGGAATCTAACTTGGAGGGAAAATGTTTAGACTGAAGAAAACTAGCCTGTTTTTGGAGATCAAATGATTTCTTCAAACTGCTGGTAGTTATAGATCAGATGATTGCCTATACCTCTAGAGGAAGAGAGCAAAGGAAGGAAACAAGCATTTATCAATCACATACTATATGCCAATAACTGTGAGATGGACTAATATTCCATAGATCAATCAATCAATAAGCATTTATTAGGTGACTACTATATGCTGGGCACATAGTAGGTGCTAAGTTCTAGGGATGCAAAAAAAGGGACCCGCTCTCAAGAGCTTACAATCTAATAGGGGAGACAGTATACAAACTAATATATACAAAGTAGGCTATTTACAGGATCACCAGGAAACAATTAACCAAGGGAAGGCATTAGAATTAAGAGGGATTGGGGAAGGCATTCTGCTGAGGTGGGATTTTGTTGTGTTTGTCCTTCATTTTCAAAGAAGACCATGACATCAAAGCTGAGGGACTGCTGTACAAGGTCACCAACTTCACTTTCTCCTCCTGAGCCATCTGGGTCCAGTGACCAGATATTCACCAGGATGACTAGAGATGGCCCAGGATACAATGGGAAACCTTAGCCTTTTTAGATTGACCTTTTCAGGTACTCACAAAATGAAGGATGAACTCAGACCTGTGAGTAGACCTAGCTGTCTGAATGGGGAACCAGCTATCTAGGTAACCCAGCTCATCTGCTTTCCTTGGGTCTTTCTGAATCCAGTTCTGTCTATATATTATTTTAGAATTCTTATCTACTGGGTATGTGAAATGTTGGGGTATATTTACCCTAAACCTAGGAAGACTCAAAAAAGATGCCAGATGAGAAGAATAATATTGTTTAAACCTAACTTTATGTGGTTAGAAAGTTGTCTAACCCAAACCTTCTAGTATAAGTTAGGTTGACCTCAGAGACCTCCAGGAAAGCCAGATGGTTACATGGAATGTTTGGATCCCTCCCAGGTCTTGTTTTGAGTCCACTTCAGGCTCATGTTTTGAGTTCCCCAAATTAGATTGAATATTTATATTTACCTGCTGATATTCATCTCAAATTGCCAATCAGGGAAATGTTCTTATATTTTTGACTGAACTCTACACAATAGCCCGCTCCTCTGACAAATGACCCAATAAATTCTTTCAAAAATGGTGGACAGAAGGAACATACCCATTCTGCTAGTGAATAAAATTTGACTTTTTTGAGATCATTTGTTTGTGAAGGAGATGATTAGATTTTACCTTTTGACAAAATAACTGAGGGCTCTCAATCCTAAGGGAGCACTAGTCAAGCCAGTTTCACTTTGGTGGCTTTAATTAAAATTTCAGGCTCTCTGTCATTCCAGCTGTAGTTTATCCTCAGCTTCTGAAACTGGTTCTTGAGCTCTTCAAAAGCTGCATTTCTCCATATTCTGATTACTGACAAGGTCATGGGGAGGACACATTTCTGAGCATTCCAAGGAGATTATACTTGAACTTGCAAAAACTGAAGCCCAATTGATAAAGGTTTAACTGCATTAATATTAAGAACTTGATTCCGTAGAAGCCTGGTAAGGTAAGCTAAGCTCCAGGTACTGAGGCTTATTTTTTTTCACATGACTTCTTTCCCTTGGAAAAGCTCCAAATCGTCTTATGGAGATTAAAAAGTAATAAAGAAAAAAGTTAAAAATCACTGAGCTTCAAAAATCACACTTTCATGGGATATATATTTTGCATCATACTCTGCAGCTGGTTGAAGGAGAAGTTTTCAAAGTCAAAAAAGTCCCCCCAGCTTCCTTTGTATTATAGAATTTTTGAAAAGGGTTCCCAGGTCATCCTAATCTGGTGTCCTGATGGTTTCGCCCAGAGGTAGGGAACCTACAGCCTTGAGGCCACATGTGGCCTGCTAGATCCTTAAGTGCAGCCTTTCAACTGTGTCCAATTCTGTAAAAGGATCTAGAAGACCATATGTGAACTCAAGACGGCAAGTTGCCAAACTTTGAACTTTACTCTGAGTTCTCGAAGGCTGAACCAGTGGATCAAAAACTCTGGCAAACTCTAGCAAGCCTTAAAGACAACTACGGGACAGAGGATGGGTCCTTGGTGTATTGTTGGAGAATCTGCCTAGCCCAGTTTGAAGAGGCTCATTACCAGAAAGGATAGTTTGGTCCCAACAACTCAGGAAAATTTCCTACTAACATGTGGAAGCATCATAGCATCAGAAACTTATACCTAGAAGAGGCCTTAGAGACCACTGGGTTCAACCCCCTCATTTTACAGTTGAGGAAACTGAGGTCCAGAAATAATTTGGCTAGGGTTACGCAGTAAGTGTCTGAGGTAGGATTCAAACTCAGGAATTCTTGACTACATTGTGCAACTTTGCAAGTTATACCAGGCCCTGGTGAGAAGAGTTATTTCTTATTCTTGTTGAGTGCAAGAACAGTCCATGGTTGGCTTTAGCATAAACTGCTCATCTGGAAGAATCTTTATTCTGAGTTCCATTCCTGGCTCTGACACTGACCTTGTTCGAGTGCTTAAGCCTTTTCTGTTGTTATCCTCTTTTATGTATTTATTAATATCACACCTAAATTCGATTAGAGGGATATTCTAAATTTTAATTATTAATTAATTAAATTAAAATTAATTGTTAATGTTTTAAAATAACGATCCATTTCTCTTCCATGATAAATATAACAATGCCTAGAGAGGGAGAAGCATTGTCAGGTATACTATGAATTTGATGCCATTTTAGTGATACATTTACAAGGATAGCTTCAAATACATAAGTGCCTGGCATATTGTTATTGTTCATTCATTGTATCTGACTTTTTGCCATCCCATGGACAATAGTGTCCATGGGTTTTTCTTGGCAAAGATACTGGGGTGGTTTTCTGTTTTGTCTCCAGTGGATTAAGGTAAATAGAGGTTAATTGACTAGTCCAGGATCACACAAGTACTAAGTGTCTGAGGCTGGATTTAAAATCTGGTCCTCCTGACTCTGGGCTCAGAGCCACCGAACTGCCTGGCACATAGTAAACATGCAATTAATCACTATCGAATGCTTGAGTGCTCATTTGAGCACTCATTGATTTACTTTTTTTTTTAAAGCACTTTAAACAACTACAGTGTTAGAACTCTTACTTTGAAAAATTTTACAACCTAGATGTAGGAAGAGATTTCAGGGGACTGTCTAAAACGAAATATGGAAATATTCTTCAAAATGTCAACTTTTATCTCTCTTCTATCTTGTCTGTGCTTGGAGAATTAAAGCAGAGATTATCTATGTCTATTCTTCAAGATCAGTTTGATATAATCTATCCCACCTCCTCTTCACATGGTGACTGTGACCATCCTGTCCAGGGAGCATACAGGAACAAGAAGTATTAAAGGACTTATTCAAATTTGTTGGGAAATCTGCACTTAATGGGGCAGTAACTATTGCAGAGAAACAAGAACACGAATTGGAGTAGTCTTGGTCTACCTGATTTATCTGGGGTATTAGAAAAATGTTAAACTATAAGATCGTTGACCCTCCCATCTAAATACATGTAAGATAGACAAGGTTAAAAAAAAACAACTTAAGTTAGGAAAGTTGCCCACCTGGTGTTGTAAATATCGCTAGGAAGCACAGTCCAGATGTTCAAAGGTGGCAGAAAAATAATTAACCTTGTTTACAAACATAACAGCAATCTGACGAATAGATCCTCTTTCCTAAATATTTCTTTTTTGTCTTCAAATTTACTTTCTTTCTGTCCACAGATTTTTATTTAATTAAATTTATCTTAAATTTTATTGATTCATTTTATTTCATTGTTAGTAATTTCTGGAAATGTTCCCTCATCCTTTTCTCACTCCCCATATTTAACCATCTCTTGTAACAAAGATACACAATTAAGTAAAACAAGCCCGAAACAAAATTTACAATTTCTGTGATATTATGCCCTTGTAGTCATACTATTCTGCCATGTGGAGAGAGTTTGTTTCATTATCTTTTCTATTGCATCACAACACATCATTTTATGTCAGAGTTCAACTTCTTTTCAATGATCACTGTATTTACATTGTTTTCATCATTGTGTATGTTTTTCTTTATCAATTCATACAAATCATCCCATGTTTCTCTGAATTCATATTCATAATTTCTTATTGCATAATATTTGATAAATGCATATTCATGTTTTTGTTTTTCCTAGCCGATGGTCTTAGTTCTTGTTCTTGGCTACCTGAAAGAGTGTTTTTAAGAAAGTTTTGCTATATGTTGGTGCTTTGTTTTTGTCTTAGATCTCCTTGGAAGTATGTATCAAGTAGTGACTATATGGTAGCTCAAGGGGTGGAAACCATTCATTTTTAGGTAACAGTTCAAAAGCAAAATAAAAAAATGCCCATCATTGAAATGCCTATCTAGTTATATCATCTCCCTCCTCCTACATGACAAAATTCAGTATCTCTTCTAGGAGCCAATGTAAACTCTCTTATTTGATATTTAAAGGTCTTCATAGCCTGACCTCTACTCTCTTTCCATGCCTCTTACATATATATTATGCCCTGCCATTCATTTTAAGGTTGAACCATACTATCTTTCTTACTGTTTCTCAGATGACATTTTATCTCCCACCTCCATTTGTATATATCTAGTACATATATAGTTGTTGGCAATGTGAACTCCTGAAACGAAGGGCATGTTTTTTTTTTTTTCACTATCTTTGTATACTCACCCCTCAGTACTTTGCTAGGACAGAGTAAGTTCTTAATAAATGCTTATCGATTTACTGATCTATGACTTTTCATTGGCTGCCTTCCATGCCTGGAATTATCTCTTTCCTTACTTCTACTTCCCAGGCTTCCTTCAAGAGTCAGATTAAGGGTTACTTCCTGTAAGAATTCTCTCTTGGTCCTTCTTAGCAGTCAGTGCCTTCCCCTATAAGGTTACCCTGCCTTTACTTTGTATTCATTTTGTACATACATAAACATATACATACATACATGTATATATTCACCTATTATAATGTAAGCTTCTTAAGAAGAGAGACTTTTTATATGCCCCCTCCCACCATAAATTAGCATAAAGCCTGGCATACAGTAAGTGCTTAATAAAATGCTTACTGATTGGTTGAAAAGTTACTGGGACTTCATTTGTACTGAGCCACCCTGCACAATGGTGTGATTAAAAAAAATTCAAGAGATGACAATGATCTTGCCTTCAAATAGTTTGCAATCTAGTTGGGAGTGTCTTATTTTGATATTTCACTATTTCTATGGATCTTCATAAACATTGATAAGTCATTCTGCACTATGACACAGGTAACAACCAGTGCCTGGTCATCTGGTGAGATTTGTGTACACATTCTCCTATAAGTCCTGACAGGAGTCTCTACCTTCCAGTGTTTGCTCTTGAGACCTCTCTTTACAGGGCCCTTCTTAGCTTGGCTTTTTCCTTCCTTCCTCATTCTTTTTACTCTTTTCTCCTCTCCATGTACTTCAGTCTATACAGTGACTCAAGCCTCCTTGAAGTTCCTCACATAAGACATTCCATCTCCTGACTTCATGCTTTTTTCACTGGAATTCACCATGCCTGATGTATTCTCTTTCCTCACCTTGACCTCATAGTTTCCCTCAAATCCAGCTAAAATCCTACCTTCTGTAGGAAGACCTTCAAGTTTCCTTAATGTTAATACCTTCCTTCTGAGATTATCTTCAATTTATTCTGTATCTAACTTGTCTTAAGGGTTACCAAACTTCATTCCCCTCTGAGTTCTATTTCTCCCTTTCTAGGCTTTGAAACTATGTTCCAAAGCAAGGACCATGTACCAAGTTCCCCATGTTTCAGTTCTCTTTCATGTGTTGTCTCCCTGCCCCCCCCCTCCATTAGAATATAAGATTCTTAAGAGAAGGAATTGTCTCTCCCTTTATTTTACTTTCATTTATTTATCCCCAGTGCTTAACGCAGTGTCTGGCATGGAGTAAATGCTTGTTACCTTGCCTTTTACGTCACTGTTTCCGGGTTGTTTCTCCCATCACACTATGATCTCCTTGAGGACAGGAATTGAATTTGTCTGCCTTTATATCCCCAGTGCTTAGCACAAAGCCTGGTTCACAGTGGGTACTTAGAGGCTTGTTGAGCTGACTCAACAGTGATCCACCCACATTCTTTCTGTTCCTGAATTTTTCTCCTGAACAGTTCTTCTTTGGTAATGTTGTATATGTGTATATTTTATATGTCTAAATCATTGATCATTGATGCCATAGAGAGGGGAGAGTGCTTAGTAAATTTAATAGATAAGTTCTGGGGAATTTCCTGATACACAGGTGAATTGACATTCCCTGAATTACAGAGCTAGTTAATATCAGATGCAGGATTAGAACACAGATCTTTAGTTGGGGCCTGAGAAGGTCCAAGCCTAGCACGTATCCACTACACCATACTGCTTCAGTACTACGCATATGTGAAAAAAGAAAATCAAAACTAGAGATGTCTAAAGTAGAAAAATATAAACCATACAAAAAACTATAATTTTAGTACTTTAAAAGAGAAAACATAGTTTTATGCATCTGAAATAAATCTGTTTTCTATTTTTAGCCATGCCAGTAAAATCACTGCAATGCTTTTGGGACATTGCACCTAATGTTGTTTAGAAACATTTTTCATTCTTGATTGTTTCAATCTAAGGAGAGTTTCAATAACATTATAAGTGGATTGACTACCACTGGTAGCTATTCACAATTACCTCGTTCTTGTTCATTCCATACATAATTAAATTTGGCAAAGCACAGACTCAAGCCCATAATGAACACTGTAGAGTTTAGGGACAGAGAGAACTATGATAATCCTCTAGCTTTGGTGAAATAAACAAGT
Source organism: Potorous gilbertii (assembly GCA_028658325.1). Lineage (NCBI taxonomy): Eukaryota > Metazoa > Chordata > Mammalia > Diprotodontia > Potoroidae > Potorous > Potorous gilbertii. Next base: position 563,649,421 of record CM053769.1, on the reverse strand, counting down.
CTGAATGTTATTGAAAGACTTTCTTCAAGGGTCACTTTCCCCAAACTTTTGCTTCTTCAGTGCTTAACAGGGAATTGGAAACATTACATAAATAAAACATTTACATTTAATTGATAAAGTGTTACCAAAGTAAAGTGAACCCCCAAATTGAGGATGGGGTGAAGTGATCTATTTTGAAGGACAATTTAGATAAAGTCTAAGGAAGTATTTCCTTCTATATCATTAGAAATCATCCAATCTACAAGGTAATCCAGGAAAAATCATCTGTAACCTATTAGGAAAAAGACATGGAAATACAAAAGGGAGACGACATAATGACAAATACATGTAGGAGGGCAATGGTATTTCTGGAGTCTAACTAAAGGAGAACTGGAGAAAAAATATCCATGTTTTTTCTAGCACAGGAGGAGTTATGTTGACCAGTGAGTATTCCAGATTGTATGTCAGGGTCATCCCTGTAGTCAGTAAGCATTTATTAAGTGCTTATTATGGGCCATGCATTGTGCTAATCATTAGGGATACAAAGAAAGGCCTTAAATGTGAAACAATACAATACAAAAAAACCCCTGCTCTCCAGAAGATCAGTCTCATTCTTTTAAGATATGAATAAAAAATTTTGAAGATCTCTTACCCTCTGCTCTATCCTTTCTAATCACTTAGCTTTCTGAATGACAGCTACCTTGTATTTTGGTCTTCACAAAGGCATAACTTCCATCTTAGATCATTAGAAATGACATTCTTGTAAAGTTGATGATAAGAATTCCAGAGCTGGATGCCATTTGTCCTTCATTCTTGAAGAGGATTACAGGTGTCACTGTTGAGGGAATGACTTGCATGTGAATTGGATTTAAGTGAGGCAGAGTTGTGCAAAGTTATCAGCCTCACTATATCTTCCAGAGTCATTGAAGTCCAATGGCAAGACAAACCCTTGGTGAAAGATCAAGGTTCTCAACCTGTAAAGTTGGGACCAAATTCTTTATAACAGACAGTTCCAACAAAGTACACCAACCTCATTAAGTCACCAGAAAGTCTCTGCCAATAAAATCCACATTTATAATAGTGATTTGAAGGAGTAAAACATAGACAAAGAATCTACAGAGAAGAATCTAATATTCTTTCCTCCAAGTATTACAAAATGTTATCGTAATAGTAGCTAACAATTGTATGTTGCTCCCTGTGTGCTCACACAGAAACACACGCTCAATCTTTACAAGACTCTCATTGTGTAAGGAGTCAAATAATTAGCATCCCTATTTTATAGATAAGGAATGCCTCAAGATCATATAACAAGTAATTAGTAAGACTGGAGTCCCCACCTGGGTCTTCTAGCTCTGCTTCATTCTAGTACTCTTGACGATGTATCTCTCTCACAGATTTTCTCTCACAGACTATGCTTTGAGTCATTGCTTGTCCAAATAGTTATGACTTTAAGCTATGGCTGTGGCTGAACTGGCCTGTGCCAATATTTCATAACTCAATCTGTCCAAAAGAGAATTTGTTATTTTTATTTTCAAACTCACATCTCTTCCAAATCTCCTTATTTCTCTTGAAAGCACCACCATTCTCCAGGTTCCATTGTAGGTATCATCCTTCTCCCAAGTTGAAAACCTTGCTATTGTCTTCAGCTTCTCAATTTTCTTATCCCACATACCTAGTCAGTTGCCATTTAGGCTCTCTCTACATCTAAAACGATTGAACTACAAAAAATGACGACCCTCAGTATGTTCTAGCAACCTCCTTTTGCCTCTGGGATAAAATATCAATTCTTCTGTTTGGATTTTACAGTTCTTAAAAACTTGGCCCCAGTCTCTTTTTCTAACCACATTATATATTACTCTCTTTACTAAACTCAGTCATGCAGTCAGTTTGGCTTCTCTTCAACCTGAAAAGGAGCCTCTATCTTCTTTCCATGTAGGTTTAAACAAGCCTGTATCATATTCCTTCCTCATCTCCTTCCACTCTGAAGATCAAGTATCTCCTTCTAGAAACCTTTCCTGAAATCTTTCTGTTGGGGCTCATAGCCTTCCCCCAGTACCTTGTATTTATCCTTGTGATATTTATTCTGCAGCTACTTATACATGCATTTATTTTCTCCAGTTGAACGTAATGTCCATACAAGCAGAGACTGTTTCATTCTTTCTGTTTGTATCTTTAGGACTTAGTGCAGTGTGTGGCACATTTTTTGGTGCTTAATCAATTAGCATTTGGTGATTGATTAATTGACTCACTGAAAGACTAGTTCTTTTCCATAACTGTGCGGTCCTGTTTTTATAATTAAGTCTTATCACCAAGGCAATGGGGATTAAACACTGTTTCTGCTACATATTGCTTCTGTGGCCCTGACCAAGTCCTTTACCCTCTTTGGGTCTTAGCTTTCTACTCCATATAATTGGGATTTGCCTATAGAGTGGCTCCAGAATTTTTGGTTCTCAGGATCCCTTTGCACTCTTTAAAAACTATTTAGCACTCCTCAAAGACATTTTCTTTATGTGGATTATATTCATGTTTACTATATTAAAAATTAAAACAGTAGTAATATTGTGAAGTGATTTTGACCTTGCAGAACTCCTGAAAAAATTTTTGGGATCCCAAGTGTCTGTGAATCACATGTTGAGGAACGCTGCATTATATAAATTTTAAGATCTTATCAAATTGTGATATGTTATTAATTAAATGCCTGCATACCACCATACTTGGTCACAGTCACTCTTCACTGTCTCTTAAATCCTTTCACGTGTTGGTCAGTATTAAGTTCATCTCTACCTTTAATGATAATATTTTGTACTTTTGATTCATGCTATTGATGTGTGGTTATTCGGAGTTTGAACCATGGCTTAGTTTTTTAAATAATAACTTTTTAAAATCCTATGGCCTTTGGAAGATAAATCTATTTTTCCCTTTTTTTATATCAATCCATCACCTACTCCAGTGTTATCTGATTTCACATTTGTTACATCATAATTTTTGACCAAACTAAAGCTTATTTAAGGAGGTAAATGGCAAAAAGATGAGACAATACATTAGCAGACAAAAAGAGTGAATATAGGTAGGGAAAAACTAGACTTAGAGATGAGTGGGGGAGGTTTTTAATACTCTATAGGAGAAATGTCCTTAAGTATTTTCCTATAAACTCTGCTGAATACATTCTCTAATGGGGAATAGATGTAATAAGGATGATTTCTGCTCCAAATTTCATTGATTTTTCTGCTGTTTTAATGTCACCAATGCTGATGGTATTTTTGCCTTTTCATTTAGACAGAAATTATACAGTTGATATTTCTGTAACATTTGCATTTTATTTTTGACTCTTTTTACTAGAAATATGGAACAATTTCCTTGAAATGAAATGTCATAAAATCTTTGGATATTGCAGATGGGTAATATGGATAGAGAAGTCTATAAATGCAAATGATCACTGATCTGGAAGAGATCAGGGTCTTCATTGAACACCAAAAGAAATGGATCCTAATTTCTGTTTACTATATAGAATATGGAGGCTGTCTATATTCATTTTTCCCATCTTACTCCTTTATTTGCTCTGATTCTGCAAGGATAATGTCATTAATGCCGCTTAAACATAACAACCCAAAGTAAAAAATTGGCTGTTTGTTTTTGGCTGAGTAACATTATAAACCTAATTTGATGATTTTTTTAATAGCTGTTTTTTCACACCATCACTGATTGATGGATGTGGAGGTTTTTGTATTTTTTTAAGAGGGGAGGAAGGCAATGCATATAAATTGTCTACTCCTACACTTACAAGAGATCTTACAAATACATATAGCTCTTCCAGTTTGAGGTCAGTAGTAAGTTCATCTCTACCTTAGCTAATGATTATTTTCACTTAGATTCAAACAGGGTTGGTTTTATTCATTGCCATACAAAACAAAATATTAAGATCTGTTAGGGCCCATAGAGAGCATCTATTCCTTCTCTCATTTTCCAGATAATAAAGACCCAGAGATACTGTGATTTGCCCAAGACCTCACACCTAGTGGTTGAGTTGGAATTAGAATTTTTCTCATCACTCCCACTAGAATTTTCTTTCCACAGTACTGCACCCAGTAAGTGGTGATTTATCAAGCCTTAAATATTTTGGTTCTTAATTTTCCTCTTTCAAACAGTAGTAGAAAAGGATACATAGAGACGGATTTTTTTTTTACTATTACTTGACAGGCTGATTATTAAATGTTAAAGTAAATATGGTACTGAATTTTGAAGCTGAAAGATCTGGATTTAAATCCTGTCCCAAACATTTGGCAAGAGACCTTAAGGGCAAATCACTTAACTTCTTTCAGCCTAGTTTCATTATCTGTAAAATGAAGTACATAGCAACATCCAACTCATAAGGTGTTGTGAAGATCAACTGAGATAATAAATGTAAAGTGCTTTTTAAATTTAAGTGTTATATAGATGCTATCTTTTATTATTGTTAGGTTGAAATCTTTTGTGAAGTTATGGATCTCATTAAGGACTCTTTGTAGAGGTGTGAGGTCAATGCAATCA
>CM053769.1:563545334-563644415 GCA_028658325.1 Potorous gilbertii | reverse complement strand
CTTGGGATGGGGGTGGGGTGAGGTGGGGAGCAGCCGGGTTGGTACGTGTCAAACATTTAGCAGAATGCAAGGCACATACCTAGCACTTAAGAAATACTTATTGCTTGATTTATTGAAAGGGGAAATGGAAATAAAATCACAAATGGCACAGCTCTAGGTCTATCCACAAAAGGAAGGGATTTAGAAGAATTTAGTTCTTTCTTCATTCTTCTTTTCACATGTGAGGACTCCTTTCTGGGGCTTCTCCTCTCTAAGCTCAAACCATTTCTTCTCCTTTTTTTTCTAAATTTCTCTGTGACAGCAGAGACCTAGAATGAATACCAAGGGAAGGCTGACCTTCCGTGTTAATTAAAAGTTGAGTACAGGAGATAGATATCCTTATGTTCTAGGTATAAAGTTATAAAGGCCTCAGGTCATATTATGCCTGACAGGTTACTCTAGTTGCTTTAAGCAGTATATTTTCTACTGTGTTCATCCTTTGTTACTGAAGAAGACCATGCCATCAGAGAAATAATGACATGACTTTCATTTGACTTTGTTTTGAGTGAGAAGGGGCTGTGCAAGTCACCAGCCTCAATTCTCCTCCAGAGCCATCTGAATCCAGTGGCCAGATATTCATCAGGATGACTGCAGATGACCCAGGATGAAGCAATTGGGGTTAAGTGATTTGCCCAGGGTCACACAGCTAGCAAGTGTCAAGTGTCTGAGGTGAGATTTGAACTCAGGTCCTCCTGACTCCTGCACTGGTGCCCTATCCAGTGCACCACCTGGCTGTTGCTAAATAATAGATGAACTGTTATCTGCTGCAGGAGAGAGTTTTTATAATAAGAATTTCACACTCTTCTTAGTGTGTTTGTGTGTGAAGAGAAATGATTATTTAAGCAAAATGAAATCACAAAGTTCATCTATAGTATATCAATTAACAGAAAATATCATGAATAGAGCCAGCCCAAGAAGACCTAGACCCACAGGATTAAAGGCTGGTAGATAGAAGGGATCTCAGGGATCAAGTCCAACCCCCTTGTTAGATAGACAAAGAGTCTGAGTGAGGCTGAAAGAGGTTAAGAGACTTGATTGACGTTGCATAGTTAGTGTCCGAGGTAAGAGTCAAACCTATGTCTCCCTCACTCCAAGTTCAGCATTCTATCCACTAATCCATACTGTACTCCCTGCTACTGATACTAGGGATATAAGTCTCAATAACTCTCTACTAAGTCATGGATGGCTTGAGATCTGCTTCAGTGAAGGGAGTTTCATTTTGTATTAAAAAATAAAAGTGACACCAGATATTTGAAAAAGGAAAGTTTCATGAAAACCTGTTATCTAGTCTCAAAATCACCATTGTGTTTTCAGATCATGATTTAGTTAAATGCACAATCCCCACAATGTTATGCTATGCCTATCATGCTGAGGGGTCCAATACTGAGTAAATAAATAGTCATGTATTTTTGTCACATTGCAAAAAAAAAAGAGTGTGTGTGTGTATGTGTGTGTGTGTGTGTGGAGGGGGTATAAATGTCTATGTTCCTAATGTCATTAATATTCCATTAGACAAGATTAGCAAGTGACAACACAGCAGGTTAGGATTATGATCTATTCAAAGATCTCAGTAATGAATATAGAACACTGTGATTTAAATGTCTAATATCAGTCACTTAACAGGAAAGAGGGGGAAAAACCCTGCTCAGGTCCCACTTGGGATCTCTAACATAGTTGTTTATTTCTCTTACATTTCTAGTCATTTATTGTTACAATCAGACATACATAAATTGCTAATAAATGTCAAATGAAGTGTAGACTTTTTTCTTTATTTTTAAGGAAAATTAAAACTTTTTTTAAAACTAAATCCCAGATGACATGATTAGAATCTACATTTCTGTAGTTTTTCAACCACAAGGAGCTAAAACATTCACAAGGTGCAGGCTTCAGACACCCCTATATGTTCTCAACCCCACATCTCCTCTCTCTAGTGTACAACATACTAGATCATTTGAGGCTGCCACTAAACATAGCTAAGTAGTCTAAATCATTGTGCTTTTCTTCCAATTTCTTATTGCCACTTGATCTGAAAGAGGAATTTTGAAGAGTAATGTAAAAATTTAATTTTCAAATTCTAAAAAAAAGGAAAGGAGAGAAAGAGAAGGGAGAGAGGAAAGGAAAGAAGGAAGGCAGGAAGGAAGGAAGGAAGGAAGGAAAGAACCCAGAGGAAAAAATTTGAGTATGATGTGACCAGTAATAAATCAGAGAAAGAATAGAAAATGAAAGGAGGGATGATGGCTCTGAAGGGCCCTCAGGGAACAGCAGCACATCAAAATATACCCATACATATGGCTATATACTGTACATATAGTGATGGGGAAAATAATGCTACAAGAAGAAACAAAAACTCCAAGAAAATGCAATAACTTTGGGAGAGGTGTCAATAGATGAACTCCCCAAGGATATGATGGGACTCTAATTACACTGGAAAAAAAAACACCTTCATCAGCAATGCCATCTAAGGTGATCTGAGAGGACTTGACAGCTCTCATCATTTCCTCCCAAGTCAACACCAGGATACTCTGGGGAATATGAGCACAGCCTTTAACTTAAGAAGCCAAAAAGAAAACCTAAGCCATACTATCAAGCCAAAGGGTTTGTTTGTTTGTTTTTTTAAAGATAGACATACACTATTTGGCATATTTCTATCCTTATAGTCCTATAGCTAATGACTAAATCAAATGCTTTTTCTTCTACATTAAGGGCTGTTTACCAATTTCCTAAACCTAAGTCAGAAGTAGAAAACTCCTTTACCATTGACCTCATGATTAATCCTAGAAGACATTTGGGCAAGAATACACAAAACATCCATCAGTAAATGTTTTCTTTTTCTCAAATTGAGGCAATGCCTTAGTAAATAAATTCCTACTGGGTTGCATGAAGGACATACAGGTTAAGTCTTTTCCAAATTATCAGTTTTAACAAAAGTCACACAATACTAATAAATAGTCAGAGGTAGGATTTGAACTCAGAACAAGGTAAGCACTCTAGCCACAATACTACAGTCTCTTCAGAGTACCAATAATTTCCATTAATAATAGGTATCAAATTTCTAAAATGATTTCTTCATATTCAATTTCATTGGCTATATCTTAATCAACTTTTAACCCTGCTCATCCAGACCAGATTAATTTGTAGCCCAGTCTCATGGACTTTTCCTGACCTGCTGGACAGAGATAATCCAATACTCAGGGACTGGTTAGCAAGAAAGCCCTTCCATAATGCAAATAATTGCCCACATGTTGAGCAAACATTCTATTATAGAAAGCCATTTCTGCTTCTTCTAAAGGCGAGTAATTTGGAATAGCTGAAATCCCCTTCTAACAAGACAAGCCTAATGAAGAGATTAGATATACCAACAAGTCGTTGTTCTCTCTTTGCCCAGCTTTGCCACTCACAAATCAATCTGTTAATATGCATCTCCTTTTCCTTCTTAGTAAAAGAAGGCTAATTCCTTTTCTTTACAAAACATTTTGAAAATAGTGAGGTGAAGTATATGTCACAAAAAATGAATACCCATGTTACATCGAATGATTCTATTATTACTAAAAGTTCCTAAAACACTAAAGCAAATGAAGCAACCTCAAAGAAAAACATCGTTAAGATTTTCCATTGACGTTGGTGGAGAGCAGGGATTCTTATCCTCAGGTTCATGAACCTGAATACGTGTGTGTGTGTGTGTGTGTGTGTGTGTGTGTGTGTACAGGTATATAGGTATGTATACCTATATATACATACATACATACATATATATATAGGTAACTATATTTCACTGGTTTCCCTTATAGTCTTGTGTATTTTGTTTTATGTATTTAAAAATATTATCTTGAGAAGGGATCCATAGACTTCCACTATAATGTCAAAGGTACCTAGGATAAATAAAAGTTTAAGACCTCTAATTCTTATCAAGAATATCAGACATAATCAATGTAGCAAGGGACTGTGATATCAAAAGTCATGGAAAGGAGCTAATGCTCTCATCTTCCCATCCAAGCTTTTCCCTTTTAAAGAAGGAAAACAAATTTAACCTCTGGGATCTTGGTTTTCTCATGGGTAAGATAAGAGTTATAATAGTTAACTTCAACATTTCCTTTCAATAGTTAAAATTATGTATTTCTAACAGAAAAACAAAGAAAAGGAGAATGAAAGCAAAGCATAGAACACTTTTTACCCCCTCAGAAGTAATGGGAAGAAATGAGAGCCTTTTAAATAATAAGTGGAAAATCATCTAGATTGCAGCTATTGAATTGGTGACAACTGGTCATTTGAGACTGGACAGTGTGAATCCCTTCTCTCCCACCTCAGATGTAAGCTGACTTGTGAGTGGCTTTATGTGATGTTCAAATGTCAATTCAATATGGAAAGCAAAAAAAAAATGTTGGAGGGAATTAGGAAATGAACAGAGTGCCAAGAGTTAAATTATACATTTTAAAATATGGACTATTGGTATTGGAAAGTTCCTTTCATCATCATAGACATCACCTGGTCCAGTGCCCCTATGAGACACATGTAGGGTCAGTTTCTTGCCAGACAGTTCATAATTCTTTCCATGATATGAAGCTGCCAGTAGTAGAAAACAATAGGACAAGAAGAAGAAAAAAATCCGTGACTGACTGAATTTTTAACTTTTCCACCAGGAGGCAGAGACCATGCAAAAGACCAGCATCTAAACTTTATGGATAAAGATCAAAACCAAATTGAAAGAAACATGTAGTTTGGCTGTCTGGAGTCACGCTTTGTTTTTTGCCTTTGAAGGCTATCTGGATATGAAGTAGGTTTGTGGGCTGTGTCTCTGTGAATTTCATATTATTCATCTGCCTTTGACATAAAGCAAACAGCTCAGCTCAGCAGTAAGTAAAACTGCCTAACACTTTCTTCTACATGTACCACTGGTCAGAGCATTTCATATATTATTCACATCACAGCTTGCTGCAGCAGTTTCAAGAAGGTCTAGAAGAAACTTGTCCTGTTATTACAAGCAAAGTAGAAAAAGGAAGCAGCAATAACTTTAGCTTTTTTAATAAAGGAAGAAGGAAAAAGCTACCCAAAATCTTTGAGCTTCAGAGAATGAGAGGCCAAAGAGTACACGTCCATCAGTTCAAAGAAAATGACATTTCCAGTCACCTGAAAATAAGTGACTAAGAGAAGAGATAGTCATACAGTTTGGGGGTGAAAAAGCCTAATTGAGCAAAAATTTAACATTCATCTTACCAACGGTTGACCGTATGCAATGCTAACATAGGTAACCAGCTACATGCTAGGACTTCAGGAGCTTTGAGAATTACCGCTTTCCTTCAAAATGCCTTTTCTATCCCTTGGTTAATGTCTGGAAATCTTGGTTAAAATCTGGAAATTAGTGTTCGAAAATTGTAAGCCCTGTAAAACTGCATATGTACTTGGAACAGGTAGTCATGTGATCAGTCAGTAATGCATCAGTATGAATGAGTTCTAAATCCTTTCCTGGACATAGGTTTTTGCGTTACAGCAATGGTCCTCAAACTGTTTGGCCTCAGGACTATTTTATACTCTTAAAAATAATTGAGGATACACTTTCCCACTAAAAGCTCTTGTTTATTTAGATTATATCTATAAATAGTTGCCATATTAGAATTGAAAACAACAGTATTATAATGAGAAGAATTTTGACCTTTATCTAGACCCATTGAAAACATTTAAGAACTGCTGCAACTGAGAACAGGACAACTGATAAGAGATAGCCACAAAATAGAGATAATAGAGATATTAAAAACAAAAAAAACTATTTCAAAATTATGCCTCATGCTGATCCTGCCTAGGTGTGACCAATGGTTGGCTCCTTCCATCCCTCTTTCCTTCCATTCTTCCTACCTTACTTCCCTTCTTCCTTCCATCCTTTTTTAATATGGTTACTTATTTTAGACAGAGAAGATCGTAATATTATTTTTTGAACTTTATCTAGAATATCTCACCTCTTCTTTAAAGTAGAGAACTGAAAATGATTCTCAGCAAATCTAGACAGATTCTATCTGACCAATCCCTTCTTCCATCATTCACTGTTGCTATTTGCTATTCAGTCATTTTCAGTCATGTCTGATTCTTCATCACCCCGTTTAGGGTTTTCTTGGCAAACATACTGGAGTGGTTTGTTACTTCCTTCTCTAGCTCATTTTACAGATGAGGCAAACAGGGTTAAGTTGACTTGCCCAAGGTCACACAACTAAGTCATTCTAAGTTGTTGGTCCTTTTCAAGAAGGAAGAAAGACCAGAAGCAATAATGCAGGTGGTAATTGTCTGAGACCAGATTGGAGCTCAGGAAGAGAAGTCTTCCTAACTCCTGGCCTGCCACTCTATCCACTGTACCACCTAGCTGCCCCTTTATCAAGGGGATTAAAATAAATGCTGTGTTTACCTTCTAAACTCTTTCCCCCAAAGACCCAGAGCACTGCATTTTCATTTTTAAAGGGATTAAATTTGTGTCTTCCAAAGGCAACTAAATCAAAGACAAAAGAGAAGACCACGTGTGGGAGGTTGGAAAGATTTCTGTTTTACAAAGTTCTGAGGAGCCTTCAGGTTTAGAAAGTCTTTGAGATGTTTTCTCATGGTATCCATACACACAGCTCTGAAAACATTATTTTTAGGACAGAGGAACACCTGTGTGGGTGGATCTTTTTATATGTTAAATAGAGTTGAGCAATGTGTTCACCTCTGAGTTCCCCGAGCAAATTATAAAGACTGAAGTGGCTAAGGACGTCTAAAGTCGAAACTTACAGTCTAAACTGTGGAAAATGAGTGTGGAAGACAATCTAAGGGCCTTTTTGCTCATTGAGAAATGCCAGAAAAACCTCCTGAGTGAAACCATACCTAACCCAAGTAATGCCACGTCTATGATTCCAGTGGTTTCATATTGCCTTCTTGCAGGCAATCCTGCTTTGAGAATGAGGGACAAAGCATAACCTCTAAGTAGTCTGAGTTACCATGTTGGAAACCATCTAGCCAGCTCCAATTGAGCAACTGGGCTCCACTCTCGCTCCCACTCTCTCTCCTACTTCCTTCCTGAGGATGTTCTGCCCAAAAGAAGGTAAATTTTAATGGCAGAATGCTGCCTAGTTTACTTGGGATTTGCTGGCTAGATTTCTTTCTCAAAGATCAAGCCTTAAACCCAATTCACTCTGGGTATCATGGATTGGACAACAATATGTCCTTGCCCAAGCATCACTTAATGGTTGTTTTTTGGGCCCTCCTGGCTCAGAATAAATGTAAAATGTAATTGTTTCTCTTTTGGCCAGCAACCCTGAGAGACTTCACCCATTGACTCACTTCTTAAAGAGGCCTATTCACTGAATGGGTGTTGTTGCCTCACTCAAAGTGAGAATTTGGAAAGACCTTAGCTTAAAAGGGCCAAGGTCTCACACTGCATCCTGGGCCATCTCCAGTCTTCCTTATTGATATATGACTGCTGGACCCAGATGGCACTGGAGGAGAAAGTGAGACTGGTAACTTTACACAGCCCTCCCTCTCTCAAATATAAGTTAATTGCAAGTCATGTCATCATCATCCTGATGTCATGGTCCTCTTCAGGAACAAAGGACAAACCATACAGATTTTCAGTACTAGAACTTCTGCAAGAAGTCACTATTGTAGATAACCCTTTGCCAGATCATTTTTCTCTAAGCATCTAGAGATTTGGGTAAATTCTTGAGGAGTATTCAAAACAATGGGACAAAGTCAAGAACAGATATGTCCCTAATATCAGCAGCAAACATACACAATGTCATCATTTGTTGCATATACAAAGAAAAGCAAAACAAAACTCAACTAAGCTAATATCTGAGACTTGGCCTCAGGGGAACAGAATGCCAGTCCTGACTGTCACTAGCCAAATATCTAAGCCAACATCTAATCATTTAGTTGGGAGAGAAGAGTTCAGTTTCCTGAGCTAGAAAATGAGATTTCTTCTTGATATTTCAATATTCTATGACCCTTTTTCCCCATTTCCCATAACAGAGTGATGTACATATAACAATATGCTAAAGAAAAAAAAATATAAAACCATCTTATTAATTACATTTGCCAGGGAGACCCTAATCCCTCCACTGCCAAAAGCAAAATAATTATTTCATCCTATCTTCCGGATAAACCTGGAATTATTTAGTTTAAGCCTTTGATCCCTATTAAAATGCAAATAAACTAGAAGTAATAGTACTCAAAGTAGTTATTTACACCTTGCATAAATGAAAGCCATGAGAGGGTATTGATAGGAAGTGGAGAGAGAGAATATGAAAGTATAGGGAACCTAAGTGTTAGAATGCCTGTGTTCAAGAGCCAGTATTGGATTATGAATATCCTGGCCCAGAGACAAGAACACTTGGGAAGTTAATGGATAAATCTGGGGTTGCTTTTAGAAAGGAACCTCTAGGAGGAAGAGGAAGAGTTAGAGCAGGGGTAGGAAGAGAATGAATCAACCATCAACTCAGGAGCAGGAGAAACTGCAGCTAACAATAGCTTTTCAGTGGTCGTGATGGACTGATTCAGTCTGTCAAGAGGCATTTTTAAGCACCATCTGCATGCCGGGACACTGTACTAAGCCCAGGGGATACAATAAAGACAAAATACAGTCCCTGCTCTCAAGGACTTCACAGTCCAAGAGGGAAGTAACATGGAAATGACTAGGTATGACAAGCTATACTCAGGATAAATTGGAGATAATTAATAGAGGAAGGGAGATCCCCCCAGCATTGAGAGGGATCAGCACTGGTTTCTAAAATGTAATGGAATTTTAGCTGGGCACTGAGGGAAGCCAGGAAACAGTGTATTCCAGGAATAGGAGAGGCCAGTGAAAATGCTGGAAGTGTAAAGATGGAGTGTCTTTTGCGAGGAACAGTAAGGAAGCCGTGTCTGGAACATAGGGCATTTGAAAGATGGTGATGTGTAATAAACCCTGAAAAGACCCAAACCATGAAGGATTTTAAATGCCAGCTGAGGCATTTTTAGTTTATCCTACAGGCGATAAAGAGTCACTGAAGCATTTTCAGAAGGAGAGTGGAAAAAAATAGAAGAGTCTGCTGTTTTATACAGTGTCTATATCATACCGAAACAACTACTTGAAAAACGAAAGGCAGCATGGTGGAGGAGAAAGGATGCCAGCCCAGCAATAGGAAAGCTGGGATTTAGTCCTACCTATGCTACTGTGTGATCTGATGCATCACTTAACATTTCTGGGGGCTTTATTTCCATTTTTTAGTCCATGATGGAGTTGGACTTAATCATTGCTTAGGTCTCTCGAATCACTATAATCTAATGAAATATTTTTTAAAACCATTCCACTGAGTCAGTTGGTTATAAGGTTCTGTGTGGCCATAGCTATATTGAATATATTGCATTGTACAAAAAGCTTCTACATTTGGGGTTTGTGAAATTTATGTACTTTAATTTGAGGGACAGGAAACATAATGAGAATACTGATGAAAAAGAATGCTCAATTTTCTACCAAAGAAAATCTATCCCCAGAGACAGGGAATTTTTATTATCTTTTCAATGACAAATTGATTCACTGTACAGGACTTCATAATATTTGAAATTAGGAACATGGCATTAAAGTTCACAAACTCATCATCATAGTTACTATTCATTTCATCTTGATTGCTTTAGCAGGAATTCCTGATTAAATCTGTCTGCCCCTGTAATTCCTGCAGATCTTTTTAGATTTTTTTTTCTGTGTTTAGAATTGAAGAGAGTCACCTTGGTATGGAAGACAGGGCACTGAAAACAAATTTTAGACCTGATTCAGCCAAAGCTGACTATGTGACTTTATTCACTTCTCTTCTGTTGGGTCCGGTTTCCTCGCCTATTATATGAAAGAGTTGGACAAAGAAGTTCTGTAAGGCACCTTTATCATATATGTAGCATTGCATCATTCTAACTTTATGGCTTGACTCTGTTAGTAATTTTAATAACTAGTCACATTTTGACTATGGCCAAATGTTCGTAAATTGCTTTCCCAACCACAACCCTGTTAATAAGATACTAAGAGTGTTATTATTCCTGTCTGCAAATGGGGAAACTGAGGCTTGAAAGTGTGACTTGCTCAGAGTCACACAGTTAGTGTCAAAAATCTAAGTGTCCTACCTTTCATCCCCAAATGCTTTTCATTTTAATTATTTCTTTTCCCTCAGCTCTTTCATTCTTTTGTATCTTTCATTTAAGAATAATACTACCGGAGCTTTGAAGGAAGGGTCAGTACTTTATTGAGTTATTTCTAAGGCCATGAATTTTTTGCTGCTTATTTCTTTCCAAGTTGACATAGACTCAGAAATAACTTTTCTTTAGACCATGTTATTCAACCAATTCCTAATCTACTTAATAATATTGTTTTCTTGCCAACATTTCTCTATCTTTTCCACAAGAATAGCATGAGCAACTTTGCATTGCTATTCTGAAATCTAAACCATATCGACAGAATTCCCTGTTCTACAAGTCTGCTAAGCCTGATAAAAAAGGAAATGAGGTTAAGTTTGCATAATATTCTTGCTAGAAGCCTCTGTAGGTGAATGTGGTAAACTTGGAATCAACAGATTGTTGGTGGAGTGGAAGGATCAGGGAGGTTCAGTCTCAGATTGATTTTCCTTCCACAGATAGTCCAAACCAAAGGCTGCATGACTGAGGGATACAGAATTCAGAGTATAATACTCTCATCAGAGAGGAAGGAGATCGTATGGACTGGTGAGGCACCATTTGGACCCTTTATGTTCTCTATATTCTGTACACTGAAATAAATACTGTCTGGTGCCTCATACATATTATGACCTTGAATGCTTAAATAGGAACCAGAGACTTTTCCTCCATGTATGGACCTCTAGGTTACGGGACTTTTCCCAAGGAAAATTGTGGGTAAGGGCAAAATGAATCAGATATTTTATTCTGGAGAAGCTCCCAAGTTTGAACTCAGACCATGTAACTTCAGATTTTAGGGTACTGTGCCATGAATTACATATATTAAATAAAATATAATTTGCTGTTATTGGATTCCTGCTCAATACCATTGCACAGATGAGAGCTGGGAAAAACTTTTTGCTTTAGTGCTTGACAAGTAAAGATAAAGGAGTAAGATAGTGTAAAATTACAAGATAAAGCAGGAAGTCTATGGTAAATACAGGGTGTCTCAAGAAAGTATTAGTGCAGTTTTCAGCTTTAGTACCCTAGAAATGCACTAAGATTTTTTCTGTCACCTTGTGTAGCTTTGCTCAAAGACCCTTAATGTATTGAATAGGCATGGAAAATAAGAATAGGCATGAAAATTTGACTTAATACCTGGCTACAAGACCACTAATAAAAACTACTAAGGATTGGGCATCCTGGAAATTCTAATAGGATGAATTTAATAGGAAAAAAATATATAAATTCACGTTTGGCTTTAATGAACATATTAACTATGTATAGCACAGTAGTATTTCATGGTATGTATCAAAATTTGTTTAGCCTTCCCCCAATCAATGTTTATCCATTTTATTTCCAATTCCTTGCTACTACAAAAGTACTTCTATGAATAATTTTGTGTTTGTGAGGACTTACTTTTAATTAAAGACTTCCTTGGGCCACGTCTAGCAATCAAATATCTGGGTAAAAGGGTATGAACATTTTAGTCACTCTCTTTGAATAATTCTAAATTGTTTTCAAGGACACTTGGACAAATTCACAATTCCACCAGCACCGTGGTGTCTTTCCTACAAATTCACAACTCCCATCATTTTGTGATCTTTGTCAATTTGTTGGATGTGTAATGAGAACTCTGGGTTAGTTTGATTTACTTTTCTCTTGTTATTACTGGTTTGGTTTCCTTCATACACCTGTTAGTCATTTGCAGTTCTTTTGAGAACTCTCTAAGTCCTTTGATCACTTATCTATTGCTGAATGACAATGATGAATACAGAGACACACAGAAAGACTTATATGAATGGATGCAAAGTAAAGTAAAGAATGAGAATAACAACATACAGAATATATGAAAACAATGCAAAGGTAAACAGCAACAAAAATGCATATGTAAATGCTGCTGAATTTTAATTATCAAATTTGACTGCAAAGAAGTGATATGAGAAAACATACCTTTTCAAGAGTTGTTCAACACTTGATTTAATGTCAGACTTTTCAATATGTTAACAAGTTTGGTTTAACTTTTTTCTTCCTCTTTTTAAAAATTTATTATTATAAAGAGGTTATCTCTCTGAGAGGCAGTGAAAGAAGGAGTGTGATATGTATCCTCCTAAAAGGTAGTATAATCTTACATTGCATAAAGAAGGTCATAATGACCAGGAGAGGACATTTAATAAGCTGGATCACATCTGGAGGAGGACAGTCAAAATGGTGAGGGGAATGGAGATAATACCACATGAAAATCAATTAAGAAAACTAAAGGTATTTAGTCTAGAGAGGAGAAGGAAAACTTAGGGGTGACCTGCTAATTGTTTTAAAATATTGGAAAGGTTTTCATGTAGAAGAGTGATGATACTTACTCTGGTTTCCCCATAGGCCAAAACTAAAGACAGTGGGTAAAGTTAAAGATTAGGGTTTGTTTTACAAAAAACTTTCCTAACAACTCACACTATTTAAAAGATACTCGCAGCAGCATTGGCTCCCCTCACAACAGGGAGTGGATAATGACTGATTGGGGATATTTGAGACAGCATTCTATTCCAAGAAGTGTGGAACTATATAGCATCTGACAAGAGCCAGAAATACCATGAAATTGCCCAGGACCATGTGGCATGAGTCAGAGTGAGTCAGAGCAATGGGCAGATTGCTGTTTCCTTCCCCCTCTGGAATACTTGCCACTGAATCAGCCTTCTACCCCTCAGGGCCCTGAGTTTTCAAATCCTCCTTCCAGTCTGCTTTCCAAAACCTGTCTTGCCATTCTTCTAAGAGATATACATAACAGCAGGAGCCTATAGATGAGGAGAGCAGGATGGAGAAAGGAGATCAGCAAGGAGGAATGATCAGTGATTGAGAAGGAATTTGCTGAGTGTCTTTCTCCTCCCAAGAACAACCTCTTACTCAGTTTTAAAAGGGAATAGTAATATTTGCACTACCTACCACAGAGGGTGGTTGGAAAGAAAGTGTTTTGTCAGCTGTGAAGTACTATAAAAAGTTGACCTTAACATGACATACTTTTACTGGTACCCACAAAGTTCTTGCACTTCTAGAAAAGGGGACAGGCAGAAAAGATAAAGAATAGGTGAATAACTACAAAAGGGCCACTAGTTTAATGAATAGTAGTCTATGCCCTGATAGTTTATAGCTGGGCCTTAGGGACCACCTATTCTAACCCATTCATTTAATAGATGAGATGGAGGCCCAGAGTGGTGGCAAATTGCCCAATACCAGTCTTGAGATATCGGGGTTTTCTACTCAATGACTTTTCCACTCAATTATCCTAGCCCCACAACAACATCCTTGTCCTTTAATTTTCTTTATGCCTGAATTGTAAGTAGGATCACAGCCTTGCACGTAATAGATGCTGAATAAATATTTGATGAATGAAAATGGATGAATGATCAAATATATTGTGCAGACAGATAAGTCTTTCTTATAATGTTCATGGGGTCTAAAATAATGAACCTTATCCTACATTACCAGAGAGGAAATTGAAGTTGACAAAGAGGTGATTAGCCCTAACTGCCCACGTAGATAAGACATGGAATGGAACTGGGGGTTCTTCCCTGTATCCCCTGTGCAAATTATCAGAAATTTCTCTCATTTAGAGGAAGGAAATGCATTCTCTTTCAGGTTTAGGACTCAGTGTCTCATGATCTAATTCTATGTATCTAATTCATATTTTAAAAATATGCTTATATTCTTGTCCTTCCCTAAGGCACTAGGACATGGAGATGTGAAATTATATCTAAATGAATGGATTATAGGAAAATGATAATAGGCTTATTAGAAAGAATATTTTCACCTTTGTATTTCTAACATCTGCAATTTCAGGGGCAGCTAGGTGGTGCAGTGGATAGAGCACTAGTGCAGGAGTCAAGAGGACCTGAGTCGAAAATCTCACCTCAGACACCTGACACTCGCTAGCTGTGTGACCTTGATCAAGTCACTCAATCCCAATTACCTCATCCTGGGTCATCTCCAATCATCTTGAGAAATACAGATCACTGGATTCTGATGGCTCTGGAGGAGAAGTGAGACTGGTGACCTGCACAGCCCTCCCCCACCCAAAACAAAGTCAAGTGCAAGTCATGTTATTATTTCTCTGATGGTATTCTTCAGCAATGAAGGATGAACATATATCTGTAATTTCACTGGTAAAGTGCTATCTCTAATTGAATCTTATTACAATTTAACATGTAGTTTTTGAGAGTTATTATAATTAAGAAATGCATTTCCTGAGGGGGTGAAGCCAAGATGGCAGAGTGGAAGGATGATGGACTTCTAGCTCTACCCCCATAGCCCATAAAATATCTATAAAGAAGACTCTAAACAAATTCTAGAGCAGCAGAAATGACAAAATGATAGAGTGAAACAGATTTCTAGTTCAAGACAGTCTGGAAGGCCAACAGGAAAGGTCTATCACACCAGGCTTGGATCTGAGC
This sequence comes from Potorous gilbertii, assembly GCA_028658325.1. Classification (NCBI taxonomy): domain Eukaryota; kingdom Metazoa; phylum Chordata; class Mammalia; order Diprotodontia; family Potoroidae; genus Potorous; species Potorous gilbertii. The sequence goes on along the minus strand of CM053769.1, from coordinate 563,629,806 downwards.
ACAGTCCAGCCTTGGCCATGCAGCATGGCACAGATAGGACTGGAACAGGCTTCAGAACACGGAATCACAAGTAGCAGCTGCAGTTCTCAGATTTCTCAAACCACAAATGCCAAAGACAGCTTCAAAGGTCAGTAAGAAAGCACTTTTACCTGAGGGAGAGGGGAATATGGTGTGGCCCCAGCCCTGGTCCCTGGCAGCAGCAGTGTCCATTTCTGGAGCCCTCAGCATAAAGACCCTGGGGGAACTGAGTTTATGATCTGGATTTCAGTCCTGAATGGTAGTCCTGCAGTGAGGAGGAGTGCTGGTTTGGCAGACCTGGTGATAGCTGTGGAAAGGGAACTCTACTTGCAGTTTCGGAGCAGAAAAGAGTGCTTGTGGTTGCTCACAGACAAGAGTGCAGGTCAGGAGAGGAATAGACTCTTCTCCCTTGATTGTACCACATTGGAGGAACCAAGAACTTACAGGTCCCTAGAGATATCTCAGAGAACAGCTGCACAAAACCTTTGAAGCCTAGGGTAGTATGCCCTCCACTTGACTAAGGACTGAAAAGTCAAGTAACTGACTGGGAAAATGCCCCAAAAAGTGGGGAGGAATAACACTATAGAAGGTTACTTTCTTGGTGAAAAGATATTTTCTCCCATTCTTTTGGATGAGGAAGAACAAAGTACACCATCAGAGGAAGACAGTAAGGTAAAGACTTCTGCATCCAAAGCCTCCAAAAAACATGCAATAGTCTCAGGCCATGGAAGAGCTCAAAAAAGATTTTGAAAATCAAGTAAGACAGGTGGAGGAAAAATTGGGAAGAGAAGTGACAGTTATGCAAGAAAATAATGAAAAGCGAGTCAACAGCTTGCTAAAGGAGACTCAAAAAATGCTGAAGAAAATAACACCTTTAAAAATAGACTAACCCAAATGGCAAAAGAGGTACAAAAAGCCCATGAGGAGAAGAATGCTTTAAAAAGCAGAATTGGCCAAATGGAAAAGGAGGTTCAAAAGTTCACTGAAGAAAACAGTTATTTAAAAATTAGAATGGAACAGATGGAAGCTAATGATTTTATGAGAAACCAAGAAATTATAAAACAAAACCAAAAGAATGAAAAAATAGAAGAAAATGTGAAATATCTCATTGGAAAAACAACTGATCTGGAAAATAGATCCAGAAGAAATAATTTTAAAATTATTGGTCTACTTGAAAACCATGATCAAAAAAAGAGTCTAAATATCATCTTCCAAGAAATTATCAAAGAAAACTGTCCTGATATTCTAGAACCAGAGGGTAAAACAGAAATGGAAAGAATTCATCTATCACCTCCTGAAAGATATCCCAAAAAGAAAACTCCTAGGAATATTGCAGCCAAATTCCAGAGTTTTCAAGTCAAGGAGAAAATATTATAAGCAGCCAGAAAGAAACAATTCAAGTATTGTGGAAATACAATCAGGATCCCCAGGATTTAGCAGCTTCTACACTAAGGGATCTAAGGGCTTAGAATATGACATTGCTTAGGCCAAAGGAGATAGGATTAAAACCAAGAATCACCTACCCAACAAAACTGAGTATAATACTTCAGGAGAAAAAATGGAATTTCAATGAAGCATTTCCAAGCATCCTTGTTGAAAAGACCAGAAGTCAATAGAAAATTTGACTCTCAAATACAAAAATTGAGAGAAATACGAAAAGGTAAACAGGAAAGAGAAAACTTAAGGAACTCATTAAAGTTGAACTGCTTACATTCCTACATGGAAAGATGTTTTTTGTGACTCATGAGACCTTTTTCAGTAGGGTAGTTAGAGGGAATAGATGTGTGTATACATACATATATACATGTAGGTATAGGTGGGTATGTACATGTATATTTTATATATATATGTGTAGCCTTGTATGTGTACATGACTGTATTGTGTATATATAAATATACATAGACAGAAGGTACAGAGTGAGCTGAATATGAAGGGAGAATACCTAAAAAAAATAAAATTTACTATTGCGTGGAATGTACTAGGAGTAAGCAAAAGAGAGAAGTAGAATCTAGCAAATCATCTCATAAAAGAGTCAAGAAAAAGAACTTTTACAATGGAGGGAAAGAGAGTGGAGATGACAGAAAATAAATGAACTTTACTCTCATGGTATTTGGCTTAAGGAGGGAATAACATATCAATTAGATATGGAAATCTATTTTACTCGGCAGGAAGGCAAGGGGGAAGGGGATAGGAGAGGGATGATAATAGAAGGGAGAGCAAATTGGTGAAAGGGGTAATCAGAAGCAAACATTATTGTGGGAGAACAGGTCAAGGGAGAGAATGAAATAAATGGAGGGAAGGATAGGACAGAGGGAAATGTGGTTAGTCCTTCACAACATAAGTTAAGGAAGTGTTTTGCACTGTCACACATGCATTACATATATTGAATTGCTTTTTTTTTCTCAATGAGGGTGGGTGGGGAGGGAGGAAAGGAGTTTTAATAATGAATTTAAAATTTGTTTTAGCATGCAACTGGAAAATAAGACATATAGACAATGTGGTATAGAAATCTATTTTGCCCTACAAGAAAATAGAGGAGGAGGGGATGGAAGAAGGTGGGGGGGGGGGGGTAATAGAAGAGAGGACAGACTGGAAGAAGGGGTGGATGGGTGGGGTTTGCGGAGAGATGGGGAGAAAATTTTGAATTCAAATTCTTGTGGAAGTGAATGTTGAGAACTGAAAAATTCACAACATTTTTTTGTGTATGCTATAGATTTCTCAGGATGTTTTTAAATGATTAAAATGATATACATATGATTAAAGAGGAGTCAACTCTTGAATTTTTTGTAAAGACCTATTCAAAAAAGTCTTAGTAGGTTAAGAACTCCTGTACATTACAGTGAATCTCTAAAGCTTTTCAAGCTCTAAATCCCATGGAGATAGGTAACTATATAATGATAACTGCTAACAGAAGTGTTTCCCCTCATCTGGAAAAGAAAAAAAGAATTGCAGAGTAAAAATGAATACAATGTTAAAAAATTTGAATATCAACAGATAAACAAATTTGTTAACTTCTTTACTCTGTGCTCTTCTCTTTCAAGCTTAATCATATAACTCTCTACTTCTTTTCTTTTTTTTCCTTGCCTTTTCATTATACCACATAGAACCCCAGTATGATTTCTAATAAACTTCCCTTCATTCTGAATCAATTGTCATCTTATACCTTTGAAAACCTGACTCTCTCCAGGATACACTATCCTTAGACTGAGATTCTTAGCTATTTTCTCCAGTACTAGTTTCTCCTTCTCTCACATCCCTTGACAGGTTGGGCCAAGAGAAGGAGTTAGCATCCTCTTTGTTCCCTATTGCCACTTCAAGACCTTTTCAATGCTACCATTATGTTCAGGTTCACTTCATCAGTCTCTATCATGTTGTCCAAATCCTCATTGATCATATAAAGAAGTCAATGTGGCATCATGGACAGCTGATCCCTATAGCAACTAGGAGAGCTATTTAATGCCTTCCTCTTTCTGGAATGATTTGTGTGTCCTATTTTTAGAAATAGTTTTAAAACTTCTATGTTCATTATGTATTAGCCATTTGGGACAGATATGAATTTTTATAAGCTACTGATTTCCCCTAATGGTTCATTTGTTCCATAATTCCCATTATGTATCTCTCAAGAAAAATTGTGTCCTTGTTATCATGGGATTCACTCTATAGGTGTTCTAATGTTCAATGCCTAGGTACCAAGAATACTGGTCTCTGAAAGATTTGGGGTATAAGAAGACCTGCTAAGAATTCCAGAGGAGGTAGATGATGTCTGCTCCAAAAGATCTTCTAACAGGCTTTAATAATAATTCCCTGTCATAAACTGTAGAATCAGGTCAAATTGGATTCTTGCTTTTTCTCTAAACTCAGTGCTTCACATACTACTTCCATGCTTTCACAGAGGCTAATCCCTATGACTAAAATGCATTTCCTATAAATCTCAGAATCTTATCTAACTTTAAGGATCATCTTAGGTGCCATGTCCTCTGTGAATCCCTCGCTGATGACCCTCGTGATTAGGAATCTCCTCTCCCTTCCTAAATTTATCTTTAATTATAGTTATCTTAAAATGTCTTCTGTCAATATCCCATCCCTAGCCCCTAATGGGCAAAGAATATTCATTTCTTTATTTGTATCTCCAGGGCCTGGCGTACAGTAGAGATTTAATTTATCCAATTTATTTGTTTAATTGTCCTTTCCCTTTTCTGTATACCAGTAAAATACCTAAAATATATTTGGAGGATGTGGCATGCTTCAATTAGATATTTATATTACTCCTCTGAATTAAATATCCCCTATTCCTACAATTTTGACTCAAAATTTGAAGGGCACACTGTGAGACAACTGTTCAAGATATTCTGTGTATCTGAACTTCTAAAACTTGAGCTCATGAGCACCCACTAATGTGTTTTCCTTCAATAGACAACCAGATGAGGTAGCTCAATCAAAGTAAAGTCTTTTATTGGAATAACATATTGACAAAAAATCTTCCCCACAAACCTGGTGTGAACTCTTCCACAAATATACCCAGCATCAGTAGAAAGAACAGACACGTATAGAAGTCACAAGTGGAAGGGCACACATATAGGACAAACATTTAGCTAAGACATTAGTAAGGAATTTCAAATCCCACTTCCAATTCTGCAGAGTCACAGAGTTGAAGAGCTGTTAACATCCTCATACTGCTCCCATTAGATCAGGTCTCACCATCTCTTCTAGATGTTGTTCCACGGGGTGGTGGTTCAAATCCCCAGCTTCTACTGTCCTCAGCTTGAGACTCAGATGAAATCTTGAACTAGGGTAGTACTATGAACTTTTAGAAGGCAACGGAACAATCTGCTAGGACAAGTAAGGATTGTGACTCCTGGGATGACTGTCCTAAAGGATTCCAGTTCTAGCCACCAGCCTCTGGGAGCCTTGCTAACCTAGATGAACCCTTTAGATGACACATCCCCTTAGCTGAACTTCCTCAGAGTTGATTCAGGAACGTGTGTCCCTAGATTTTCCTCTCATGTTGCCTGTAAGCACATCTTCTGTGGTTTTGTGTTTATGCAGCAAGAGTTCATTGCAGTGTGCATTGGGTAGGGATGAGGAAAGAGGGAATGAAGTGCCCTGATGCTCATGTTTTTTTTTCTTCCATAGCTAACTCCTAAGAATGCTTTTTAAAGTCATTAGGGGCATGGCTGAGCCTTAGCCAGTCACCTTCATCTGGTGGCCAATTCCTTGTAATATGCATAGACCATTTATACTCTGTTCTCAGTTGTTTAAGAAAACTCTTTAATTTGGTCAGACTGCCTTGGTCTCTCTTGTTTATATTTTCAAATAATCAAATACCCATCATCACTCAAGTGCTTCCTAATAAATGAGATATGGAAACACTGAATAAATTCAATGAGGATCTGGTTTCACTAAACTAATGAAGAATCCCACAATGCTGGAAGCCCCGTATTCCTCTCCTCTGAGATGCTAGGTTTTTGACCCAAATTTTTGAGATCATGGCACCATACACTGTGAGCACTCTGAGCACAGCAATGTAGAGGATAGGGTAGCGGTCTATCAATTAATCTGAATATTCCTGGTAACATTGGCCACACTAGGAGCTAGACAGCAGCTGCAGAAATGCAGCACTCAGGCAAAGGACGTGGTCGCCCTCCACATGCCCTTGAACAGCTGATCTTAATCATTTCCAATCAGAGAAATCAGCAAAGTCCATCATTTGGAGATTTAATTATCTTTTCTTTACTCAACTCTCATAATGAATGATTCTAGGAGCTTATTAATTTTTCATTACTGAAGCAGCATACAGAGTCTACCTGCAATAAAATTCAGATGCCTATTAGAAATTCCTTTCATTCCTTGTGTTTGGGCAATGAATGAGCTGCATAGTCTCATGTTAGCATGTAAAATCTTGCTGAAATGGTGTGATGGATGGGTCACACATTTATGTACCTAAGTACTGTATCTCTGTTAACCCCTAATATTCCCAGTGCGACTTGAGCTGTATCTAACAAATGGATAGATTTCAGATTCATCTCTTAACTTGTGACGGTCACAGAATCTTGAGGAACTTCTAGAATCTTAGCAATATTGTTTTCTGCATTTCTTGTTTGCGCCTTGTCTTTTGTATCTAAATGCCACCAGGTCAATAGCTATAGGATGTAAAAAAATGTCATAGAATTCCCCCTCTTCTCTAAAAGAAAAACCTTAAAAAATTATTGCTTGGTATAATGTAGCCCAAACTGGACTGAAGCATATACTTTTTATGGGGCTATTTCAATATGATATGTATGTAATTTGAATCATTCTTTATCTTAATGGAGAGAAAACTATCCTAAGACTTCTGTGATGGATGCTTATAAAAATCATACACCTACAGAACTGGAAAGAGCCTGAGAGCTTATCTTTCTTCAACCCCTACTCAAGTCATGAATCTTAAGTAAGATAATCCTGGCAAGTATTCATACAGCCTTTACTTAAACACATTTAATGAGGAGGCACCCCCAATTCCCCCACTGAAGTTGATCACTGTAAATTTCTGATCTCTGAGGCCAAGCAGAATAAGTCCAATCAGTTTTCCACATAACAGTATATCAACTGTCTGAACACAGTCATCTTACTAAGGTGTCTTCAATCTTCAGGCTAAACAGCCTCAGTAAATTTAACGGCATCTTGAATTGCTTGATCCCCTCTGGTTCTCCTCCTCTCTATATATTATTTGTCAATGTTCCTTATAAAATGGAGCTTCCCTATTCCCAGAAAACAGTTTCCCTTTATCTCTATCCCACAGCAGCTCTAGCTTCCTTCAAGACTCAGGTTCAGGTGTGACCTTTTGTTGAGGTTCTTAAGATCTAAAATTCGGGAAACATCTTGTCCAAACCCTTCATTTGACATTTAGGAATCTGAGATCCAGGGAGGTTAAGTGACTTGACTATGACCATATATTTATCCACGGCTTCAATAAATATTTATTATACTTACTCTTCTTCATATAATCATACATTCATTTATCTTGGCATATTTTATCTCCATTCCTCCCCCACCTCAAGTAAAATATGAAATCCTTTAGGGTAGAGACTGTTGTGCTCCTTTGAAGTGAGTGTTTTGCAATTAGTAGGTAACTAATAAATATTCACTGGTTTCAAATGAATGTAGTCTCACCAGGGTGACTTATAGGATGATTACCTCTTCCTTTGCTCTAAATACTAAACATCTTTTAAATGTGCACCAAGATGATATCAACTTTTTGTTTGCTATATTCCACTATTGATGCATATTGAACTTACAGTCACTAAAGCCTCTAGGTAATATGAACTTCTTCCTAGCCATGTCCCATATTTGCACAATTGATTCTTTGACCATAAATTCAAGGCTTAACATTTAACCCTACTCATTTTCATCTCAATATTTCAATCCATCATCCGAGGCTTCTGAGATATTTTAAAATCCTAATTCAATTATCAAAAATACATCCCAGATCTTTCCTGTCAGTTTCCTGTTATCCATCCTCAAAGCTGACAGTCATGCTGACCTCTAAGGAACCGATAAAACTGATGAACAGAAGAAAATGAAGATTGGAAGATGACTGGATAGAATAACCTTCATTTCTAATACAGCACTAAATCTATGAATGGTATAGCTTGCAACTAAGATTATGGCTTTTTTCATTAGGTTTGCTTCCACTGGGTAAACCTTATACCTATCAAAGATATTTCTGTGGGTCTTTCTAATAATGCATTTGAAGGCAGTATCAGAGGATTGCTGCTGGTGCAGCACATATTACAGTAAGCCCTTGATAACAGCTGTTAATGCACTTTGTGATTGGGAATGTTGTCACAAGATAAAAACAGGCCGTCTGTAGGAATCAGCAAAATCAACCTCATTTCACACATGTACAGCGACTGACGTGTGTATAACAAGATTAGGCAATGCCCTTGTCGGTAAACTGATAACTTTCTCCAAATATCAATTCTCTAATTAGTTTATAGTGTAGCTTCATTGGCAACTAAGCAGAGGCAGGAAAGAGTAGATAGTAACTGATTTCAAAGGAACCCACTTGCTTAAAGGAGGCTTAGTCATTAAGAAGGCAGATACTGTGTGGAAAAGTCCCTGGCAGTTCTGTTTGCAGTTCTGTTGTTTTAATGCAGTTAGAAGTATGAAGATAAAGGATCTGAAAACTGCTGGCAGCCCACCCCCTTAATGATTAAAAAAAAATACCATGAAGTTCTTAGAGACTGTCTATTAAACTATAATTTGTGTTTCCTGCACAGTGTTAAAGCCTTTAGCTTATTGCTTCAGTGCATTTCTTTGAAACAAATGTGTATACTTTGGATAGGAAGTAGAGTATAAAAATAGATACTTCCTATATATGATACCCATATGGGCCCAAACCACAATGCTATGTGATTTGGACCAGAAAGTGCCATATCTTTACAGAAGGCAACAAGATGCAGATGAAAGCAAGATCATCATCCTCATCCTCATTATTTATACATTATATTATGTATTATGCAATATATTACTATTACAAAGCACTCACAAATATTGTCTGATTTGGTTCTTGCTGACACTCAGGGATTCCAAGTCTATTTAACCCCATGTTACCCATGAAGAAAACAAGTTGATAAAATTTCAAATGATTTTTGGGATCCTAGCTTTAGATCTAGAAAAGGCCATAGAGGCCATTGAGTTCAATTTCCTCATTTTACTGATGAGGAAACTGAGACCCAGAGAGGTTAAGGGATTGACCTAAGGGCACTTACTGACAGAATCAGCCAACGGAAGTCCTCTGACCCTATACAGTTTGCACTATACCAAAGTGTTGGAGATAGAAATAAAATTTCAGTGCTTTTTCCACAGCATGACATTGTCTCTCACAGATAAAAAAAAATGACAGTCATTAGATCTGGGGTGTCAGTTGCAGTATCGATAGGAGTTCCTAGCCTGTAATAGTGATTCGGGCATCTAGGATACAGATCTACCCCTGGCCAGAAGAGATAGAGGAGGTTTAAGTTGCTTCTCAAATGAGATCTTCAGATCCCCATTTCCTGAGGGGCTGATAAGCTTTTTGATTGAGGGGATTATGGGGTCCAAAATTTGGACTAGCTCAGTTCAGTAACTAATGGACAGATAATCTTGAACACCAAAGTACTAGTTTATATCCTTGCCTTTGTTAATCTGTTTGGAAATGTGTTTTCTTTGATATGAGAGTGTGGCAGGTAGGGAATAACCCCTGTTATTAAACATTTATGCAGGAGTTTCTATTGCTTTTGCTGTCAGTATACTCTGGCACAAAGAAATGCACAGATAATCATGGCAAGCTCCCAAACTGAATCAAAGGGAATTACGTGTAGGAAAGTGAGAGATACAAAAAGAGACTGACTTTTCTGTGAGGTGTCCAGGTCATTTTCTTTCTGTATCCTACACTCGTTAAGATCACTCCAATGTCGCTCAGAGGCTTTTCTAGAAAAACCTTTGCAATTTTCTAATGACAGATGTATTAGAGAATCCCAACATACTATTGTCATGTTTTATAGCTGTGTTTACTAATAGTGGAGGGCAGGCTTGTAGTCATAATTAATAGCCATCCGTACATATCCTCAAATGTTGGGTAATCTCTAAGGGGTTTATTTTCCATTAACATTTGTAGGAATAGCTTATTTCACACTAATAAAGTGCTGCACCGGATTTTGTTTTAAATGATTCCTAAGCTAATTATTAAAAAAGATGATTACCAAAAGAGCTTTCTCCACTTTAAATTGTACCTTTAAGTGGTGTGCAGTAAATGGAGACATAGAGCTGTTTCATGTTGGACTATTCTCTACATGTTATATAGCCAATTGCCATTAACTCAGTCTCTAGTGTACTCTAAAACACTGTTTTATTACAAGTTATGGTGCTAAGAACCATGGGAAATGATATGCAAATTATCAATAGTAAGTGTGACAGTTAAAACCAGCCAGACTAATCTAATGAGGGTGATCCAGCAACTTACAGGGCTATGTTTTCTTTTTTTAAGGTTAATTAGGGCTGCCTAATTATTCTAGCTAGAGAGAGTATTACCGTCTTAGAAAGCAAGTATAATTAAGTTAGAGCAACTTCCCCAAAAAGTGATATAAGTTCATAGAAAAGCTGCAGTATAACGCAGTTCTGTGCTTTGGAGATCCTAGGAATGACTTGATGCTTATGCAAATAAGTGGGAAAATAAAAACAGTTGCTTGCTGTAAAAATAGAAGAGCTGAAAATTAGGGTATGGAGAGGAGAGTTAGCAGTACGTAAGGGCCCCCATGTTTCTTAATTAACACAAAATGCTCCAAAAGAGTACCATGCCAATCTTTCTCTAGGAAGATGTTAACTTCAGTACAAATGCAACTTATGACTGCAAATTTCTCATCTTACTGTCCTGGGGATAGCTTATAAAAGAGGGCTAATGTCTCTTTTAGCAATCCCATTACCTGCCAACACATTTCCCAATTCACCTCTCCTCCTCAAAAGTATTCTTAGGAATACTTCAAACACCTTCAAAAGGGCTGCAATTTCTTTAATGGGGGTGCACACTCCACCAGTGCTGTCCATCCAGTCTTGACAGAAGGTCTTTATGAGTTACTCTGATTAAAAAAAAAATTATGCTGGTCAGCTTTCTGGAGATGAGCCTCTTTTGGTACAAAAGCTGTACTATACCTAAACTATTCGAGCTTGGAGATAATTGCCAGAGCTCCTTCCCAGAAATTATAGATTTTGAGAATCTAAATCCACTTCCTTGGCATAAAGATATACTTAGAGGATTTTAGCATAGGACACTTACATTAATACTTCACAAACAAATTATACCTATCCATCCATTTTAGATAGACTTTGGGAGCTGCCATGGCCCCATGATTTTTCACCTGTGGTCAGTTCAATGATGATCAGACATCTCCACAATGGACTATGCTGATAGTCAGATGATAGACATATAATCTGATCAGAACTGTATTGAAAGCCTATTCCTCTAGGCAGGACTTACCAGAAATGGTATTTCAGTGATGGACTTTAAGAACCACTTCCCTTTCCACTGAGGCAGCAGAGTAAGGTTTTAATGAAAAAAAAAGTCACTGTAAATATTTTAGCTACATTAATTAATTGCATTTATATTTATTTATTTCATTAAACTATATAAAGCAATTATATGACCTCAAGCTCAATTTTCTGGTATTTGACAATATAACCACAAGAGGTATTTGTTGATTAAAGGTTGAAAATGATAAGCAAAGCAGAACTCTTTACTCTTAAATGGGACCTTGGTTTCAAGGCATACTGGAGAACATTTACAAATATCCAGATATTTGAAAAACAAAACCAGCAAAAAATAAAATTTGATGGAAAAATGAGATATGGAGCAATTAGGTGGCACAGTGTATAAAGCCTAGTCAGTAAAACCTGAACTCAAAGCCAGTCTCACATACTATTAGCTATGAGACCCTGGGCAAGTCATTTAACCTCTATTTCCCTGAATGTACTCATCTATAAAATAGGAATAACAATTCACCTGTCCCTCAGTGTTGTCATGAGAGTCAAATGAAATTATAATTGCAAATAATAATTTTGCCAGGACCATAAAAATGTTAGTCATCATCATCATCATTTTGAGATTGACTCTGGACTTCAATTTCCTTATCTACACAATGAGCATGGTTGGGAAGAAAGCTTGTATCATCATCTAGGAGACAGTGAGCAAGTTTTTCTTAAGAGGCAGAGGCCTTCCTTTTCTGCATGCTACTATATACAGTCACTTTATGCTGTCTCCATACCTGAATAAAACCCTTAAAGCATGTGCAGAAAAAGAAGCAATACCTGTTACTATGAGCCTCTCTAAGATGTCCTCACGAATTCCTTTCTTTTCTACAGCAAAATACCTCTTTCACTCTTTAGTTTGCCTTAGATTGAAATCTAGGAGATGAAAGAAAGGAAAATTTCTCTCCTTTTCTCTACGGCTCTCCAGCCTACAATGAACCAGCCATCTGCATCCTCCACTTCCACCTCTTTTGACATTCTGGTTCCACAACCTCCATTTATTTACCTTAGTTAAGTAGAGTTGAAATCAGAAAGTGAAGGAGCCATATTCTGTAAATATAGATTGGTACAAAACCATTTTTATAAAAAGGTAACTAAATATTTGAACAAAGATTTAAAATGTAATTTCTCTCCTTCACCTGGCATTGTACATTCCAACAAAACTGAAAAACTGGCTTTCTTACTGTCAGAGGTCAGTACCAATGAAGGCCAAATGCAAGAATGGTATTTAAGGGTAAGAAAAACACTCTCCTTCATAAGACTTTTAAATTTGCATTCAAAAGTATTCATCCTATTAAAATGTGTCAGCTTGTCCTCCCTGTGTTTTGTGACCTTCTCCATCAGGATGGAATAGCAGGGCTCCTACTAGAATTAAATAGATCCTGGCTATGTTAGTTCTAACATAACTCTTGCCTAGGAACCACAATGGCATATGAAATTAATCAAGCTTTATATCATGGAGCTTGCATCAGATGAGAGGTTGAGGAAATAATATTTCTGGATCATATCCAAGTCCAGAAACAATTTCTCAGTGCTTTTGAATGTCAAAATAAGCCATAAGGGCAAATTCAATAAGAAAGGAAATCAACAGGCAGGAAATAGAGAGACCTTATGATATTGCCTTCCTTATCTTATACCTGATCCACACCAAACAAATGAGTCCATTTCAAAGAAGGTGAAAAATTCTCAATTAGCATATCTGCAGGCAAGAAACATGGACAGAATATTTTACTGGTTAAACAGTCTTATCAGCTGGACACTGGAAGTCCAGTTGGTGAAAGGCCTATAATTATTTTTTATCCACTCTGAAGACAATAGACTGGTTGAAATGAGAAGTAAATTGATTTGTGAACAATGTTTACCCCATTTTCTTGTCATTGTGCAGACAGCCAATTAATAGCATTAAAGATTAATTAACATGGAAGCCCAGGCACTACCTGCCAAAGAGATGATTAAACTTGGTATTATTTGTTTTCTTGCTAGCCAGGCAGGGAACATGCAGTAATTAAATAGTCTGCAGAAGCCTTCAGAGTGGTCATTACTAGGGCCACTGAGTCATTCCAAGCTATGATGAGAAAGAGCCCCTAAGATGAGCATAAATGAGGAGGCTTAGGGTAGAAATGTTTCGGCCCCACCGCGGCACCAATCAGTGTGAATTATGGGTGTCACAGTGCACTTCTGACTCACCACAAAACAGAGGGATGTTGGATAATCCCTTCATTGTCAGACAGGCTACATATGTGTGTACTTTCTTAAATTCATGAGAAACTGACATGAATAACTGGCCTGGATCCTAAAGGATCACCATTCTATTAACTGCCTTTTGTTACAAAGATCATTTTCTTCATCTGAAATCAGCTCCCCTCACAAGACTATATAGGGACTGCTCAGTTTTTTTCTCAAAAATTGGTGCCCCAAAGTACAATACTTCTAAGGATACAAATTATTCCTAATATGGGTCTTTTTGTCTTTCCCTCTTCTTTCCTTCCTTTTCTTTTCTGTTCTTTTTTCTTGTTTATTCTCATCAGATCTATTACCCAAAGTGTTTGAACTGTTTTTTCCTTCATAGTCCTTTTTCCCATAATATAATACCAGAACAGTATGGCATAATAGAAATACGTTCTTGGACTGGGAGTCTGGACACCTAGTGTTTATCCCAGCTCTGCTACCAAATCAGTGTGACATCTGGCCAGTTACATCCCCTTGAAAATTTTCAGTTTCATCTTTGGTAAAATGAGGAGGTTTGAGGATATTGTTTCTAATGTCCTTACCTGCTCTAAGTCTATGATTTTATCTTCTAGGCAGTAAAGTTTCCTTTTCTATAAAAGTAGTGAATCAGAATCATGTAAAGCTGAATTGTTTGGGCTGTTAAAATATCAACATCAAACCTATTCATTCACAGCAATATTGCCATGTAACATGGGCCAATTATTAAAGAATGATACCCCTGGGAAAAGAAAATGGATGATTTTTTTTAAATTTCTTCCTTGAAAAGATTTCAGAAGAAGGAAAGAAAAGAGGATAAATATATTACATTCATTTACTCATATTTGATTAGAATGATCATACATGATTGCGGGGCATTTCCCTGGATTACTAACAATTTCACTGGCCCTAAGCCCATCAGCTTAAGTTAGCCAGATATGTGAAGCTTATGATCCTCAAACAGTAGCTTTCTCTTTCTTGCCCAAGAACAAATGAACACAAATTCTACAGTAAGCTCATTAAAGCACCGTGTCATCTTGTTCAGCATGGATAATTATAGGAAGAAGTTAACTATTTATGATGTCCCATTTTATTGCTCAATGATAAAATGTGCTTTAAGTTCTGTTCAGCGTAAGAATTACAATGATGATTTAAAAGGCCACTGGCAGCGGAGCTTGATATTTTGTGATGTAATTATTACTACGGCTACTGAGCCATTAGAAGAAGCTGCAGATAAAAATGGGTTAGAATTTGAAATGATCTGGAACCTATTGCTATAGCACAGGAAACAGATTAAAAACAAAGAGATTACATACAAAAGTCTAGCTCAAATCAATAGATGCCAACTCTTTTCTGGTTCTACCAAAAAAAAAATTTAAAGAGATCATATTCAAAATCCTTTTGAGAGTTACAGCTTATAATATAAAAATACACTTTGCCTGACTTCACATGTATAATTGATATCATGCTGCCTGACTTCTCAATGAATGGGGAAGGGGCAGGAGGGAGGGAGAGAATTTGGGATGCAAAGTTGTTTGTTTGTTTGTTTTTTAATGAATGTTAAAGACCATTCTAGTTTATAAGCCTTGTTGGTTTGTTACATTTGCAATCTACCTGTTTATGGGTATTATTGCAAATGAACTTCTAAGGATTTTCGCCGTTAAAAGAGGGAATACCCACAGGTCTTTTGGAGTCCATTGCTAGATCTGAGAGGATACTGAAAAAGCTCCATGCCAAAGATTGAAGTGCTTCCTCACCAACGTGTATAGGTGAGTGGGTTAATGGGGTCATGACATTCATCACCTGGTGATGACTAACCTTTCTATCTTCAGCTTCTCCATTTTTAGTTGGTTGGTTTTGTTCATCTCCATAACTCCTATGCAATCCCCTTCCAGCTCAGTAGGACCTGCTGGATCTTGTGCTTTTCTGGAACCCACTTCAAGGAACCTTGGCCTCCTTGGTTGCCATGATAAGAATTCAGAGGAACACTTGGTGAAGGTAACTAGAGAAGGTTAAGGGTGAAGAGTCATATGCCAGAGATGTAAAGAAAGCAAGGAATTAAGATTGTTCATCAATTCAAGACATATATAGAGGTAGTATCATACATATAAGTAGAAAGACAGATTCAGATTCTCCTAAAAAGTAATATAATAAGATCTTACCTTAACTTTTCCTCCTTACATTTGATCCATAAATCAGTATTTAGGGGCTTCTTCCACCCTGGCTTGATATCCCAACTAATTAATTTCAACTAATTGCTCCAGCAACAATGGTGGTTGACTCTCTCCAGTCCACCACCATAAATTCTTTGCCCCCAGGAATCCAATTAATAATAGGCAGAAAATACTAATAACGGGCTATGTACAAGGTATTTTGTAAAATATCACAATGATGAAAATGATATCAAGGCAAAGAAGACATATTAGAACTATAATAAAAGATATAATATTATGAAGAATATAAATATATAAGTATTGCTCTTTGTTTAGAGTACTTTATTATTATA
Organism: Potorous gilbertii; assembly: GCA_028658325.1. NCBI lineage: Eukaryota > Metazoa > Chordata > Mammalia > Diprotodontia > Potoroidae > Potorous > Potorous gilbertii. The sequence continues at coordinate 563,614,037 of CM053769.1, read as the reverse complement.
CTTTGCTTACAGTACCATGTAAACAAAGCAAAAAAAAAGAGTGTTTCTTCCTAGGGAATCATGGAAGTCTCCATAGAGAAGGTGGTGTTCAATAGATCATGTCAGGATGAAAAGCATTTTAATAAATGAATAGGAGGTAGACTTCATTCCAAAAAGAATAAACAACATGAGAAAAACATGAAAATGTGAATGCCTGTTTGGAGAATAGCAAGTAAGTCAATTGGTTAAAATGCTAAATGCATGAAAGGGAGAAAGGTGGGAGAGTGGAATACAAATAAAAAGTCATCGGAGGTCCTTGAATGTCATGCTAAGAAACAGAATTACAGTCAATTCTATACTGTTTTTAAGTCCCTAATATTCAGAAACTTTGTTCTATAGCCAAAAGAGATACATTTGGCTAATGAATTCTCTTTTGCTATTCAAACCTAGCAGAAGGGAAAGAGATTGTAGTATGGAAAAGAAATGTTGATGGTAGTAGTATATAATCCAGATAGCTCCCCTGAAAAGTCAGGAATTCACAGTAGGCTGATCTCTTCCTTTGGAAGAGGGGAGTATCTATAGCAACCTGACACACTAAGACAGAAAACAAAAAGGAAGACTAGTAGAATTTTAAACTAAATATGGAAGAGAGGTAATAGCAAATGTAAATAAGGAATTGAGAAAGGGGATTGACTCAGGAAAGGGAATTGCAAGAAGGAAGAAAAAAAGGAAAAAAAGAAAATTAGGTATTATAATATAGAAAAAATACAACAATACAGGACACAGTGTGCCAGATAACAAAGAGGTTCTCTATCCCACACTCAAACTACTAGCTATCCTTTCATGCTCAAAATCTACAGTAGAAATTAAAATATAACTTTTGCCTTCAGTGTCTTATGGCATAACAATTCTTGTGCCTATACCAATCTAATTCAACTCAAGAAACATTTATTAAGCATCTATTGTGTGCAGAGCACTGTGCTAGGAGCTGTGGTATACAGTGACACATAAAATAAGGTCCCTGTTCTCATAGAGTTTACAGTGTAGTGGAAGTCAAGGTGCAATATAAATGCACATAAAGAACACTAATTCAAGATGTTATAATACATACAAAACAAAGACCTAAACAAAATGTTATTTGGTTTCTGAGGAGGGAAATTGTTATCAAACTGGAATCATTGGGGAAAACTAAAAAGCATATATAAAGCTCCCTTGACCTTTCTTATCTCCATTAAGAATCAACAGTAAAATATCTATCTATATCTATCTCTCTAGATATATCTATGGATCTATAGATACACATCTCTATAGACATATATCTATAAATCTGTAGATATATCTAGATAGATAGATAGATAGATACGTTTTGTCAGAGATTTCTTCCTGAAGTAAAGGGCTTGGATACATTTTAGAGGATTTCTGTGGCTCATTGCACTACCTAGATGACTAAGAACTTCAGTATTTGATAGCTCTATAACCTTCACAGGGGTAATAGCCAATTCCCTTTACATAAACCCCCAAGGATCAACAATTAAATAATAAAATTTTATTTAAAATTAACATAAACAGATAGAATGAGGAGTTAAGAGAGTAATGACAGCCATGTTGGGCAACCCTCTACCCAGGGACTTTCATAACTTCAGTGTCTTACAGTACAGTCTAGTAGTTGATGGTCAGGTGTACTCTCCTGCATCCTTGGACCCCTTCCATTGGCACTGTGTCCATCTGCAAAATGCTATCTCATAGAAAGAATTTGAGGGGCCCTAAGAGATCATCCAGTCCATTCCTCTCATTTTCAGATAAAGAAATTGAAGCTAAAGCAGGCTTAATAATACATACCTCTGGCAGAATTTAAACCAAGGTTATTAGACTCTAGTCTCAAAGTTTCTTCAAATGAACCATAGGTTCCCAAAGTGGGCATTACTACCCTATGGGGGGCACTGGAATGATCCAGGGAGACAGTAGTAGCCTCAGGTGCAATTGGAAAGTATTGAATAAAAATAAGGGGGTGATGGAAACATAATGAAAGAAGAGAAAAGAATTTTGAAAAATCATTCATACATGTTCAATCTGTTGTGTAACAGATTTGTGATTACATTATTTTCCAAATAAATACACAAAATACAAGTTATACGTCATCAGTGGTCAAGTCCACCAATAGGTCTTACGAAGCAAGTGCTGGCAGGTGAAGGTGTCATGCAATGTTGGGAAGTCCAGCATGCATCAGCAGGAATATGTGTGTGTAATGACTTGGTAGTTACTTGATGCAATGATGCAATATTGCATCATCAAGACTTCAATGCAGAAAAAACAAAAATTTCCATAAATTTTTAAATTTAAGATGCATCTTTTTAATTATATTTTTAAATAAATTTTTTAAAAGTTAAATGGTTAAAGAAAGTAGATTTTCAGGGGGACACTGAGTAATCTATTTTTGAAAAAGGGGCACTATAGGCCAAATTAGTTTAGGAACCTCTGATGTAGATTAAATTGGAGTTTTTGTTTTGTTTTGTTTTGTTTTTAGAAAGAGAGAGAAGAGTCTTTGGGGTTTAGCTGACAAGATTGGATTTGGTCTGCATGAACCATCTTGAGATGCCTTATATTTCACATCACAAATGCATTACCAACGAAAGGGAGCAAAATTCATATTTTCCAGAATGTTTTCCAATTGTCTATACCAATTTATTACTTTGCAAAGTGATTATCATGGGAAAAACCAACAGTTTATCAAATTATAGGACCATTATTCATTTTTGTTAAAAAAAAATAAAAGTAGTATTCCTTCAAGAATTAAGCAAGGGGATTTCTCGTTCACTCTAGGGGATAGCTCAGATATTTACCCAAGGTTAAAAAGCTTTGCTTAATTTTCAAGTCAGCAATTTAAGCTAAGTAAAATCACTTTTTAAAAGAGCTAACTTCCTCCTGGCTGTCCTCCACATACTGTGATTTTCTTTGTACACTAATATTTTTCACTATTAAAAAATCAAAATTTTTTCAAGAGCTGTCCTCTGGCATGATAATCCCCAATGAAATCTCCTTTAACATGCCTTTTTCCATAAAAAAAAATAGTTTTCCAGTCCATTGGGAAAATTTCAAAGAACTCAACTCATTTGAATGAAATGAAAAAGTAATTTTAACAAAGGCCACGATTTTCAATGGAACATTTCAAAAACGTGAATTAATTAAACCTTACAATATTATTAAATGTTAGTAAAATTTCTCTCCCCCACCCCAAAACTTGAAATTTGAGGGAGACAATCCCACTGAGAGGACTATATTAAAATATTTTTCAAAACTATGTTTTGAGGAGGTGAAGTTAATGGAAAGTCATGGAGATATTCTAGAATTTTATTATTTATTTTAAAACTCAATTGGGAGAACTTTTAAAAGAGAATTTATATCTGAGTTTTGGGAAGAGTCTGTGTACATGAATACAGAAGTCATATGAACAGGGTCAGATACTTTTCCTGCTCCCTTTAAATCACTTATTTGATGCACCCTCGATTCTAAATACCATTTTTTTTCTATGCTTTGTCTTACTTTCCTTCTACTTCTTCAACAACTAAGTAGTGTCAGTGTTTGGTTGTATGATCACAATTCTGGTCTCTTTCCATTACTCTCCTGTATGTACAGAAATTGACTCTAGATTTCTATGGGAGAAAATATTTCAAATTTTCTCTGTTCCATAAATACCTCTTCCTAAATTATGAAATGTTTATTAAAAGCTCAAGTGCTATGCAAAATATATGAAAATTTGGATAAATTGTCTATTCCCGGTGTTTTTACTGAGTCATAGTTGTTCTATCTTCTTCATTTTACCATTGCAAATCATATACTCATGCTTTTCTTCTTCTTAGACCATAGGAATTCCCCTCCCCACCCCTTCTATTCCAGAATGATCATGTTGGCTATGTCTAATAAAAGGTTCACAAATGTCTATCAGCCCCTGTAGGTGTAGGTAATCAGCATCATGTGCTTTGTCTTCTATAATTATTCCCTTTTCCATCTGTTCAGTACCTTCCTCCTCATCCATCATCATCAAGAAATTGATCCCAGACTTAGATGAATTTCTCTAACCTCTTCCCCATGACTGGCAGAAACAGAGCAACTAGTTGCCTCTCTGGTGTTTGTTTAATTGTCCTTTCACAGCATGATGGCTGCGGTCTTTTTTAGCAAAATTGAATATGATTATAATTTGGGTTTTAAATAACAAGAAAAGGAAATTACCCACTAGTGATTGCTTAGGGGAGCTATTGTGTGTCTATTACTCTACAGAGTGTGTCAGTGAAAACAACAGTGGAACCTTCTGAGAACAGTAAGTTCCAACCAAAAAAAGGGACAGTCTTAAGAAACTTAACTTGACACAATTTACCTGATTCATGCAAAATAAGGAAAGTTGGTATTTGTTATTAGTTACCAATATGTTGTCCCTAGAAGAAAGGAGTATGAGTGGACCCATTGTGATGCCCACCCAACATGGTAGAGCAAAAGGCAGACATGGTGGATAGGAAGCATAGTGGTCTATGTGCGCAGAAGTTGCCTAAGACAAATTACCATTTCACCATTAATCACAGTTTTCCTTCATAAACTATTTCCCCAATCTCTTTTGTATTAATCTTTCCCATTCCAATGAAATCCTTTTCCCTTAACTCCACATATAGCAATCCCTTGACTGCCATAATCGCACTCTACTGTGTATCATACTCTACTGTTCATGGGATCATCGGACCAAAGATTTAAAACTGGAAGAGACTCAGAGGACATCTATCCCAATATCCTCATTTTACAAAAGAAGAAACTGAGACCTACAGAGGTTAAATGACTTGCCAAGGTCGTAGAGGTAGAAAATAACTGAGCCACTTCTCTCAACTCCAAATTAAAAAAATAATTTCTACTACTTTATATTTCATTTAAAAATTCCTTCTTAATGTAAAGCTTACTAAAGTTGATCAGCTTCAGGATTCCACGCTTGGTAAAAATCAGCCAAGACAAATTTCTTATCGGCTCTAGTAGATGATTCAAGTACAGTAAATGTTGTGGTTGTGAACCTTTATTTCTGATTCTCAAATTATGCAAATACATGTAAATTAGTTGTTGCCTCTAGGTTTCTGGCACATTGCCAATCTATAGCCTGCAGGATTTCCATGCTTAAAGACACCACTAGCATAAACATTATAGAGGATGTGCATCAAATTACCTAAGCACAACCTGTTCTAAAACCAGTGTATCCTCATCAGAAGCTGCTAAAGCCCACCAACAGCTCAGTTTATATGCAGAGTCTAATAGCTTGCATAGAGACCTGGAAGTCAAGTTCATAATGTCCATTCCCAAGCTAGTCAGTCTCTGGTAGGCTCTCACATAAGGAATGTGTTAATTCCTTGTGGTAAGTGGCAGGTCTCCTTTTCTGTAAAGTGAGAATAGTATCTCCAAAACCTCTAGAGTGTTTAAGGGGTCTTATTTAGCATTCAGAGAAGACTTTGAGACCCTTGAGGAAATAGTTTAAACAGATTTAAAGCACTGATCTCCTTAACACTGAATATTTTACTTTTGTGATTATTAGCTATAAAAGACTTGGAAAACTGCAGGGATTTCACAGCTCTAAGATGTTTGTTTATTTTTAGCTAGAAAAAAATGTATTTTTTTTTTTACTCTCACTACTATTTTTATTCCTGTATGGTAGTAATATGAACTGGCATATTTCTGACTCATTGAGCATCTTTAAAGAAAATGGGAGAACATGTTTAAGTTTCTTTGTTAAGGTTTTTTCTTTGTTGGAGTCCTAATTTATCTGTTGGATAATTTATTAGATGGTATCAACATTGGGCAATCCATGTTATCTCTTAAGGGTAGAAATCAAATACTCTCTTGTCACTAGGAGGGATGATTTAACTAGAATTTATAACCTTTTAGCATGAGGGATCATAAATATCTGCCCTAACTGTAGGCAATATTAAAAAATAGATCAAGTTTAACCCAAATCACTGCAACCTACTACTATAGTACTCTGTGATTTCCAAAAGCTTTTCCAAAAAATCTACTACCTTCTATTGTAAAATAAGGACTTGGGCAGGATGACGGCTGAGAATCTTTCCAACTCTGGATCCTGGGGTCCTATTTTCCAAAGATCACTAAGGTGCCTTGCAGATGTCCTATGTGGCTTCCCAACCTAATAATAACAACTCATCTTGACAGTTTATGTCATTGTTCTTAGAATAAATCTAGAAAGTGGCTTTTGATAACCGTGTGAGACAGCGCCTTCATTCCCACTTTATAGAAGAAGTTTATTGGTGTAAATGACAAGTACAATGCATTACTATCTGCTTTACTACTGCACCCTAAGAAATACTGGAACTTTTTATTTACCTTGCAGTTGAATAAACACACTCTTATATGTATTGTCTCTACCTGTTGGAATGTGAGCTCCCTGAGATCAAGGACCATCTTGCTTTTCTATTTGTATCACTAATGCTAAGCACAATGTTTTGTATGTGGTAAACATTCAACCCATTTCATTCATTCATGATGAATGGCTTAGGTAGGTTTAATAACTTGCCCATGTTCACCCAACAAGTAGATGAAACACATGGGATTTGAAACCCATCTCCTGCTCCATTGCTATTCTAAAATCAACTCAGTTATATAAATGTGTTGGACATCACCATTAAGCAATATTAAGGTCAAAAAGTTCTCTCCAAATAGCCTTCCAGCCTTTGGGAAAAGGGAAGGAAGATTTAGATCCAGATTGAAACTTCAGATGATACTTTTCTAAAACCATAATTAAGTGGCTCTACAGAAGGGATCTGTTGCCCTATTTTCCTTTAACCTTGGCTGGTTCACCCACTGCTTTTTCTGGAACTTCTCACCAATTAACTATGCAATCTTTCAGGCCAAAGTCCTAATGACTGAGACCAATATGAAACTCCAAAAGTTTCTTATAAAATTTCCCATGCATTGGCTCTGAATGGATTATTGAATAGGCTGCCAAGAGAGCTAATAATTTAAATTTTTAAACTGTCATGAAGTCACACTAAGATGATAATGGTGGTGATCCAGCATTCCCTCCTAAAAAGTGTTTTTTTTATTCTCTTGTGTTTCATTCTATAAATGAATGAAAGAATGAGAGAGCATTTATTAAGTGTTATGTACAAATCACTATGCTAAGTGCTAAGGATATAAACAGAAAAGCAAGACAGTCCGTACTCAAAAAGAACTCACATTCTAATGGATGTATATGGTAGGGACGGGGGAAAACAATATAGAACAAGCAAAGATGCTAATTGTTCACATTTTAGCAATGGGTGACTTCACTAAACCACTATAGCTGTTCAATGTCTAGTTAAGCTGTTATTATAAAATGTCAGGGGGACCTAATCTGGGGAATAAGGCAGGGCTTACTGAGCTTTCATCCAGATGTCTAGTTAGAGAAACTCTTGGTCCTATGGCTTTATTTTAAAGAAGCTAATGCCACTTATAATTGTATCTGAATAGGAAAAGGGTAGAAGCATTTTCTTCTATGTTGAATTTGGGTTTAATAACAATGACCCAGTAAGGGTAGAAGCAGAGTCTTTAAAAGTTTCCTCTTCTCAGAGGGAAAGGGCACCTGATTCTAGATAGTAGAGCAACAATCAAATATAAAAGTCTTGAAGAGGAGGAGCTTTCTACCACTGTCTTCATAGTATAATGAAATCCAGATTAAAAGAGAATCAGCTGACTAAAAGGAAACCACTTGTGAAAAAGCTTTATTTGTACCTTATCTGGTCAAGAACTCAGTACTATTCCTCCAGCAGACTGGAAGGTTTAGAATGATTTTTTGTTATTGTTACTTAACCAGATCTATGAGTGGATTGGTATGTGCAACGTGGAACATGGAAACTCCCTCCATTGATACATACTAGAAACTTACTTGGTCTTCAGCTTCTCATCATTACCTGAGAAGCTAAGTAACTTGCCCATGGTCACACAATTGTTATGGATCCAATGAAGGACTTGAATACAATATTGATTTTGGGTTGATCTCTAAGGTCTCTTCCAGCTCTAATACTTTGATTTCATGAACCAGGTCTTTCAGACTTCAAGACCAATCCTCTTCTCACTACAACATTCTGTTTCTCTTATAGATTATTTTAGTAATAATGCCTAGTAGTGTTCCATCCCTCTCGATTGGAGCTTACCTTACATCCTCCGATTCCAAATATTGCATTCTTTTCACCAGGACTTTGGGGCCACTGTGCCTAGAAGGAAAGTACCAAGTTATGTAGTAAATGAGTGTCATAGGTATGTGGACATGATCCCCCAAAGTAATATTCACGCCACTGAATGCTGACTTTGGAGTCAGGAAATCTTGGTTTTAAATCTCACTTCAGACTTCATCTAGCTTTGAGGCCTTGGACAAGTCACTTAACCTCTTTGAGGTAGTTTCTTTATATACAAAAGAGTAAGACAGTCAACAGTAAGTCAAGAAGCATATATTAAATGCCTACTGTGTGCCAGGTTCTGTACTAAATACTAAGAACACAAAGAAAATCAAGATATTCCCTGCCCTCAAGGAGTTCATCATCTAATAGGGGAAGAAAATACGTAAAAAGAAACTGAAAAGAGGAGCAAAGGGAGAGAATAGAATTGAGACTGATTGGGTGGCAACCAGCTGCTCTGGACACCCTCCTCTCTGATGTCTACCTTTCACTGTCTCCAATCAGAGAGAGGAAGGGAGGAAAGGAAGGGTCTCAGGGTTAGGGGTATGAGTTATAGAGCAGATATAATTAAAGAGGACTGGGAAAATCTTCTTGAAGGAGGTAGAATTTTGCAAGACTTGAAATAGCATAGAAAAAGACAGAGAGAATTCCAGGCATGGGGGACAGCCTGGAACCAGGTGGATCACAGAAAGGAATAAGAAAACTGGAAAGATAGAAGGGAGCCAGGTTATAAAGGACTTTGTTCACCAAACTGAGAATTTTATGTTTAATCAGAAGTTAATAGGGAGCCAGTGGCATTTATTGAAAGGGGATGATATGGTCAAACCTGAATTTTAGCTGTAGGGTATTGTAATAGTCCAGACATGAGATAATGAAGACCTGTACCAAGGTGGTGGCCGTGTCCGAGGAGAGATAGGGCTAAAATGAGAGATGTTGGGAAGGTAACACTGACAACACATGGCAACAGATTAGATATGACGGGAGGTGAAAGAGACTGAGAATGTTGAAGGTGACTCTTAGATTATGAGCCTGTGTGACTTAGAAGATGGAGGTACTCTTGACAGTAAGGGGTATGTTTAGAAGGAGAAGGAATGTTGGAGGGAAAGATGAATTTCATGTTGAATTTAAGATACTTGTGGGACATTCAGTAAGATGTCTATTAAATGGTTAAATATGTGAGTCTGGATATTAGGGAGAGGTAAGCAAATCTTGGAAAAGCAAATCGGAGAATCGTTACCATAGAAATGATAGTAGATATAATAAATAGAAGATGGTCCAGGACAAAGGGAACATTCACCACTATTACCTAGTGGCCTATATGAAGATCCCACAAAAGACACTGAAAAAGAGAAGATAGATAGAAGGAGAAGCAGAGGAAAGTAGTGCCAGAGAGGAGAGAGTATCCAGGAGAGGAAGGCTACAAGACTTCTGAGAAACAAAAAAGATGAGGATTGAGGAAAGGTCATTAGATTTGTCAACTAATCATTGTTAACTTTGGAGGGAGCAGTTTGGGTTGAATGACAAGGTTTGGAGTCATCAATTATAGATGGCCTTCTCAAGAAGATTATCGACAAAATGAAGGAGACATATGTGACAATATATTAAATGAGGGTATTTGGGGGATAGGACAGATACGTGCATGTTTGTAGGCAATAAATATGTAGCCATTAGAAAGAAAGATATTGTAGCTAAGTGAGAGAGCACAGACAATAGGAGGCAATCTGTTGGAAAAGAGAGGGTGGAAAAAAGAGGGTGGAACTGAAACAGGTAGAGGAGTTTGTCTTGGCAAAAAGAGTCATTTCTTCATATAAGATAGAGGTGAAGGAAATGATAGTGGTAGAAGGCATCTAAGAAATGTGAGATCAAGAGGAGGGAAGAGAGAACTGCCTGAAAATGACCTCATTTTTCAGTGAAATATGAAGCAAGGTTCTTAACTGAGAGGGACGAAGGAGGGAAAGTCATGGGAAGATTGAGGAGAAATGAATAGGTGTGGAAAAGCTGCTATGGCTAATGGGATAGCAAATCAATTAAAGAGATGTAAAAGAATTGCCTTGCTCCAATGAGTGCTCAGTTGAGACTATGTAACTTGCATTTGTAGTAGACCCAGTCATCACAATATCATGATTTTCTCAAGCTTTGTTCAGCAGCTCATGAGGAGAAGGGAAGGCAGGGAACTGATCTCGGGCTGAGATCTGGCTGTGCAAAATTACCAATAGAATAAGAGAGTAGGATAAGGAATAGGGAGAAGAGGACATCATACAGCTGAACTGGTCCATCAAATAGTCAAGATGAGGAAAGGGGGAAGAATAAATAGTATAGAAATGATAGCACAGAAAAAACTGAGGACTGAAGTTCATGGTAAGGATAAAGAATAGATTTAAGGAATACAAGGCAGAGGAAGAGGTATATTAGTGACATACTGTGGTCAGATTAGGGGATTTCTGAGTTGATGAATATGGACATGGTAGATTCATGGTTAATGGCAAGACCAAGAGTATAAAATAAATGTAGCTGAGGTGAGGTAGAGGAGTAGGTGTTGTAAAATTAGCAAACTGAGGAACTGTACAGTTTTTGAGGGAATATTATTGAATAAGTTGAAGTTCCCCTAGTGTGAGGGAAGGAGGCATAGAGGAGAGAACCAGACTCTAAACCAGACTGAAATCACTGGAGAAAGAATGGGAGTATTTTGAAGGTCAATAGACAGCAATTACTATAATTTTCATTAGATTAGATATGGATTGAGTGTACCAAGAAGGAGGGGCAGCTATGTGATGCAGTAGATAGAGCACCAGTGCAGGAGACAGAAGGACCTGAGTTCAAATCTCAGACCCCTGACACTAGCTGTGTGACCTTGGACAAGTCACTTAACCCCAACTGCCTCATCCTGGGTCATCTCCAGTCATCCTGCTGAATATCTGGTCACTGGATTCAGATGACTCTGGAGGGGAAGTGAGGCTGGTGACCTTCACAGTCCTCCCTCACTCAAAACAAAGTCAAGTGCAAGTTATGTCATTATTTCTCTGATGGCATGGTCTTCTTCAGCCAGGAAGGACGAACACACACACACACCTAGAAGGAGGAGAAGTTCCTGAATGATGGTGGTAGGAGAAGAATCTAAGTTCCAATGAGAAACAAGGAATATTCCAATTCCCCCATGCAGACCAGTGAGTCAGGGGAATGAGTGAAAGAGTACACAGTGCTAGAAAATGGAGTCTGTGTCATCAGGAGGGAACTAGATCTGAGAGCCAGAAGATGGAAGGAATAAGAAAGGAAAATAATTAAGATGAAAGCAAGCTTGTTACCTGTAGAACAGGCATTCTAGAAAGTACAGCGGAAAGGGTAGAGAGCTTTAGTATGAGACCCTGGTGGAGGAGGGGGGAGGTTGAGAGAGGTGAATGGGAATAAAGGATTAGCCAGAGGGTGACAGAGAATAGGGTTTGAATGATAGTGGGGTTCAGAATCACTGAATAGGGAAGTTATGACCAGGTGGGAATGTGTTAGTCATTGAGGAATAAGTTCAGGTAGGTTATTAACATCCCTAGGGGTTTAACCTCAGAGTAGAGACTCTTAGGGAAGTAATCTTAGGAGAGGGGATCAGTGAGGGAAGCGAATCATATGTCACGTCCCTTCTTTCTGTGAAAGCAGGAGGAGGCCAGACAAGACCAGCCTGAAATGCAATGGATAATAAGAACTCCCACCTCACAGCGTTGGGAGCATCGAATGAGATAATGTATGAAAAATACTCTGCAGTCCTTGAGGGACCATTTAAATGAAGACCATCATCATCTTCATCCTCATCACTCATGTCTCAAGGGTTATACAACCATGGGGACTAAAAATCATTCTTTCATTTCTTAATGTATTTGACTTAATCATATATTTTTTACTTAATTTAGGTTGCATCTTAATTATTTTTTTATAAAAATGATGATATATATCAGGAAACTACAAAGAATCCAAAGTTGGTTTTTAAAATACATGAAAACAAGTTTGCTCAGAAACTAGGGATCGCCAAGGTAGAAGGCATGACTATAGCCAAAAAAATGCCCTTTTTCTAATTAACTGGTTCAAAATGTGTTTAAATGCCAGAGTTACCTTTATTTTTCTTCCATAACTATCATATTTCTGAGTACACCATGATGTCTCACATACAAATTAAACAGGAAAATGGAGGTCATAATTAAAGTGAATAGACTGAGAGAAAAACCTGTTAGCTAAATTCCAATTTGCATACTATTATGTGTGGCATTCAGGCTTGGGGAAGGACAATGGACGTAATTGGAGGATTATACCAAAGCTTGAATTTCATATGGATCATTTGATATTCTATCCGGGCTGCTAGCAAGTCATGTTGCATCAGACCAAATCCTGATTTCATCCCTGAATTGCTAGAAAAACCTATTATTACTCATTTCCTCTTGCTTCTTCATTACAGGGAAGTGGCCCCAAGAGCGTGATGCCTCGCTGCCTATGTGCCGGTATTTTATATTGTTCCATTGTTACAGAACAGTACCAGTTAATAGGAAAATAATGGAAATACGCAAATTAAATTTACCTGATGAGGAGGGAAAGACTATTTTCTCCCAACTGCAGAATTATTAATAGATACACTATGGAAATGGAAACATCTCCATTGAGGAAACTAATGAAACATGCTCTTGAGACTACAGGAATTGTCCTTCTGCCCTGAGAAATAAACATAACTGAATTTTTCTCACTGTTTGCAGGCATCTGAGTGTGGAGAGTTGAAAGGGCCAGGTGAGGGCCTAGCTTAAAAATGTGTAAATTAAACTATAAAATAAAACAGTCAGTACACTATGAGGTGATTATAGAAAGCCCTGGTGGCATTATAAAAATGTGAGGGCAAAGTCTGAACAATTTTAGATGTCCACAAAGGAGCAGAATGTTGTTGAAATTCACAGGGGGTAAGGGCTGAGATGACTTAGTCCTGAAATCAAATGGAATAAAGAGAAGAACTGGATATTTTAAAACAGCATCCAATACCTTAGGTATATTTCCCATCCTCTCCTGGGTTTTGCTAAAAGAGTATGATATCATTGCATGTTAGCCAATTTGCTGAGCTTTCTAAAGGCTTTTTCACAAAAATAATCTAAAATTAAATGAAGCTGAAAGTTCAAAAATACATTGTAAAACCCCTTTTTCTCATGGTTAAGAAAATAAATTAAAGTAGCCAGGCAAATCAATGCATTCCCATTCCTTACACATCCCATTTTCTATCCAATCCTACCCCCCAAAATGCAACCAGCTAGTAAAAAAATGTACACCTTCAAATGTGGTCCCCCATTTCCACTATTGTCAGTACCATCAACTTCTCCCCTCTCTTCTCTTATTAGTACTCTCCTATTATGTGATCTTTCACTCTCTCCCTCCCTGTCTCCCACCCTCCCTCCCACTTTCCCTTCTTGTATCCCTCCCTCCCCCACCTCTCATATGTGTGTGTATATGTGTTTATGTGTATATGGATGTAATATATCTGTATGTATGTATGATTAAGCCTATAGACTATATGCATCTGTCACTAGGTACAGTAGGATTCATTGAACCTTAAGTATCAATTTCTTTTTTTCCAGTCATATAAGTGCCTTTTATTTTTACACTACAGTCATTTTCCTATATAGCCCACAATACAACACTTCCTTGAACAAAGAAAAACAGTGAAATAAAACCAACACAGTAAACTTGTCTGACAATGTATGTGATATTCCATATCTTTGATTCCCAGTTCCCTACCTTTAAGAGACTGTGTCTTTCAGCATATGTGCTCCAAGACTAAACAGAAAGATGTAGATTTCCAGGATATCTTTCTCCAAAAGGGGCAAAAACAGGAGCAATGTTTTCAGGAGTTGTTTTAAGCCCTACATCCAGTTTCTTGAAGGTCTTGAATATGAATTTCCATGTGAGTTTGTAAGGTAATATTGAGAGCCAATTCACAGTCTTTGGCAGCAAAAGAGAAGGGAATAATGAAGAATTGTTTCCATCAGTCTCATACTTGGATATCTGAAGGAATTGTAGAGAGCTTTGCTTGTTTTGAGGAGATGAGGTTACCTTTTTTTTAATACTAGCTCTCCCTATCTCATTTAGGCTAGAAATACAGCAGCAATTCATGGGCACCAGCCCACTGCTAATTTTCAAGGAAATTTTTACCTATTCCACTTCTGACCTAGTCAGGTTTACACCTCCTTCGCCAACCTGGTGATACCCTCTGCACCTAGAGTCCCACCATATTGCTGTTAAACTTAGTATGAACACCCAATCAAATTGGCCTATCCTACCCCACACCTGCCTAGTTCAAACAATTCACCAGCCTCAGCCTCCCAAGAACATGGCATTATAAGAGTCTGTCACCAAACCCAGCCAGGATCCGTCCACTGAAGAAAATCACAAGCCCTCTATAGTTTCAGAATGGCATGTGTTGCTGAAAAATTCATCTTAAAAGGTCTCTTAGAATTGGGAACTGTGATCTTCAGATGACACATATACAGTTGATGGTCTGGCCTTTCCACTTTGGTAGGACTTCTGGGAATTTGCACTACTGAAATAGCCTTGAGATCCTAAGTTTATCTCCATACTGAGATAAAGCATTGAGAAAGATTTTAGAGGAGAAATCTCAACTGATATGTCAAAAAAAAAAGCATTCTCTTTCCTTGATGGACTGCTTGATTTAGTGATTGCATAGGTGGTTTTCTCTCATATTTATTCATATTCAGCAAAGGTAAACATAGAATAATCATGTTGCACTTCTGAAATCAAAAACTTGAAAGCGAAAGAAAGAACAAGAATGAATGAATGAAAAAAGCACTTCTTAAGCCCTTCCTATGTGCCTAGCGCTGTGCTATGCTCTGGAGATACAAACAGAAAAAAATGGTACAATTTTTATTGTCAAGGAGCTCACACTGTAGTAGGGATATACAACAAATAAAAAGAAGTTAACTTCAGAACCACCAAAAGGTCCAAGCATTGTAACAGCAAAGTGCATGTGAGCCAACCGCCTATCAGGGTATATAAGGAGGTCCAAGGACAGTGTTGAGAGTCTAGGAGATTCACAGACAGAGCAAATTGTTGGTCCTGGGAGATCTTAGGAGATATGGAGGAGGGAAAAAGCTGGAACTTAATAAAAGCATTATGAATGAACACGTTCTTCAAAAATACTGGGCAAAAATGTAAAAACATTCTTGAGCTTGAATATAAAATGCGATGGCCAACACCATGACCAAAAACTATAGGAAGAAAGGTAGATCTACACACAGTGATGCTCCTAAAGACACTAAGCACCACCACGGGAGAAGTGACTTGAGAAAAACATCCAGGACCTGGGGAAAGTCAATAATTAATAATATGTCTAGCATTCACATGAGGACAGCTATGTGGCACAGTGAATAGTGTACCAGGCCTGAAGTCAGGAAAATTTATCTTTCTGAGTTCAAATCCAACCTCAGACACTTACCAGCTGTGTTACCTTGAACAAGTCACTTTGCCTTGTTTGTCTCAGTTTCTTCATCTGTAAAATGAACTAGAGAAGGCAGCGGCAAACCATTCCAGTATCTTTGCCAAGAAAACCCCAAATGGGGTCACAAAGAGTCAGACATGACTAGAACAACCAACCAACAACAATAGCATTTCTACACAATGCACTATGTGCCAGAAACTAGGCTAAGTGCTGTTACTAATATTATCTCATTTTATCTTCACAATGAACCTGGGAAGTGGGTGTTAGTATTTTCCTCATTTCAGCAATGAGAAAACTGAGGCAGACAGAAGTTAAATGACTTGCCCAGGGTCACAAAACCAGTAAGGGTCTGAGGCAGGATTTGAACTTGGGTCTTCCTGAGTTAATACCTAATTAACATAACAATGATAAATAATAGCTAATATTAATATAGTGTTTATTATGTGCCAGAGACTGTGTTAAGGCCTTTACAGTTACCATTTCATTTGATGCTCACAATAATCCTGGGAGGTAGATGCTTTATTACATCCATTTCATAGATGAGAACCGAGACAAACGAAGTTTAAATGACTTTTCCAGGTTTACACAGCTATCAAGTATCTGAGACTGCATGTCTTCCTGAGTTAATTCCTAATTAAAAGATGAAATAAACATCTAGTTGGTTTGAACAGTAGAAAACATGAATACTACATCATCCAATTAAAGGCAACAAGAAAGAGACATGTGGAACAGAATCCATGAGGAAAACAGTTTATTAAGGAAAGGAGCTGCCCTTCAAATATCCAGATGTGATCTTTCAACCCATGAACTCTTGCGTTCACCTGGCAGGCCAGCTACAAAATTCCCACCACAACTGGTCCCTGTTCTTCTACTCATCTTCTACTTTCATATCAAATACAATTAGTTAAAATAAGCATTTGTTAAGAGCTTACTCTATGCCTGGCTTTGTGTTAGGTACTGCCAATAGGAATCCAAAGAATGAAACACTTCTATTCTCATGGAACTTATATCTAGTACTGGGGAATGTATGACCTTAAGGCCACATGTGGCCCTCTAGGTCTTTAAGTGTAGTCTTTTGACTGAGACTCCATTGAAAGACTGCACTTAAGGACCTGTGATCTAAAACCAAGAACTTACTCTCACTATTGCTGCTGCTGCTGTTTCCTGGAACTTCAAAAAACATGCTATATTAGCCATGCTTAGGCTTTTTGTTGAAACTCCTAAATATCCTCATATAGAAGTACAGTCATTCACTATCCTTTCAAGTATCCCTGATAATGTTTGAGTTTGGGGGGGGGGGTGGAAAAAATCTTCCCATTCAATGAACAGCATCTAAATCTGTCTTTGCCTGTCAGTCCTGCAGAGTTCTAAGCATCTGTCAGAATTCTCTCTATCATATCACTCACCAACATATTCCCTCATTCCTTTATCCCTCTGGAAGTACCACTGATTACCAGGATATTATAGAATTCTTGCATAGGCCAATAGTATACCTGGCTATGCTAAACCTCATTATTCAAAACTTTTCATTTTTCTTAACCTTTTACCTAGGATGCATAGGAACATAATGGTACACAGACACCTAAAAGGCAGAAAGTACCTTGATAACATGGAGAGACTGATATAAAAGCCAGAATGGGCCATTTCCCAGTCCCCCATTCCAATGACATTCAAAGAATAGAAGTAGACCCAATAAAACTTTTCCCAAACACATCCCTGCTCATTTTCATTCTGTAAGGGTACAATTACCATAAAGGGGACAAAGAGGAGAAAGAAGAAATGCTTATTCATGATGACAGGGGCCCTAAGCATGAATGTATCCCTAATGACATTGTTAGATGCACCCTAGGTCTGCCAGATGATAGCATCTCCTTAAATAATTACATTTTTCTGAAGGAGACTCTGATTTTGTGGAAAATAATCATTCAAACAGGAAGTCTAAAGTCCTTAAGACTGGTTGCAATGATCAGTCCTTTTGTCATCTGGCTCCTGGACTTCTCTCTGCAGAAACTAGAGAACAGTCCGATGAAAACAATAACGACAATAGAGGCTAATTACCCTCCTGGTTTTAACTCTGAGATAAATGTTTGTGAAAGTTAATGGGCTGAGTCTAGTCACTATCAGAGAATCAGAACCTCAAAGTCTAAGGGACATCAGAGACCATCTGGTCCTTCCCATAGTTGGAAAAGGATCTCTTTGACAACATGCCAAGCAACTGATCATGCAGCCTTCTCATGAAGATCTCCAGGAAGGAGAAATCTACTGCCTCCCAAGTCCGATCAACCAGCCATTAGAAGACTTAAATGAGTTAAAGTTCTGCCTTCCAACAAACTTAAATTTGACTTTTCACAACATATAACTGTCCACTGCAGTGAGATCATAGATTCATTTTACCTTTTTTCTTATTTATCAGCACATCATAAGTTGTTTTTGTTCTTTTTCCAATTCAAAGATCATTCTTCCTGGAAGGGAAACATTCAAATACTTCAATCAATTTGTGTTCATTCCAATGTGATTATTCCCACCAACGATGTGGATCACAAGTCACCCTTGTCTGTCCACTCTACTTGATTCTCGTTCATGTCCCCCAAGAGTTCAAAAGAGGAAGTCCACCCAAAATGCTGAGGGACCTCTGAGTTTTGAGGACATTTTGAAGATGACAATGGTAGCTCCCTTCCCTCTTGCTGCCTGCCTGTATAGAGAGCTGGTCCTGGAGGAAAAAGACTTGGTAAAAATTCCATCTCTGATACATCTAGGATGCATAATCCTGGGGAAGAAAGACGCTTTACCTTTTTCTGTCCCAAGTGACTCTTAAGTCCATGAATTTCAGAACAGTTGCTGACCGACAATGGTAAAGGTTGCTTCAACCTGTGGTTCTCAATTTTTTGTTCTCAGAATTATTTTACACTTTTAAAATTACTGAAGATTTCCTAAAGCTCTATGTGGCTTATATCTATCGATTTTATCATATTTGAAATAAACATATTTTTACGAAAATAATTTTGACCTTGTGGTTTCTTTAAGGAAGTCTTTGATGATACTTTCAAAAGAACTGCTGCCTTATAACACTGAAGTCATGGGTTCACATGCACCTGCATACCGGCACAGACACACACACACACACACACACACACACACACACACACACACACACGTACACACAGATTCTATGATGTATTTTCTTGAAAAAATTATTTCTACTCCTATCTTATCTGAATGCCTGGTGTTCCTGTAACCAAATTCCAGTACAGGTGGTGGGTTAGAGAACTAAATTTCTCATCAGAAAGACCTAGGTTGAAATCCTATTTTAGGTGTTTACAAGCTGTGTGATGCTGGGAAAATCATTTAACTTGTCTCTTTCTTAGTTTTCCCATTTGTAAAAAAAAAAAAAAAAAGGATAACAAAAACTTCCTCATAGAATTGTTGGAAGGAGATCATAGGTGTCTATGTAAAATATGTAGCTTTAAATCATTAATTACTGTTAGCTATTAGTGTCATTACTCTCATTAAATAAAAGAGGCTGTTGACACTTCCACAAGAGAATCAAAGTCTTCAAAAAAGATGAAATAGTGGTGTCTAATCATCCCCAGTCTCGGGTACTCCTAAGATTAACAATGGGGCCAGTTAGTATTAGTATGGACCATATGAGGCATGAACCATGAAGTACTGCTGAGGGATGGGGCAAGTATGATAAAATAGTCATAACATGGTCCAGAGCTATAACTATCCATTTTGGCACCTGAGGCAAGCAGTATTGACAAATGTTAAGGAGATCCTGTGACAGATATTGTGAGTCTATTGATGAGACAGCTAATACCTAAGGAGTTCCCACGGCTTGTGGGACAATGTAAGAGTATGAAAACATCATGCCCTAGACCGGCTTCCTAGTCAAACTAATTATTCTAGCTAATTTTCTAGCTATTGAATAAGTTTATGAATTTGTCAAAATTTAAATGTGATATCCTTTAAAATTAAGCAATCTTTCAAAACAATTATTTTAAATTTTAAGCCCTATAAATTTCATAGTTCAACAACAAATCTCTATTTGGTCTGCCTCAGATATAGTTCTAATACTATATCTCAGATATAGGAGACCACAGGAAAGACTGAACTTCTCTAATTTAAGGTCACTAGGAAAAATAGGGAACCTTCTTCAGCTCAGTGAAAAGGACATCCTTATCACCAGGTCTGAAAAAAAAGTCATCCAAGAACTGATGGGTAAACCTAGGCAGTCAGCTCTAAATGTAATTCATCCACTCCTTGTTTCTCTTGCACCTGATTATGAATTCTGACACTTCTGAAATAGAATGCAACCCTCTCCTGGCACTTTTTAGTGGCTCCACTGGGTAATCTTGATTGCTGCTTGATTGCTGGTTAAATGGTTTTAGACTTTTAAAATTCCTGAACAGGTGTGTTTCTCTGCATATGAGCACTGTAGCTGTCTAGCAGAGTTCCCATCCATAAATCATCACTTGTCTGCCAGAGTTTCCTCCTCATTTAAATTGAGAAAGAATCTGAAGAGCTAACAGTGGGGCCACTACACATTTGTGAAAGGCCTTTTTGGAATACTTTGGAACAGTTAAGATTAATTGTGAAAGAATTTGAATACAGGCTTAAGAAATCCTAGATTTTTAGGCTGTTTTCCCACATCTAACTTTGGAGGCCTCCATTTGGTAACCATTAAAGACCGTGTCCCCAAGTTTCTAAATGAAAGTTGAGGAGTTAATCATTTGCATCTGCTGGGAGGTGGAGAGCACAACCCAAGACCTACTTATTTGCCATCGATTCATTTGAGAATACAATAAAATTGAACTGGAATACTATCCCTGCTTTCCTACCCTTCTTTCATTTTCCAGCTCTCCACAATAAACACCCAAAGCAAAGAAAATAGAGAGAGAAATTAACTCAGGATCAAGTGCGCTTCTATCATTAAAATTGTTCTTGACACCCAAAAAGTCTTAGCAATAAGAATTGAGTTTTAAATTTATGCCTTCAAATCTATATGTTTTCTTTGAGATGTCCCCTACTTGTTACTTCTTGGACTAAAATTGAACATACTAATTGGATACAAAAAAAAAGCAATAGACAAGAAAATAGCCTTTTCTATGATGATGCATTCAAAGTCTGTGGTCAAGTGAAAAAATGAGCAAGAATAGGTAGATGGCTGGAGGGCTGAAAGGAAAGCTAGACAGAAATATTCCTCTTTAGGATGCCAATCTAATTCCAGTTCAGTAACACAAGAGGAATTTTAGTTGTTTCTTGGTCATGTATGACTCTTCATGACACCATTTGGGGTTTTCTTGGCAAAGATACTGGAGTAATTTGCTATTTCTTTCTCCAGCTCATTTTACAGATAAGGAACTGAGGCAAACAGGGTTAAGTGACTTGCCCAGGATCGATCACACACACACACGCGCGTGCGCACACACACAGAGTGAGTAAGTGTCTGAGGCCAGATTTGAACTCATGAAAGATGAGTCTTCCTGACTTCAGACCCAGCATTCTATCTACTACACCACCTAGCAAGAAGTTAACTACAAATAGCAAAGTGCTATACAAACAAATAAGTTATTTTTATTTCATTTTCGTCAAGACTTTATTTAATTGGGGTTAGGAATACACAATCTGGAAATTTTTCCACAAACTCAGATCAACAACAGAAGTAACTTATAATCTTATAGAGTTGTCTGGAGCATTGAGAGATGACGATTAACCCACAGTTCTATGGATGGTACTGATCAGACCTCAGACTCGAACCAAGTCTTGCTGATTCAAAACAAATTGCCTTTTATCCATTGTTATGTCATAAATAGTATATAATATGAATTGCTATAATATGCAATATAAATTTTAATATTATAATTACTATTTCAATGGAAGAAACTCAAGTATCTACCTAAAATATCCTCATTCAAAAAGGAAAAATATTTTAAAATGTTTTCATTCTCAAAAAGAAAAAAACATTTAACTTTTACTACATAAGCTTACAGAGATACTCTGCAAAATATATTCCCTTGGTCTCATATATCAGCATTAGTCTTTAGAGTAGCCTAAAAAGATTAGCCTGACACATTGAAACCATTCTCTTCTCAGTAACATAGCTAGACAGGCCAATATTGAACACTAGTTAAGAAAGACAAGAAGAATTGCGAACATTACCTTGTGTTTTCTAGATAAATTAGGATTCTGATACTAGATCTTTGTGAAATGAGAATGCATCATTTACCCCCATTCCTCTGTACTGCAGCAATCTTAATGAATATAGATGGGTAACCTAGAGCCTGAAGCAGCAAACCACGATCCATCTCAAACAAGATGAATGGTCCATGTGGCAGAGAAGGAACATTCAATTTGTCGCAAAAAGGGAGTCAGCATCTACTACAGGAGGAGTGGTCCTGCCACCTCCCCTTTTTGTTAAGGTTCAAGTCTAATTTTCAGTGTGTGGCTTTTAAGAGCCTTTTTCCCATTCAAGAATTCCACTGCATGCTGCTATAGTGACCTATAGGCTGCATAGGGATTTATCTGAACCGCCATTCCATCTGATAGCATTTACTTTATAAAATAGCAGATAATAGGGGTTAGGACTGGCGCTAGGGTGGAAGGGGGAGGAAACTGTTATTCTGATAACTCCATCAGGCTAGGAATACCAAATAATCAGGAGGACATGCTAATTTTATGAACACTAAATTCCTCCCAGGAAAAATACTTCTTTACACAAATGAACCTCTTTCATATCTTAGTGACTAAATCATTTCACCTTCTGGGGATAAAGTTTGTTGAAGAAAAAATGAAAAAACTAGATGACTGCAGCAGACTATAACGGAAGAGGCCGGCAAGATTTACAGTTCAAAAATCAGTCACTGGAATTGTCACCATTTTGTAATATGTCAACTCAATACTTGCGGTTCTATATGCCTGGAAGAAGTTGGTACTCATACTGCTTTGCACAAGAATAATAATAGGTAGCATTGATATAGAGCTTTTAATTTACAAAGTGCTTTACAAGTATTAGTTCATTTAATCTCCACAATAACCCATACAAAAGTGGGTGCTATTATTATTCATGTTTTATAAAGGAGGAAACTGAGGTCACTTAACTCAAGGTTACACAACCAATAATGTCAGAGGATAGATTTGAACTTGGGTCTTCACCATGCCAGGTCCAGTGCTTTATTCACTACACTATCTAGCTGCCTTTAGAGGAACTAAGAACCTATCTCCTCATTGTCGCATTCCTCCCACTTGCGATGGGAGATCTTTTTGAAGGCCATCTAGTTCCTTAGAATTAACCATCTCCACCTGTTTTCAGATTTTAGAAGTCACTGAGTATCTAAGCTACCTACCTGTTACCCTCTGGAGCAATAATTCACCATGGTGACTTCATAGGTTTAAATGAAAGCTAACAGAAGCCCATCGAAGTATAACAAAAACACCGATTTAGAAACATATTGGGCTAAATGAGACATTAGGAGACTCTTGGGAGAAACAATGGAGGGAGAAACAATTGTGTTTCTTACACAAAGACATGGTGAGATAAGCAAGGGGAAAGAAGTGGGGTTTTTGAATAATTCTTCAATTTATAGGATTTCATATGAACATTCTAATAGCTATTGGGCTCTGTGAAGATTCTCAGACTCATTAATACACATTTTGAGGGGTGGTAAGCTACAGTATCATATACCTGTTGGTGGTTAACATTTTGTAGAGCTATTCGGAGCTGTTTTGTTGGGGGGTTTTTTTGGTTCGAATTTTTTTTTCTGAATGCACAAGCATGAAAAGGTCAACCCAAGCAAATAACACTATTCAGTTAGTTGTTCCTGTAATTGTTTACTTCTTAAGCTGGGTGTGTTATCTCCCTCAGACAGAAATATAAATCCATGTTGACTCAGATGGAAACTATGGCATCGAAAGCCAAAGCTGTGTATTTTGAAATTAATTAATTGCTAGCACCATTTCCTACAAAAATGACATACATTTCACTCAAGTGTTTCTATGTCAAATTAATTATGCTGAAGGAACAACAATTAGGTCACGCACAATAGAGGATTTTGGTTCAATGTTCAAATTCAAGACAGGCTATTCCAGTCACCGTCCTTAGAAATGTGATAGAATAGTACTTGAAATAATGAGTCTTAGGATGAGGCAGAGGCAAAATTGTAAGTGTGAAAAAATTTTGATCCATGCCCTGAGACTCCTTTTTTTGTATTCCCTTCTACTCTAGGTAACTGTCTCCTTTTGATTAAAAAAAGCCTACTTTTAGAAAAAAAAAAGACCTGATGCCACTCATTTATACTATAATGAATTTAACATCTTACTTCTCTCAAAGTGTTGTGGGCCAAGACAGGAGTGGAACTGAGGTGGCTGGAATTAACTCCACCATTCCATACCACCCAATGTGGTGCCAAGATGCCATAAGCTAAAATTCTATGAACCACATGAGGGTACTTGAGTTCCCAAAGGGACTGATGTGGAGCCTAGCTGGGGGTCGTTGGGGCCAGGAATATACAGAAACAACTCTTAAGACTGATGGGGCATTCCTGAAACCCGATGGCTTTAATCATCCTCGTGGACCATTGTTACCAGCTTTCATTGTCCTGCTGACTGCATTCACCTGGGGGCCACTACTGGTTTTGTTGAAGAAATTACATTTCTCAACTCTCAGACTCTGAGTGATTTTTTTATCTATATTAAGTGACTGATGATGGTTTAGGGTTAGGATTGAGGCTGGAGTGGCAGTATGAGAGAACAGTTATTCTGATGTGTGTGTGTTTGTCCTTCATTGCCGAAGAAGAACATGCCATCAGAGAAATAATGGCATGACTTGCACTTGACTTTGTTTTTGAGTGAGGGAGGGCTGTGCAGGTCACCAGCCTCACTTCCCCTCCAGAGCCATCTGAATTCAATGACCAGATATTGATCAGGATGACTGGAGATGACCCACAATGAGGCAATTGGGGTTAAGCGACTTGTCCAAGGTCACACAGCTAGTGAATGTCAAGTGTCTTAGGTGAGATTTGAACTCAGGTCCTCCTGACTCCTGCACTTGGTACTCTATCCACTGCACCAGCTAGTTGCCCCAGTTGTTCTAATAGCTCCACAGACTAAGAATACCAAATATGTACATACCATACTCAAGATAAGGAACAAACCAGGACATAAGCGTAGCTGCATTTAAACCATGATCCCTAATTTATGAGTAAATGTCTTTTTTTCTTCCCTTAAAGGCATTTTAAATATTCAGGAACAGGTGGGAGAGAAATTCTTAAATGGTAAAATAAGATAGGAAAATTTTTTTGATCTCAGAAATCACACCATTCAGGCAACTACCTATAACAACTACTCATATGACTGACTGGTGAAATTTGGCTCACAAAAATTTGTCAAAACTTTCCTAAGCTCCTTCTGTCCCCATGTCTTTCCATCTATAGGAGCAAAAGCTTAAAATGCATGAGAAGGGTCCATAGAGGATATCTAGCCCAATCCCATAATTTTAGAGGTGAGGAAACTCAGACCCAGAGAAGTTAAGTGACCTAATGAAGGTCACACCCAGTATTCACACTCACGCCCTCTGACTCCAAATCAAGTTCTTTCCCCACTAAAGCATGCTGCTTTACAGAGTCCATCACAATCACCAGGCTGATAGTGAAAAACAGACTTTTGTTCTCACAGAAAATCAACCATAAGAATTCTCTGAGCATTGTGGTGGGAAGAGTTTCTCCTTCGGAAGTCATGACAACAGAATACATTAATGTCACACACACCCCCAAAGTGTTTACTGACAATTCATTTCATTAATATAGTGACTACAATCCGACTCTCCATTTTATAAGAAATCAATCTGAGCTTATGATTACTGGTAACATATGTCATATAAAATAGCTGTCACTCAGAGTCACTGCTCTGAATTTGTTTTGTCACCCCATAGCACACTGGAAAATATGGGAAAGTGATGAACTGAGGCACAGAAATGACTATATATTGATGATTAAAGTGTGGAATAATAGAATGAACAATGAATAAGGGGAAGGGAAAGCAAGAGAACTGGGCTTGAAACCAACTTAAGATATATTAGCTATGTAATAACTTCTTAATGCCTCAATTTCTTCATCTGTAAAATGAGGATGTTATATTATATATATTTATATATATTATAATATAAATATATATAGTATAATAAATGCCCTATGAAACTCACAAATTTGCCATGAAGAACGTTCTTTATAAAATCTTTGAACACTATATAATGTGAATTACTCACGCTACCGATTTTATGGGGTTGATTCACACAGCATGTCCAAAAAGGATCAAATTTGACCTCTTTAAAGTAACATTCCCTCACAGGAGTAAAAGACAAATAATTCCAGATAGAAACAGTAATGGCCCTCATTTATATTTCATGGTAGACTGCAAAGCATTTCACTCATGAAACTGGTGAAGCAGGAAATGCCACAGTTATTGTTTCTCGTCTATAAATGTGGGCCAACAACTTTCTAAAACCCAGAAAGTGCCTTGCCCATGGTTACACAGCTCTTAAATACTGTACCTAAATCCAGGTCTTCTAATTCTAAGGTCGATGAATGCTTCCTTAGATAACCTGTTATATTGTACAAGTTGTATAATAGCTCACTATCATTAAGAACTTTCCATGGGTGCTGTATCTACAATTTTAAAAGATTTATTCATCGATTTCCAGTATTACTAAATAGGGGGATGCAGCTAGGTAGTGCAATGGATAAAGGACCAGACCTGAAATCAAGAAGACTCATCTTTCTAACTTCAAATCTGGCCTCAGACACTTATTGTGAGACCCTGGGCAAGTCACTTAACCCTATTTTCCTCAGTTTCCTCATTTGTAAGTTGAGCTGAAGAAGAAACAGCAAACCACTCAGCATCATTACCAAGGAAACTCCAAATGGGGTCATGAAGAGTCAGACATAACTGAAACTGAACAAGAATATGAGAAATAGTGATAATAAATAACAATAACAGAAATAAAAACAACATTTACTGAGTATATACTTAGTGACACATAGGCAAAAATCTACTTCACAATTATATTTGTTCATGTTAACATATTTTCTCATAAAAATTTCTCGGTCTTTCAGAAATTCCACAATTAAACTCTTACATACATACTCTGCTAGAGTGGTGGTCTCCAAATTTTTCTGATAATTCACTCTACTCAGTGAATTAAAAAAAAAACTTCATTCTTCCATATGTGTGCATTTGCTTATTTATAAATTATATATGTAATGATAATTATTTACAGTATACAAATATGGAAAGAAAGGGTAAGATGATACGTATGAATCATTTTTGATCCTACAACAAAGAGGAAGTCATCAATGTTTATTGAATGCCAAACGGACATGATCAGACCTGCATTATAGAAATCACTTTGGCAGCAGGGGGAAGGATGGATTAGTGAAGGGATGGTCTTGAAGCATGGAAACTAATGGGGAGGCTCTTTCAATTGTCCAGGCAAGAGGTGATGAGGATCTGAACTGGAATGTTGGTCGTGGCATACAAAGAAGACAAAAAATAGAGTGGGGATAAAAAAGTCAAGATCTGACAATAGACAGAATACGTGGAGCAAGCATGAGTGAAAAGCTGGGGAAAATACTGCAATTATGGACCTGAATGTCTAGAAGGATGGTGTCTTTCAGAGTAATAGAGAACTTCAGAAGTTGAAGGGAAAGGTAATGAGATCTCTAATGAGGAACACAATCCATCCGTACCTGTTCAACCTGTGCAAATCACTCCTTGTTGCCAAAAAAATGGATAGAAGCATTGATGGCTCATCAGTCATTACCCGTAGTTTAGCACTCAACCTCCAAGGAGCACCTACTATGGACATAAGATGATTTGAAGGATGGGATTGGAGGTAATTTTCCAAGTGGTACCTACATAGTAGCTGTTGTGGATTCCCAGAAATGGGTTAGGTTATTACTGGGCAGGGGGGAAGGGAGTAAAGTAAGCCCGGAGGTGTCAAAATTTGGAGCTTGGACATTAGAAGGTGGAGTCAAAGTGGGATGATGGTTTTATTGATGATAATTCTCATAATTAGCTACTTCAGGGAATTATCATCAATAAAACCATTACCCTTACTTTCCAAAACATTCCCCACTTTGACTCCCTTGAAATTAGGCCATGGTTTCCCATACAACCTGGCTTTCCACTTGGAAGTCTTCAGCACTGGATAGTGCTGTCTTTTAGAAAGTGAGATAAAACTATGTGATTCGTGCAAATTTCCGCTGAAAATTAGACATTTTCTTAGACAATCTTTACCAAGTCTGAACTCAAAGCATCAACTACCTCTAAAGAAAACTTAAAACTAACAATAGTTAACATAGTGTGTCAGTAGATGTTTTCAAGAACTTAAAATATTGATTCAGTTTATCCTATGATGACCTTTTAACTGCTTGGAGCAAGATATGAGAAATTAACAAGAAAGTATAATTAAAGAAAAAAATTTAAAGAGTTACCTCCTGAGACAGTCCAAAAGAGGATTGAAAATTTCTATACAAGAAAAATGATAAGCCTATAGGATTAGCAAGCATCCTCGAAAAAACAAAGCAATTTAACTTGGGTCTCTGAGTGTTGTATATGTTTTAAAGGAATAGAAGTCAAAATAAAAACCCTTGCCAGTTTGAAGTTTCTCTCTACTTTGCAGACTTCAACAATTCCCTGGGATTCTGAAGGATATACTTTAGATATTTTTCTTACGCTTATTGCCCTGGAATCTTACCCATTGCTTGCATGTACTTTTGAAAATAAAGTTTATTTTAAATACTGTTTTTCAAGAGGAGAAAGATGTTGAAACTTACTTTATTTCATTCTCCTAGAGGTAGCTAAAAACTGGTGAAAAATAAGAATGTTACAATTTTCACCTTTTAAGGTAGTTTACTGCCCTAACACATAAACCCAGAAATTGACAGATCCTTGCAGTATCCAACCAACATGTCAGTTTGTAACTTCTAATCTACTATATTGTTCTTCTGGCTTTGGTCTTTGTCCGCATACTTGGTGGCATTTTTCTCTTATGAAACAAGTGTTTGAAAATTCATGTAAAGGAAACTTTTGCAACATTAAGGCAAATACTTTTCAACATTCAGAGATTTAAATAAACCATAACCAGACTTCATGCATGCTTGGATTCAAATTATTCATATTAGTGATATAGCTAGTAAATATAGCAGTGCTTCCATTCCTGTACAAATTGTCTGAGATCAGATCTGTAGCAAAAAGCATTATTAATAAGCATGAGAAATAAACAGAGAGAAGAATACTACATACTTGCAAAAAATTATTATTCAATAGTCATCTCTGGAAGGAACATCCTCATGCAAAGCTCTAATTTTAAAGCTAAAAGATGAGCCAGTGACTTCGGAAAGGTGAAAATGTATACTGAATGTAAATATTCTGAATCCTTCAGAGAGAAAACATTGCTTTCAAATGGATTTTAATAATACTTTAGTGTTCTACATTTGTGAATTAGCTCATTAGTTCTACTACTTCACAAGGCATATATCATCATATTTGGGGCCAACTAAAAAGTTAATTTTCTTTCATTTCTAAGTTTTATGACCAAGTCATAATTTAGAGTAAAGTATGCAATAATGGAGTAGTCTCTGGATTAGAACTGTTGTTGCTTCTAAATGATAAATCTAAACCTGAGAGTCCTTACTTTTCATCAATCATTCCTATCTTCCATAAGAGAAACTTTCTGCATTCCATTTCTTCTTCCCTACTACACTAAGCAGGTCCTTTCTGGCCATTGGAAGTGCAGCCAGGGAATCCTAGGCAAAGAAGTACCTAGAATCTCTCATGGTTACCCAGACATATGAGGAGCTATAGCTATATAGCTATAGCTATAGCTGATCCCTCCATCCAGGCAGAATTCATTACTGTCTCCCCATCACCCAAGAAATCTTATACATTTATGCCTTTGCTCATCCTATACCCTGTCTTGCCCTCCAACCCACAGTGAGAGAGACAGAGATAGAGGGGAGAGATTGAGATATAGAGAGACAAAGACAGAGACAGAGAGACAGAGAGAGAGGGAGAGAGATAGAAAGAGATAGAGAGAGAGACAGAAAGAAAGAGAGAAAGAGAGAGAATGTGTATGTGTAAAGCAATGCCTTCAGTCTTCTTTCTTACCTACCTAAATCCTACTCATACTGCAAGGGCTTTCTGAAGTCCTCAACTTTTATATTAAGCAACTTCTAGTTTTATGTACTAGGTAGAAAAGATTAGGATGAAAAACAGCCCCTGACCTCAAGCAGTTTTCTTTCTACTAGGAGAGACAAGTATAAACAAATAAGTAAAAACAATATAATTTTAAGTGGATAAGAACATTAACAGTTATGCAGAGTACATATGTATGTATTAGACAATTTGTAACAAATATTTACTATCTTAAAAAGTTCCTTAATAACTTAATCTGTTTATATTATCTCCCTATTTATACTTTATTTCATGAATTGTTGAAAGGGTTCAGAATAGAAAGACAAAAATTTAAAAAGTCATTTTAACTTCTATCTTGTTCGGTTTCCTCATCTGTAAAATGAGTATAGCACCTACTTCCCAGGGATGTTGTAAGGATAAAACATAATATTAAAAAAAAAAGAAAGAAAAGAAAAAGAAAGAAAAAAAAAGATAAAAGAAAAGCTCTTAGCATGGTGCCTGGCACATAGGAGGTGCTAAATAAATGTTTATCCCCTTTCCCTTTTTTCCCTCCTTCCTATGAACACAACCATGTCTCCCCAGCTGTAAAAAACAAAAACTTCTTACTTGATCCAACCGTGTCTGCTAAAACCTATCTTACATCTCGGTTTTTTACTCAGCTGAACTCACTGAGAAAGTTCTCTTCAATTATTGCCTCTACTTCCTGTCTTCTTACTTCCTTCTAAACCCTCTGCAGATCCAGCTCCCATCTTCATTCAAATGAAACCCCACTCTTCAATATTACTAATAATCTCTTAATTGCTGCCTAATAATTTTTTCTCATTATTCATCATTCTAGACTTCTTTGCAGCATTTCATACTGTAGAATACCCTCTTCCTTTTGAATATTATTTCCTCTCTAGGTTTTCATGATACTCTCTCCTAGTTTCCCTCCTATATGTCTGGTGTTCCTTGGTCTCTTTTACCGGAACTCCATCTAGGTTATGCCCATTAAACATGGGTGTCCCCAAGGTCCTTTCCTGAACTTCCTTCTTTTCTCCCTTTATACTATTTACTTGGTAGTCTCATACATTGGGTCAATTATTGTTTCTATGTAGGTAATCCCTAAATCTATATATCTAACGCCATTCTCCATTCTGAGTTCTAGTCTCATATCACCAACTGTCTTCGAATATCTCAACGTTTATGTCCTATAGGCATCTTGGAGTCAACATGGCTGAAACAAAATTGATTCTCTTTCTCTCTAAACCCTCCACTTTCCACAACTTCCCTATTTCTGTCAACAGTACCACCCAAAACCCAATTACCCAGAATTACAACCTGGGTATTAATTATCATCAACTCCTTGTTCACACTCTCCATGTATCTAATCTCTTATTGTTATGTTATGTCCTCTTAACAATGTCTCTTTTATAGATCCTTACTCACATAGTCTCTACCCCGAGCTCATTACCTCACACACAGACTATTGGAATACCATTCTGGTTGGTTTCCCTGCCTTGAATCTCTCTCCACTCCAATTCACCTTCCACTCAATTGTCAAAGTGATTTTTCTTAAAACACAAGTTGATTCCCCCATTCAATAATCTCTAGTGCCTACCATTATTAATTCAAGGATCAAATATCAAATCCTCTGTTTAGAACGTATAGCCCTTCTCAACATACCTTTCCAGTGTTCTTAGTCTTTATTCATTCTATGAGGCAGTGACACAAGCCTTTTTACTTTTCCTTGCACAGGATACACAATCTCCCAGTTCTATGGTTTTCCACTGGCTGTCTCCCATACTTGGAATGCTCTCTTTTCACCTCTGGCTTTCCTAGCCTCCTATAAGGTTCAGCTAAAAGTTCACTTTCCACAAGATGTCCTTTCTGTGCCTTGAAAAGATTATCTATAAGAAGTGTCTACATTTTCTCCTCTCACTCTCTTAACTCTTTACAATTCAGCTTCCGACCTCATCATTCTACCAAAAATGCTCTCCTAGAAGTTACCACTAACTTCTTAGTTGGCAAATCCAGTGCCTTTTTCTCACTCCTCGTTTTCTTTGACCTCTCTGCATTCTTTAACACCGATAGCCCCTCTCTTCTTGATACTCTCAGCTCTTGAGATTTGGGGGGCTATCACTCTCCTGGTTCTCCTTCTGGTCACTTCTCAGTCCCTTTTGCTAGATCCTCATCCTGAGCAGGTCTTCTCACTCTAAGAGTCACAAAGGACTGTCCTGGATGCTTTTCTCTTTTCCCTCTGTACTACTTCATTTGATGATTCCATCACTTCCCATAGAATTAAGTTTCATCTTTATACTGATGATTCTCAAATATATCTTGCCCTAACCTCTCTGGTGACATCTAATCTTATATCTCCAACTGCCTTTCGGTAGACATCTTAAACTCAACATGTCCTAAACTAAACTCATTATCTTTCCCTCTTAACTCTTCCCCCATCTTCTACATTCTCTACTAATGTAGAGGGCAACACCATTCTCCCAGTCCCTCAGGCTTACATTTATGAGTCATTCGAGACACCTTACTATCCCTCAATCCCTGTATCCGATCTGTTGCCAAGGTCTGTTTATTTCACCTTTATAACATACTATAGGCCCTTATCACCTTATCACCCATTGCCATAGCCTGCTGCTGAGTTTGCCTCAAGTCTGTCATTACTACAATACAACATCCATTTAGCTACCAAAAGCACAGGTCTGACCATGTCATACATAACCCCACTCAATAAACTCCAGCATCTCCCTATTGTCTCTAGGATCAAATACAAAATCCTCTGTTTATCATCCAAGGTCCTACAGTATAGAAATTCCAAAGAAAGGAGTCAAATCAACATGTAATATAATAATTACATTGTTATTTATTAAATCTAATTTTACCCTAATGATCTTAATTCTTAACTATTTGCTACCTTAATTTACTATTTTCTGAATATTTATAAGGTCCTAGGTATTCTAGAGACAAAAAATAAACATGGGGTACATTTAATATCTAGGCACAATCAGTTTATATCAATGGATTATTATAACATGTGTATACGTATATGCAGGTATAGAGAACGACAGTCAGACAGAGAGAGACAATGACATGAACAGAGAGGCAGAGGCAGAGAGAGAACTCTAGGGTATCATGACAAGGTGGTAAGCCATAAAAACATGCAGTTTTAATATTTCCTTCAATTTACCTCACATATACTAAATATGCCCATCACCTACAAGATTCTGTTCTAGATACCATCAGTGATAAGAAAATGAGTAATATGGCCTCTTTAATTTCTTCTAATTTTCACGTTCTTTTGACCTTCCACATTATAACATTTCCAAATAGCCATGGAGCCTCTTTTCATATTATGGCCACTTTAATAATTGGGATTTCTTTCACCAGGAGAAATTCAAATGAACTCACTCAAAACTTTGTTGAACCAATACAGAAGGACATGATCATTTTATTCATATGATAGTAATTGCAATTTATATTATACTCTGTGGTTATAAAATGCATTACATATATTAGGAAATGCATACATGGGAAAAAGAAAACATTGGCTTTTAATTCTACCATATAAGGCTTTAAGATATACTAGTTGAAGACCATATCATGGTTTAGATACTCACTGCCCCAAATCCAAAATTAGACTAATTTCCCTTGAATGCTTTCCAAATCTAGATTTATTTTTTATTCCATATTACTTAGACTGTTTCTCTCCTGTGCAGAACAAGCTAATTCTAAGTTGTTTGCATAAGGAACACCAATCTAAGTCAGTTGCAATTTTTGTCCCAGTAAAATTGGCCTACCTACTATTTTCTATACATAGCAGCTCCTTTCTTGTCTTTAGGTATTTGGCCAGGTTGTCAACATATTTGGAATGTGCTCTCTCCTTACTTCTCCATCTTGTCAACTATAGTCCTATCCAAATCTCACCTCCTAAATCTCTATTCTACACTCCCACCCATTGTTAGTATTCTGCTAAGTTACTTCCTATCTATTTCATGTATATTTGCATTTATTTTTCTATGTACATGAAGTTTGTTCCAACAGGATATTTTTTGAGGGACTATTTTCCTTCTGACTTTGTATCCCCAGTCCTCAGGATAGTGGCTCGAACATAGATGTTTACTAAACTCTTGTTGCAATGAATGCATTTGCAGCTACCTTTGTGTCCTCAGTTAATCATTGGCCAATCAGAAATCATTGAAAGAGTTATAGCACTGTTTTGACAACATCTTAGGGAGTCCTCTCTGAACTGGAGATGCAGTCATATGAAATACAGAAAGGAATCAATGTAAATAGCTACAGAGAGACTTCTGGGTAAAAGTGCATGACAAGGTAAAGAAGAATGTTGATCCTTTTATACTGAAGATGCAATTAAAAAGTTGACCTGATGAAGGAATTTAGTCATCTTTTTCTAATTCCTTACCCTTTCCTCCCTTCGTTTCATTTTCAGTGGCTGTTTTTTTTTTTCTTTTCCCCCCAAATAATGATAATCAGTTTTAATTCCTGGACTCTCTTTTTGTCTCATTGGGATTAGTGACTCAAACATTCCTTGCAGGCCACTGCTTAGGAAGAATAAGGGTCAGCTTCCCAGATACAATACCTGCCTGCTCCTGGGAAACGCCTACTTTAGTCACCAGCTATTTAAACTGGCAGCTGTGGGACATGATGAGAATGAATGGAAACCTTTTCAAATACCTTTGTTGGTTTAGCGAGGTTGGGTTGCCTTTCTTTTCTTTTTAATGCAATATATGAATGGCAATTGGCATCACATTTGCTGAAGAGGCACATTTGTTCAAGGGGCTATAGCATGTCTTTCAACTCTGTATGTGTTGCTTAAGACTTAACATACTGAAATTCACCCCAGCTGCTTGGTAATACAGTGTTTGCTTACTGGAGAGGACATTCACAGGTTGACTGTTCATACAGTTAAGCAAGGCATTGTATATTTGAAATTTCAAGCTTTTCTTCCCAAGGAACTCGACTCACTGTTACCACCTAATTCACCCCTCATGAGGGAAACATGGTTCCTTCCTGATCACACAAATATGCAGCCATCACTTTTGTAAAAAGAAAGATCAGACCCCAACCACAGCATGTAGACAACTGAAGGTAGTAAGAGTCAATTCGCTTTCTTTTCATACCATCTGCCAAAGCCATTTTAAAAAGGTATGTGTAGCTAAGCACCCAGGTATCCTGCTAGAAAACCTAGAGCAGCACTTAGTTTCTAAGGTATATAGGAAGCCTAATTCATGGTTCATAATTTGAGAGTCGTGTCAGTCTAAATGGATGATATGGTGTTTGTGCTGTAGCCAGTGGGGCACAATTAAACACACGTGGATTATTATTGCTCATTAGTTTCAGTTGTGTCTGACTCTTTGTGACCCCAGTTAGAGTTCTCTTGGCAAAGATCTTGGAGTGGTTTGCCATTTCCTTCTCCAGCTCATTATACAGATGAAGAAACTGAGTCTTCCTGCATCTATTCCATCTATTCACTGTGCCACTTTGTTGCTACCTTGCATTCCCATTGTCACAACTCTAGTAGAGGTTTTTGTAACCACTTTCCTACGCTCCTGGAAATAACCTCCTAACAGATCTTCTCACCTCCAAACTTTCTCTTATCTAATAAATTCTTTAAACTAATACTAAAATTATCCTCCGTACCCAAAGGTTTCGTTTTTCCATTCCACTGTTCAACAGTCTTTAGTGATTCTTCATTGCCTGTGTAAAGACCAAACATCCTTTCCCAGCATTTATGGCCTTCTACAATATGGTTCTATCCTGCCTTCCCAGCCTTAACCCATATTACTCCCTTGTATAGACTCTATGCTATGCTTGTGATTGATAGACTCTTAATATATTTTGATTGGATTGAATCAAGCCTATGAATTTTGTTTTATGCATTTAAATACATTATTCTGAGATAGGACTTCCTTAGGTTTCATCACACTGATAAAAGGTTCTTTCTTCCTTTTCTCTTTCCCTCTTTCTTCTTGTTTCCTTTCCCTCCTTCCCTCATTTCAAAAACCAGTCTCAGATACCTACTTGCTTTGTGAACCCACACAGGTAGGTCACTTACTCTCTGTTTGCCTCAGTTTCCTCAAATGTAAAATGAAGAAAATAATACCTATCTTGCATGCAAATGAGATAATATCTGTAAAACCCACTAAACACAGTGCCGGGAACATAAGGGCTACATAGATGTTTATTCACTTTCCTTCCTTCCCTTCCCTTTCTTTTCATTGAGGAAGTGAGGGGAAGAAAAAAAAGTAAATGCTTGATAATTTTTTAAAATAATATACTTTAAAGAGTGAAATGAGCTTTCTAAGAAGGTATCAGGTTCCCCATCACAGGAGGTGTTCAAGCAAAGACTACATGACCACTTCTTGAGAATATTAGATGATTCTCTTTAAGATTGAGATCACTTCCTATTCTGAGTTTCCATGACTCTATCATCTTCTAGTAACCTATAAGCTTATCTTATGTGATCTTTGTGTAATAGTTGTCTGTATGCAGAAGCCCTTTAAAAAGGTTAGATGAATGGAATTAAATTGAACCTATAAATCTCAAATCTACTGTGATGAATTCCACCCTGTTGAGGAAAGAACACTAGACAATGTTGGAGCCAAAATGCCAGGATTCTAGTGCTGAATCTGCCACTTATTATCGCTTAGACCTAACCTCTGTGAGCTTCAGTTTCATCATTACTGCTCCAGAGAAGTGAAATTATGAATCAAGTTGAATTCATTATATGCACACATGCGCATATATCTGCCTGCATGCATGTACAATTAATTTGCACATATAATATAAACATACAAAATACATGCATTTCTATAATAAATCTCACAATTCCACACATTTGTAAATATTATCTTCTATGTATATTTCTTTACACATTTCTATGTGTAAAGAGGGGAATGAGTCCTGGCAGTGATAACTTTTTTCCATGTTAAAATGTGTCTCTTACCAGATCTATAATCAGCA
The DNA here is from genome assembly GCA_028658325.1 of Potorous gilbertii. Lineage (NCBI taxonomy): Eukaryota > Metazoa > Chordata > Mammalia > Diprotodontia > Potoroidae > Potorous > Potorous gilbertii. Next base: position 563,577,236 of record CM053769.1, on the reverse strand, counting down.
TGACCTTAGCAAGAGTTGAAAGAACTAGTAAAACTTTTTACAATCAAATAAATTTTCAGCACTCATCCACATGAATTCATAACCTTGAGTGATGCAGTGAGTGATGGGGAGGTGAGAATTACTTCACTCTCACTAAAATGGACCTTCCACTGGGAAATTTTAAAATGGCAATTTACTCCTAAGGGTTAGAAAAGAAAATGAGAACTAGAATCAAGCACAATTGAAATTATTTAAGTAGAATTTTTGTGGCCTGACCTGCAGTTTGGCTGAGATAGCTCCATCTATGTCTCTTCTTTATTTATAGAGTCTTACTCTGATTCATATCCCCTTTAAGAGCATATGCTACAAAAATAAAATCACTCAGGAGAACCAGTACCTGTAGGAAATTCTACACATAATAAATAAATTTGACCAATTAAATATTTAATACAATTAAAAGCTGGATTTCAAGTTTAATAGAAAAAATAACAGGTTAAAAAATTTCTGTATATATTTCCTAACATAAGAAAATGACAGTAAACTTTAAAATACACTTTAAAAAAACAGAAGGGAAATCTACAAGTAAAGTCTATCTTTTCTTCAAACTACCTTCCAAAATCCTTACTCACCAAGCCTGTATTCTGATGCTAGAAATCTTAACTGGAAAACATGTCTTCAGGAAAGTTAAGAATGAAACTGGGCAAAGATTTGAATATTTTTTCCAAAGTTCACTAGGACAGTTTCTATGATACCAGACCACAAGACAACAATCCCAAAGATTGTGGTCTGTTGTTCATCCTTTTTCTCAAAAAGAACCAATAACCTTACAAGGGTGGTGCTTTAACTTAAGAGTGAATTGGGATTTAAGTGAGGCGGAGCTGTGCAAGTCATCAGCCTCATTCCCTCCTCCAGAGTATATGGAGTCCAGTGGCAGGATACAGTGGGAGACCTTGGCCTTTTTAAACTAAGGTCTTTCTCAGGTCTCACATTGTCTGAGGCAAAGTCCGTTCAGTGATTAAGAGGTACATAGGAATTAAGCCAAAAGATGACCTAATTAGCCATCGCAAAATAATCACACTGGAAAAGGAAGATTCTCAGAGTTTCTAACCATAAAACAACTGCTATTTACACTCACTCTGAGCCATCCAAACCCAAGCAATAGTTTGGCTAATCAATGAAAACCTTGAGTGATTTGGGTTTCAAAGTAGAGTCAAGTAGTTCCATTTGAATCACAATGGGCTTTTTCAAAGCCTGTTTTTTCAGAGCTATATTTCAAGGCATCATAAATGAAAACTACATGAAACAGAGTTAATTGCCTTAGCTTTATAAAAAAAATGATAAAATAAATAAAGTGGGGGAGAAAATCTAGCCCTCCTTGGAACAGAGCAACCACATGTAAGGGTAGGACTCCCCATGTGAACAGAAGACAGGAAAAAAGAAAGAGAAAGAGGAGGAGGAAGAGGAGGAAAATGAGAAAAAAAGAAGAAAAAGAAAGACAGAAACAAAGACAGAAAAAAGAAAGACAGAAATAGAGAAAGAAAAAAGGAAGGAGAGAGAAAGAAGGAAAGAAAGAAAGAGATAAAGAAAGAGAAAGAAATGAAGACAGCAGCATTGTCCAACTGCCACTCAACAGTGGAAGATCGCTATTCAATCTTTCTACTTTGGCATGGAAAAATACAGCAAAATATAGTCTGCAAAAGCAAACAAACTGAATGACCAAAAGTAGGGGAATAGTTAAATAAATCAATTTACATTACATGTAATGGAAACTAGAATGCAGTTCAGAGGGGCGGAGCTAAGATGGCAGAGTAGAAAGACTCTCATTTGGTAGCTCCGAACCCACAGCCCATGGATTTCCTCTAAAAAGAGCTCCCAACAAATTCTGGAACAGTGGAAGCCACGCAGCAACACAGTGAAAGAGATTTCCATTCCAGAGAGCCCTGAAAAACCAATCCCAAAGGTCCATCGCACATCGAACGGGAGCAGAGCCCTGCCCTGCCCCCACCACGTGGCACTGAGAGGAGCAAGCAGATCCGAGCAGGCATCAGGGATGGAATCTCCAGTGGCTGCGAAGGTCCCTCCACCCACGGACTCGCAGGTCAGTGAGAGAGATGGGCCAAGAGGGGAGCGGGGTGTCTCCAGGACTCAGGCCCCCTCGGGAGGCAGTTGCAGAGGCAGCAGGTGGCCAGAGGCTCCCAGAGCAGGCAGGAGCTCAGCAGCAACTCCATTACCATGGTCTCTGCATAAATCTCCTGAGGGAACTGAGCCTGGGAGGCGGCCCTGCCCACACCTGAGCACCAGCAGATAAGCTCCCATTGAATAGCAGCCAGGCCTGCCACCAAAAGCCCTGAGGCTGGGGAGCAGCATTTGAATCTCAGACCCCAAGCACTAGCTGGGTGGATCTAGGCAGGGGTGGAGAGGAATCTCAGAAGTCAAGTAACTGGCTGGGAAAATGCCCAGAAAAGGGAAAAAAACTAAGACCATAGAAGGTTATTTTCTTGGTAAAAAAATGATTCCAAGCTTCCTCTCTGAGGAGGAAGAACAATGCTTACCATCAGGGAAAGACATAAGAGTCAAGGCCTCTGTATCCCAAAGATCTGAAATCGATATCCAATGGGCTCAGGCCTAGGAAGAGCTCATAAAGGATTTTGAAAATCAAATTAGACAGGTGGAGGAAAAACTAGGAAAAGAAATGAAAGATATGCAAGAAAAGCATGAAAAACGGGTCAATACCTTAATAAAGGAGACCCAAAAAAATGCTGAAGAAAATAACACCTTGAAAAATAGGCTAACTTAATTGGCAAAAGAGGTTCAAAAAGCCAATGAGGAGAAGAATGCTTTCAAAAGCAGAATGCAGTTCAGAGAGATAAGTATAAGGAACATAATTAACTCTAAAAAATTTTTGTGAAATAATGCAAAGCCAAAAAAGCTAATTAATATAATAAAAGACACTAACTGAAACTACATAATAGGGAAAAAATTAATACAAAACATATGAACACCAAATCTTGAGATTTCAAGAGAATGAAAAAACATATCATGCATTAAAATTAAGTAAAAATAAATACTGTAGTTACCAAGCTAGTATAGTTGATTATACTGTAAATTGTACATTTACAATTTACAGTATAATCAACTATACTAGCTTGGTAACTATTATTTACAATTTGAAATACAAAAATATGGAGCTTTTTGTTATCCTTCCTTCTTGAAGAGGACCAAAATGACATCACTGTGTTAGAGTGGAAGTCACAGTGAGTCAACTGTAGTTGATCAGACTAATATTAGCTCAGAATGCTCTACCACAGGTCGGGTACAAATAATCCATGTGAACACTTGGGGGTGGATTCTCTTAGCATGGCATGCTGGGCAGTCCTGTGCCATTGTCTCTCATGTCACACAAGCAATTCCAAAGTTCTTAACAGACACCTGGAGAGTGTTCTTATGTGTATCCATCCTTTGTTACAGAAGACGACCGTGCCATCACAGAAATAATGACATGACTTGCACTTGACTTTGTTTTGAGTGAGAGAGGGTTTTGCAGGTCACTAACTTCACTTCTCCTGAATTCAGTGACCATATATTCACCAGGATGACTGGAGATGACCCAGGATGAGTTAAATGACTTGCCCAAGGTCACACAGACACAGTCAAGTGTCTGAGGTGACATTTGAACTCAGATTCTCCTGACTCCTGCTCTATCCACTGCACCATTTAGCTGCCCTAAGAGTGTCCTTCTATCACTTCTTCAAAATACCATTTGAGAACTTGGCAAGTGTATGTTTTGCATTTGAACAATGTGGCCAGCCCATCAGAGTTGCACTCTCTGAAGTAGAATTTTAATGCTTGACAGTGTAGTTCAAGAAAGGACCTCAGCATCTGGTACTTTATCCAGCCAGGTGATCTTCAGAATCTTCCTAAGACAATTAAAGTGGAATTGATTCAGTTTCCTGGCATGATGCTAGTATATTGTCTGGGTTTCACAGCCTTACAACAATGAGGTCAGCACAATGACTCTGTATCAGTTTGATAGTCAGTCTAACACCTCTTCTTTCCCACACTTTCCTTCAGACCCTCCCAAACAATGAACTAGCTCTGACAATACATGTGTCAACCCCCATTATCAATATGTACATCCCTGGAAAGTATACTGTCAAGCTAAGTGAACTTATCCACAGTATTCAAAACTTCTCCATTTGCTGTAACCAATGGTGTGGTGCTGACTGATGAAGCACCTGGGTTTTCTTGGTGTCAGTTATTAGGCCAAAATTAATACAAATAGCAGAGAATCAATACATACTTTATTGTATCTCAGCTTCAGAAGCTGCAATGAGTACACAGTCATCTGCAAACAAAAAACCATGAATCAACATTCCATCCATTTTGGTCTTGACTTGTAGCCTTTTCAAGTTGAAGAATTTACCTTCAGTGCAGGAGCTGACTGTGATGTTGTATATGTCCTCACTGAAGGTATTTGACAATATGACAACACATCATGCTAAAAAAGTGTTGGGGCAAATGATGTCTTTTCATTCATGCATCAAGTAGATATAGGTGAGGCACAGTTGTCAGCCTCGCTCTCTCTTCCAGAGTCATTGTAGTCCATTGGCAGGACAAAGTCAAGATGACTGGTGATGGCCCAGGATGCAGTGGATGACCTTGGCACCTTCAATGTCTAACAGTGACTGCTGCCTTCATGGCCATTGGAACAAATTGTTCTCATCTACCCACTCCACCAGAGGAAGTCTTCACATGCTTGGAGTAGACATCATCCAAACACACTGTTGGGTTTGAGATCTCTCAGTTAACCTCAACCTGGGTTAGCCCTGTTGTCAACACTGTTTACTGAGGTATGGCCACTTGTATGTTACAGCTTCTTGGAACTACAAGTGAGGATTAGGTGGATCAGATGGACACGAAAGGTAGAAAGCAGCCCTGAAAAGGGCTTGGCAGCTCTCACAACAGAGGTACTAGCCTTCTAGTCATTTTATCTTTTAGTTAGGTCCTAAACATGATAAAATCCGCAGATCAAAATAATAAAAACATATAGTTTGTATAATACTACATAGTTTTGCAAGCATACGTTCACATTCTATCTTCATATAGACATAACCCAATGCACTGGGGAGAACTGAACTTTCTAGCCTTACATTATTCAAATTCACAAAATATTTGTCCCACTGACTTGTCTCATGCCTTTTTTAAATAAATCTAGCTTGGTGAGAACATTTCTGACACAAAGAGCTCATCAAAATATGGAATTTAAAAAAATGTGCCTGAATGCCTAGTGCAGTCCTGAGAAACTGGATGTGGGCCCACTTCCTTTCTCTTTATTAAAGAGCAGCTGTAAACCGATGGAAATATAAGAATCAGAAGTCCCCATTCCACATCCTCTCTAGTCCATTCAGGATTTAAGATGATTACACAGTTATTTTATGTAAGAAGAGCCATTCTAGTGGGAGAAACAAATGAGTTTATTTCTCAGCCAGCTTCATAATGGATTACTCAAGGCACTATCTCATCTGTCTTGGCACCATTTTGCTTTCATTATAGGTTGGAAATGGGAAGTCATTTTTCACAAGTCTGGTCTTTAACTCATTAGAAATGGAACTGTTAAAGTTGGTGCACCCTGCAAAATTGGACATCCGTTATCTGGCTTGTCTTGGCCTTGGCTGCTCTGTATTTATCATTCTTTACCATGACTTCCTTGCCATCTGTACTTTTACCATTCCAGTGACAATGCCATATCCTCTCTCCCTGCACAAAGAAAACCTGGACACTGACGTGAAAATTGACAAAATCAATACTGCTTGGAATCCTTTAAATACCATTCCAAAGCAATGATTCCTGAGGGAAAACACCTAGCACTTGAGTCATTCCAATTGCACTGGCCAAACAAACAAACATCTGATAAAAAAAAAAGTAGGCCCAGGAAGAAGAAAGGAGAACTACATATTAGGTCTGTTGGAAGAAAAATAACCTTTCACTTATGTAAATGAATTCTTTTCAAATTGGGCATAAATACCATGGCTTCTAGCTACAATTCTCTCATTTGGTAAATTGTTTCTTCTCCTTTTCTCACAGATTTGAACCAGTTGACCTTTAAAAGAAATAGCCGTGATCATAGAAAATGTTGAAAACCTGGAAATTCTTTCCCTCAAAATTATATTAGTTACTTACAGGAAACATGTTTCTAAGGATTTTAAGAGAATGAGCAAAGATAACATTATACAAATGGGAAAATATAAAAACAAAGCACACAAATGTGCATTGTCCAGGATTTCTTTATGGAGTTTAGCAAATGTGGTAAAATACAAATTTCTTGTTTTTCCTTAATGAACGATGTGTCCTTTCCCCCAAGAATTCTGGAGTTGAAATGGACCCGAGAAATCAGAAGTCCAATCTACTAGTCAATGAAGGGTTTTCTATCTTTACCATACCATATTTTCCTTCTGTCATTTATTTCTTCCCTTTAAATCTACCATTCTAATTAACAGCAAGATCTTCTAATAGCTTAGTGGAAACCTCTATATTTCTATTTCTGCACTCTGCAAAAGGGATATGCCATAATTAGATATGGCTATGCCAAAAGGATCAACAGACTGACTAAAAAATGTAGCATTAAGACTATGACAGCAGAAAGGTAGTATGGTTCAGTGAAAAGCATGTTCAATTTTAAGTCACCCACTATTTATATCACTTTCTCTTTCTGGGTCTCAGTTTCTTCATCCATGAAATGAGGAAATTATCCTAGATGAATTCTGAGATCCCTACTGGCTATGATCTATAAGTTTAAAATCTTTATCCTTGTATCCCCATGGCTTGTACATAGTAGACACTCAATAAAAGTTGGTTTTGGGGTCTTTTTTTTTAAGGGTCACCAAGAAAAGAGTAAGAAATCTGATTTAGGGCAAAGACAATTTTTTAAAATAAACCAGAGAAAGAATACATACCTTATTTTTGGTTCCAAATGGCATTCTTTGTTGGTTTTTTTTCTTTTCTTATTTTTTGCCTGAATTGTTTGTTTTCTTTTGGATCAAAGTTGATATGAAATATGATCTTTCTTTGGAAATCTTTAAAACAATTAGAATGAATAATTACAGTCTTACCTTGAAGACAAGGGAAAAGACAACCTGATTTCTCAAGTTCCAAGTGCTGATGTCTCCAGATCTAGGATCCTGTGATTCTACACAAGGAAGTATGAGCCAAGCTTTTAAGACAGTAAGTCTCCAGAGGGAACTGGCCAATTTTATTCACCATCCCAGCACTAATCAGGCATGTAAATGGCAACTGCATTCTCAACAAGAGAAAATTAGGCCCTACAGCAAGAAAACAGTAATAAAAATGACAAGGGATATATATCATGAAAGATAGTTATGCACTACTGAATAGACAATGCTGATTTCTGTCTCTGGAGTGACTCAGGAATACAGTCACACATTTCTATAGACATATACAAAGTTGTATCAATGTAAAGTTACCTTCCCATTAAATTAGTTACTCACTAATTTAATGAGTCAATGCAAACAAAGACACAATTATGTCAAATTTTTTACCTAATTCTGAAAAATCGACGGACTGTTTGAACTGAATAAATTTACTAGATGTTTTGACGACACATAATGTTAAGGATAAAAGTGCTACATTAACCTTCAAAAAGACCCAACTGACTCAAAATAAAATCAATTCCAAAAGAGAATGGGATATGGAGCCAGGAGATCTGTGTTTAAATTCTAACTCTGCTGACCTTGGGCAGATCATTGTCCTCTGTCTTCTTTGTTCATCTATGAGAAATGAAGGAGCTGAACTACATGAATTCCAGCTCTAAATCTATGATCCTATATTTCCAAATGCAGAATAGTAAAAGTGTGGCTTAACAACAATAATTTGGAAATATAAGTAATTTTAGTCACCCAGAAGCTTACCATGAGCCATAACTGTGATTATTTTAAAAAGATGCTTGTCATATAATAAGCATTTTATTGACTGACTAATTCAACCTTGAGCTACAGTAATAGAAGTAGTGTCCACTTCATGGTATCACTTCTAATATATTTACAGTTTTTATCAGATCACCTCTGAAATGCTGTAGTAGGTACCATATTTTAAGGAAGATCATTGAAGGTTAGATGACCTTCAAAAGAGGCTAAATTAAGTGAGGAGGGAGCTGTAGAAAACGAAATGTTATATGAGAAAATTTTGAAAGAATTAATGTTCATCCATCCAAGAGAAAGAGCGATATTCATAATGATGAATGCAAAGAATATAGTTAAGGCACAGGAATATATGATCTGATATATTTTGAAGTAAGTACAATCAGGAAGATACAATATACAGTGACAACGATGTAAATGGGAATAGCAATGATAACAACAAAAATTAAACCTACTATGTAATCAGTGACCAAGCTTGGACCCAGAGAAGAAATATGAGGAGATTCCTAATTCCCTTTTGGAAGAGTTGGGCATTGATAGAAGTCAAACATTGCAAATCCTGGCAGACTTGATTGATGTGTTGGCTATTTTTGCCAAAGTGGTTTTTATTTTCTTCTTTTTTTATTTGTTTTGTGGTACAACTCTCAGGGTAGAAGGAGTTGTGGGGACATATTAAGGAATATAGGTAATGAAAACTAATATATCAGTTTAAACTACATATAACATATAGTCTATGGAATAAAACCCCAAATCCCTTATAAGTCAATAATGTACAAGGAAATTGCTTGAGAATAGTTAAAGGAAGATATACTCTCACCAAGACTAGGGATGAAGAGACAAAGGATAGTCATTTCATTGCATAAGTTTCTCAACAAGCATAAATAACTGTGGAAAAATTTGGATGCGTAGAGGAGAAGAGCAACTGAGAGAGTGGAATGGGTTGGAAGTTGCAGTTTGTTCTTGCCCTAAAAGATGGAATTATGGGGTTCTATAAAATACATTTTGATAGTCCAAAGTAGTGTGGATTGTTTTACAAGATCCTAATGGCAGGTTTGTTGCAGGGATCTGAGGTGCTAGGAAGACAGGGCACTTAGGAGACCACTTCTATAAGTAAGGATCATGTTTCCCAAAATGGCAACCTACCCAGCAGAAGAGTGGTCAACCTCTGGGAATGAAGTAAGAAACATGGATTGATGGGTAAGAAACATTTGTCCTCACACAGGTTGAATTATGACTAATTGCAAAAAAAATGGAACGGAAATGGGTCTTTTAAGTCAGGATACTGATTGATCTCCATCGTGTTTCACTGTCTTCATGAGTGGATATTTCTGGGAGTGAAGTCCAGATAAATAAGATGCTACAACAAACAAACCAAAATAATTTCACAAATAATCACTTGAATAAAGGATGGGGTGTGATTTACAAATGCATTGGTAAAGGAATGGAATAATTAAGTGTATATATATATACATATATGAATTATACTTATGTATGTATATATATATATATATACATACATAAGTATAATTCATCTTTCAGAACCCTGAGCTGATCTCACCTAAGGGACATAGAAATGATAACAGATAAGAATATAGCCCAATGAATTGGGGGAAATTCACAAATTAGTAAAACTGACAATGACCTAAATGGGAAAAAAAATGAGGAAGGAGACAAAATAAATAAACACTTCTTGTAAAATGCTACCACAAGTGAATGTTACTCAAGGTAACAGTTTAGGCAGGAGAATAACAAACAAGGAGGAAGGATTTTGAGTCTAACTCAAATCAAAGAGAGGGAAGAGTCAAAATGGGTCAAGTCAATAAATAAATATAAGAAAAAAGAAATAGCAATTAAGACAAACTGAAAATCAAGAGAAGAAGCTGTGGGGAAGGACTAGAATCAAACTAATGCAAGCAAAATTAATCATAGAGTCAAAGTTATGACATAAAAAGGGAAGGGGAAAATGCCAAATTTAATATAAAAGAAGTAGAGAAAAATGGAAATCTAATACTTATATCCTTAAATGCAAATGGATCAAACTCTCCAATAAAATGAAAGGGAAAAATGAGATGATATAAGAAAATAATAACCTAAAAATTTGCTATATATAAAATACATATTCAAAAAATAAACATCAGTATACAAATTGGAATAAAATATCCTATGTAAACAGTTTCCAAAAAACTGGAATTACAATGATACCATCAGGCAAGGCAAAATAAAACATTTACAACATCAAGAATTAAATGGGGAAACTACACTATGTTTAAAAGCATCATAGTAAATTTTAAAATACCATTATTAAACATATATGTACCAATGGCATGGCAGGTAATTCATAAAGGAAAAAAGTGACTAAATTATGAAAGACATAAATAGTAGCAGTAATAGTAAAGGGCGCTGATATTTATATCTAATAATTTAAAAGACAAAAATTTAAAAAGGACATAATATCTCATACAGAATATATGCATATAGACCAGGAATTTTCTTTGTGGAAAAACATAAAGAAATATACATACCTTTATAAAATAGAACATGTACCTTTAGAAAATGGGCTATTCTTTAGAAAGAGAAAGTATAAATGTAAAAAGACTGAAGGAATAAAATACACATCCTTTAAAAATCACAAAGCAATAAAAATGGTAAAAGAAGATATTTCCTAAATAATAATACGGGGAATACAAACAAATTATGTGAACCTAAATGACAACTAAATAATGTAATCCTGAATGATGAATGGGTCCAAGAACAAATCACAGATGCATTTAATAATTATGCAAATAGAATATGGCAATGAGACAGCATACAAACATCTTGAATATTCAGCTAAAGCAGTTCTTGAAGGAAAATGATACCTCTGAAAACATACATTATTAAAATATAAACAAAGACGATGAATAAACTGAGCATACAATTTTTAAAACTTTAAAAATTAAAGAATTGAAATCCTAAAACAAGAACAGAGAAAAATCTTTAAAAGCAGAAGCATAAAAATAGAGAGTACATTAACAAAAATAAACAAAAGCTTTTTAGAAAAACATTACAAACCTTTAGTTAATGTGGTGAAAAAAGCAAGGAAAATCAAATAAAATATAAATAAATTGAATTTATATTGAACAGAAATGAGATAGTAGGAATTAACAAACCTACCATGTATATAATAGCAAAACTGATAATTTAAAGAAATGAGTGATTACTTATCAAAATTTAAAACCCCAAAATTTACAAAGTAAGAAATAGATATCTAGGACTGGAAGGCACCTTAGAAGTCATATAATCCCACCTCTCCATTTTACAGGTAAGGGAAATGAGACCAAAGATAGGGGAAGGAAGGAATGAAGGAAGGAAGAAAGGAAAGAAGGAAGGAAGGAAGGAAGGAAGGAAGGAAGGAAGGAAGGAAGGGATAGGCAGGAGGACTTAGAGCTTTAGAAAGACATAAATTTCATCTGACACCAAAGTTATGAGTCATATGATAAAGAGCAATTTGATAGTTTCAAAGGCTTTTGTATTAAAGATATTGACAAATTCAGAGGATAATGGTGGTGAGGTACAGGCAATTATAATAAGAAACTTCCCACAAAGATACATTCTTTTGGATTCTTTGAAAATGGTTATTTCATTATACTGCTTTCTAAAAAGCAGTGCTCAATAAATGTATGATGGATGAGTGGATGACAGCATTATCTAAAACAATTAAAAAATTGTCTATTTGTGTATGATTCTGTGCTAATGTAAAAAAAAAAATGAGTCAAGAAACCCAAGCTATTCAACTGCCCCTTTTTCTCTATCTTTCTCTATGAGCCCTTAAAAAAACCCACTCCCCTTCTCCGGACCCATAGTCCCATCCATAGACTGAAGAAGTTTATCATAATATTTCTAAGGATCCCTTTAGCTTTAACATTCTAGTATTCTTTAGAAGTGATAAAAAAAAATTACAATTCATTCATTTAGCACCTACTACATGCCAACTACTGTTACAGGCACTGAGTTCGCCAAGACGAAAATGAAACATAAACTTGGTCTCTACATTTTAGCATCTATATAGAATCAGTTAGTAGAAAAAAGTTCCAGAACCAGAAAATGATAATATAATGATAGTGAGAATAGAGTGAGAAGAATGGTTATTTCTAGAAAATGAATGCATCCTATTTCAGACCCTCATGGGTCTAACTTGGATTATTACACACAGCTGTTGCATGAGGTTTTTCCTGATGCCTTTAATGGTGAGTGTCTCTCCTCCTTCCTGAAAATGCCTTGTATTTTACCTCTTTGTACTAACATATATTTACCTATGATTTCCCCAACAGAACTATTTCTTGTTGATCCTTGCATTCCCCACATCTAGTACAGTGCCTGGTACATAGTAAATGCTTAGTAAAAATTCCTAGATTGAGAGAATCCGATTTGATCCAACAATGACCAGTAGAACAAAGAAAATGTTTTAATAAAACAGGTGAGAGTTAGGAATCAATACTAAAGCATTAGCTCAGTGAACCACATATTTCCTTCTGATTTTTTCCCTTTAGAACCAAGGACAGTCTTCAAAATGAGAAAAATTACTTGTTTTTCATACCCTTACCTCCCCTTTCTTAGGTTTTGGTTCCAAATGTGCTGCATGCTAAGCCTACTTCTCTGCTACCCTTCTTAACACTTTGTTATTGGAATGAATTTTCCCTTTTGAGAATACTCAACCATGAACGTCGTGAGGATATTAAGATTCCATGCATGATGCTGCCTTCAAAGTTCTCCCCTGAGGGTCATTGACCTTTACTTATCAGCATCCTACCACCGGCAAGGAGGAAATAATAAGCCATGTCAGCAGATCATTGTTGGTAAGCATAGCTGTTTCTCTTTAAAACTTGCTATAATAATTCCTCTTACTAAGCAGGCAACTATTGGAGCCTGCAATCCATCTAAAAAAGTCAGGATATGCATAAGATAGTACTGTCCCCCAATAATCACTTGCACTTATCTATTGATTCCTAATTTACAAATCATGCCTGTGCACAGCCTCATTCAATTCCCATGACAACCCTGTGAAATAGAGAGTACGAATGAAGGATGTACCAAAAATCTTAGTGCGGTTTTAAGGTACTTAAGCTAGGTAATGGTAAACAGAGTGGAGAGCTTGGCATCAAGAAAACCAGAGTTCAAATCCCTCCTCAGATATATATCAGCTATGTGACCTTGAAGAAGTCACTTAAACTATGTTTGCCTCAGTTTCCTCATCTGTAAAATGAGAATAAAAATACCCCTGCATCCCAGGGTTGTTTGGATGATCAAATGAGATAATTATTGTAAAGCATTTACTTGGCATAGTAACTGGCACATAGTAAACACTATATAAATTTTAGCTATTATTTAAGTGATTAAAGCTTAAAATTACATTTGGACATTTGGGATACTCTATGTTATTGATTATCAGCATTGTACAGAGTAGTTAACTGATATCCCATTTCACAGTTTTTGCCATCAATTCTTTCAGTCATAGCTGGCACTTTGTGACCTCATGGATCATAGTACACCAGGCCTTTCTATCTTCCAGTGTCTCCTGAAGTCTGCCCAAAATTATGTTCATTGCTTTCATGACACTATCTGTCCATTCTCTTCTCTGATGTCCCCTTTTCCTTTTTCCTTGAGACTTTCCCAACATCAGGATCTTTTCCAAGGAACCCTGTCTTCATTATGTGGACAATTCATTTAAGCTTTAGCTTCAGTATTTGCACTTCCAATGAATAGTCTGAATTAATTTCTTTAAGCATTGACTGATTTGATCTCCTTGCTGTCCAAGGGGCTCTCAAAAATTTCACATCTAGAAAACGGCAAAGCCAAGATTAAATTTTACTCTTTGTGAATATGAGTTCAGGGTTCTTAGCACTCCACTCCTTCCTGGATCAGGCAGCCAAGAAGATGGTCTCTTTTGGCTCTTACAGCACTTGTCACATTCTAATTAATTTTTGACTTGAGGAGGGAATACCTAAATTAGTGACACCATGGTTTGTTTAATTGAAAACGAATTTAACTTGACTTCAGGTAGACCTGAGTTTGAATTCCACCTCTAATACTCAGTGGTTGTGTGGCCATGGGCAAGTCACTCAACTTCTGTATGCTTCACTTTCCTCATCTGTATGATGGGAACAATATCACCTTTAGTATTTTTTTCAGAATGTTGTGATCAGTTTCAAATGAACTAGTATATACATTTGAGCTAATTTTAAAATGCCGTATTAAACACCAGCTACCATTTTCATGTATCTTTTCTGTTAGATTTTAATGTCTGTGAAGACAGGAACCATGTTTCATTTATAAATAGTGCCTCCCTTGACATCAAATACAATGTCCTTCATTTAGTAAGTATAGTATTTAAATTTTGGCTCAACATTATTGTCTGTTGTTCTAGGTTCAGATGTCTTTAATGATGACATGCTGAATAAAAAGTGTCCGGTCAGCAGGTAGGGACAGCCATTAACTCAATAACTAGTTATAATGAAAAATCATTAATTCTAAGAAACAACAAATCCCTTTATGGCCTAACAGAATTGTTTATTTCTTTCAAAGACTATTACACTTCCTAAACTCAGAGAATCATTTTAAATTGAAAGGGATCTCAGCAGTTCTCTAGCCAAAGAGAAAAAGAATTTTCTTTAACATACCTAACAAGCAGTTATCCAGCCTGTATTTAAAGGACTCCAGCAAATAAATACCTACTACCATCCAAGGCAACCAAACTAATTTAGAAGAAGTTAGATTTCTTTTGCCTCCAAAACAATTCTATGAAAAGAAGACAAACAGATGCCAATTTTATGTCAAATGGTATTTTCCAACTTGCTTACATTCCACAGGTATGAACATCATATCAGTAAACATTTATTAAATGCCTACTATATGCCAGACATAGCTATTCACCAGTAATACAAAAAAAATGGTAACAATCCCTGGCTCTCAAGGACCTCACATTCTGTAGAGGAAAAATATGTGTGTGTATATGTGTGTTGCATATACATATGTATACATGCATATAAATACACATGTGCACAAGCATAGAAATATCTCTATATAAGATATATCTAGGTATAAAGATAAATATGTATATTTATGTATGTATTTACATCTATCTGGAGAGATGGAATATAAGCTCTTTGAGTTCAACAAGTGAAAAAGAATTGAGATGGAAGAAAGGCCCATTTGACTGAACTGTAGGTCATGGCAAAGGGAATAATGTAAAACAGGGCAGGAATAATTGATTGGGACTAAGTTATGAGGGACTTTAAAAGTCTAAATAAGACAATTTTTTATAGTACTTTATTTTTTTCATTTACATGTAAATACAATTTTTAACATTCATTTTTTTAAACTTTGAGTTCCAAATTTTCTCCCTCCCTCCCTTCCCCCTCTCTAAAAAGGTAAGAATTTTAACTAAGTACACACACACATATATACATACATATATGTATGTGTGTATGTATACATATATGTGCAATCATCTAAAACTTATTTCCATATTAGTCATACTGTAAAGAAGAAACAGTCCAAAAAGAAAAAATAATACAAAAAAAAAGAAAGTGAAAATAACACGTACAGTCTTCATTCAGATTCCAACAGTTCTTTCTATGGACATGGATAACATTTTCTGTCATGAATCCTTTGGAATTGTCTTGGATTATTGCATTTCTGAGAAGAGCTAAGTTATTCATAGTCAATCATCACTCAACATTGCTATTACTGAATACAATGTTCTCCTGGTTCTGCTCACCTCACTTTGCATCAGTTCATGTAAGTCCAAGTTTTTCTTAACAGAAGGTATTTATCTTCAATCTTAAAGACAACAAAAAGCTAGTATAGTTATTATCTGAGTAGGAGAGTGATATGGTCAAATTTATGCCTATGGGAAAATCAGTTTGACAACTATTTGAAGGATAGATTAGAGAAAGGGGAAAGGGAGCAATAGTCCAGGAGGGTGAGCATGAACTAACGGGGTGGTCCTGTGAGTTAGAGAAGGAATTAGAAATTCTTTAGACATAGTACAGAGGTAGAAACAGCAAGACTTAGCATCTGATTAGATATATGGGATGATGAAGATTCAGTCACTCAACCAGTATTTAGTTAGCACCTACTATGTACCAGGGAAGTTCTACTAAGCTCTAGAGAAGGAAGGAAAAAACAACAACAACAACAAAAAAGAAACAAGGCGCTCCCAGTCTGATAAGGTAGACCACAGTCAAAAAAGCTATATACAAACTAGATATATACAGGATAGATTGAGATTAGTTTGAGGGGTGGTGATAAGATTAATAAGGACAAGGAAAGGTTTCTCATAAAAGATGAGATTTTAAGCTGAGACTTAAAAGAAGTAAAGAAAACTAGGGTGCAAAAATAAACTAGGAGAGTATTCCAGGCATGTGGGACAATCTGTGAATTCCCTGGGAAAAGAAACTTGAAATTTCAAATAACAGACTGCCTTGCTTAACTTATGAACAGCCAACCCAGGAAAACTAGGCAATATAAAAATAAAAGATATTACCAAAATATTTTAAATAGATCCATAATCTGACTGATGTAGGTAAAATGCATCTCCTACTTCTCATCTTGTATAACTCTACCATATAAATTCTAGGAAGGGGAAGTAGAAAGGGTGGTCCACAAATGTGCCTGCATCCTTCCCATGTATCTCTTGAAACTGCATGACTATCAATTAAGCATATGGACCATCCATAGGTCAGCAGTCCTTCTTGGTATATTTAACTCAAATGAATCCAATTCAACAAACCCTTACTAAATAGTTGCAATGTCCCAAGCACTGCACTAGGTGCTGACAAGACAGAGACGAAAATGAAATAGCTTTTGCACTCAAGGAGGACTTTTTTCTACTAGGATGAGCTTATTATATTCTACAGGATTGTAAAGGGAGAAGGAGATGGTTAGATTATTTCCTTTTCCCATCAGTGGTGTCCCTATCCAGTGGAATCTACCCTATGTATGACCTGTGATTATGGCAAGAGTCTTTAACAACTCTGTGTCTCTGTTGTATGCTTTGAAAAAGATATTTAAATAAAAGTTTATATTTTACATCTTTCAAGGATTCCTTTTTGATTTGGATATATGCATGGGAGATAACCTTTTTAAGAAAAGAACTTTAAGACAATATTTTGCTCTACTAAATGAAATGCTTTCTTTTTTCTGTTATCAACAAATGTAACAGAACTTATTTTCTGTCAATTGAGCAACTATAAAGTTGCATATACATATATATGTATGTATGTTGTATATGTATATACATATATGTAGTTGCTATAGTGTAAAATTTGTAAAAGTCTACTTATTCCCTTCTCATAATCCAATTAAAGTTTTCTTCCATTCATGTGTTTGTCTTTTCAAAATGTCTTACAGTTTATAAAATTGAGAAAGTAGGTACATGAGTCAGTAGTAACTGCTATTTTCTCAGTCACTTTCTTGAGGTATCATTCAAATCCCAGGATTTTTTTTCCCAAGACTTTGGTATCCTTTTCTCTTTCAAATATCTTAAGAATCAATCACTACATGCCCTCAGAATTATGTCACCTCCATACAAACCTCCCCTGTGTATATCTGGTATTATCCATTTGTTTTTTCTATATTTGTTTAGTTTCTATTCATCATTTAGCTCATCAGAGACTATGAGGTAAGTATTTAAACCCCATATCTCTTCTGTCTTTGATGGAGAAAGAATTTATTATAGAAATCTTTAAAAGTTTTTTTTTTATTTTTAATCTTTATCTTTGTTTTTCTTCTGATTTCATCCATAAGTGAATTTAGGGTAATTTAGCTTATTTGAGCATCGCACCATCTTTTTATAAATGTGTTTTTTTTCTCTCCACTGCTGCTGAAACTATATTGTTCATAATATTCTACCATCCTATTCCATATGTTACACAAAGCTGTTTAAATTCTATAGTGGTAATAGTTGCCACATTTCTCTGTTAGATAAGGAAATCAAATGCTGTTTAGCATAAGCATTTTCTAGTCTTTTTTAGTCTTGTTAGTTTGGCAGTTGATCTACATTAGTAAAAAATTACTTAAGTAATGCTGAGAATATATTTTTATGTTTGTTCTTCTATCCATTTCTTATATCAGCGGCAACAGTATGTTTAAATAGGTCAGGTTATAGTCACTCTGATTGGGCAAGATATCTTCTACTTTTCCTCATAAAACCAAGAAAGATAATCAAATACTGAAATAGTTTAAGATTCCAAAAAAAAGAATTGCTACATTATTTGAGATTTTATTCCATGATTTAAAAAATTATGAAATAAAATGCTTCTTAACTGTTGTTGCACTTGAATCAGGTTTCTCCAGAAAAACAATGCACAAACCAATTCCTCAAATGTATTTCCTTCTTGTCTATGCACCATTCATTTGGAAAGTACACTGGATCCAATGGATTTTTCATTGGCATCCTCAGTGGTGCAAGAAGCATGCCCAGTGTAAGACAGATATGTCACCAGATATGTGACTGCAACAGAATTGCCTTGAAGGTTTGTATGTGAGTGTGGCAAGTTGGAGCCAAGACAGTAAGAAAAATTATTCTTGTCATAATGAATTCAGTCTCTGAAGAATGCTGCAGCGATCAACTACCCTGGTGATGAAAACATTTGGACCAGTAACACACAACAAAAAGCACCAAAGGAATACTTTTCTGGAAGTCCTCAGTAAGGTTAATTATTTATTTAAGCAGAGAGCAGAGAATTAATTGATGAGGGACAGAGAGAAGAGATAGAAGAAAAGAGAGGGAAGAAAGGAAGGGAGAAAAGAAGAGAGAGGGGAAAAGAGAGAGGGGGGAGGGAGGGAGAGGAAAGAGACAGAGAGAGGAAAGAGAGGGAGAGAGAGAGGGGAGAGAGAGAGAGAGACAGAGAGAGAGAGAGGGAAGGAGGCAGGGAGGGAGGGAGAGGGAGGAAGGAAGGGAGAGGGAAGGGAGAGGGAGGGAGAAAGAGAGAGAGGGGGGGGAGAGAGAGAGACAGAGAAAGAGAGAGAAGGGGGAGGGAGAGGGAGACCAACAGGGAGAGGGAGGGAGGGAGAGAGATTCATCTAGGTTCAGAGCAACAAATGCATACACATTAACTTGCCCCCCTTACTCCCCTCCACTAAGCAGTATGTGTATCTAAAATGAAATGAAATGCTCTGGGAAGCAAACAAGCCTTCCATCAGACATAAGCAGCTCTGTACTGGACACTTGTGCAGTCCAGCAGGAGTATAGTGTTACAGGAGAGACTGAAACACTCCCCTTCCTCCCTTCTGCTATGGGTATTCAATCCCCAGAAATCACTTTTGAACTGCATTTGCAATTCTACACCTGGAGTCCTTGTGCTAGCACTCAGAGACCTATTCTGGTATAATTTATAGGACTACAGATCCTTGCTCTCCTGAAGGATTGAGGCAGGGGCAGGGAGCATCCCTCAACCATATCTCTTGATACAGATGGTACTCGAGTGGCTACATAATAAAGATAGCAACAGCAGTATTTCCTAGGTGAAAGACGTCATTCTGACTCTTGATATACATTTGTATTAGCACATGGATTATTGCTGTTGAAGGTCATACACCTGGAGGAAGAGAAATCTATACTGGACCATGGGCTAGTGGGGGGAAAAATTGCCTTACTGTTTCCTTTCCCTGACAAATAAATAGACAATCTCAAAGATCCCCTGGTTTTTTTCTATTCAAGATTGTTCATTTAACAAAACTTTAATGCCTTGTTACTTCCCAAAGAAAATGGATTGTCTATACAATGGTTTCTGTACTTGGCATAGATAAATCTGTCTTTCTTTTCCTTTGAGGATGCAAAGCACTGCCAGTGATATCAATAATAACACTGCACATCACATTATACTGGATAGACCCCCACAGAGTACTTCAGAGCAATTTATGTTCCCATTCATCCCAGGGAGGCTGCAAACATTTTCACACAATTCACATTTCCATCTCACCAACCTCCAAACCCAAGAAAGCAAAAGGAAAATTGATAACTCAAAAAGCATTTGCAATTTGGGTACATTGATGCTGATAAAGACTGCTAACGTTTGACATAGAATCAAAATGCAAACCAGGAAGAAAAGGGAAACTGACATAATCTAACAAAATTATGTTAGCATTTTCACAATGGGAAGAAGAGAGAACAGAGAAACCCATATAGTAACAAAATTGTGTTAGTATTTTCACCCTGGGGAAGAAAGAAAGATGTCAAGAAGGAGTTTGTTTTGCAGTTGCAAGTGAGAGGCAGTATTATATGGAGTGCTAGATCTAGAGTCAAGGAAATTGAGGTTTTTTTCCTGACTCTAAAAGTAGATGTTTGACCATAAACAAGGGGCTTAACCTCTCTATCACTTTCCATATTTGTAAAATGAACCAAGAGAATCAGCATGGAATATTACTGACAGAAGACTGGCCTCAAAATCAGTCTTTCAAGTCCTTCCTCTAATACATACTGAATATGTGACCCTTAGCAAATTACTTAACTTCTCAGGCCCGCCAGGCAACTGTCTAGGACAGTGGCTCTAAAATTTTTTTGTCTGATGACCTCTTTAAACTCTTAGAAATTACTGCAAACCCCAGTGAGTTTTCGTTTATGTGAGCCATATCTATCCACATTTACCATGTTAGAAATCAAAATATCTTTGTACTATTATAAAAGTAGTTGCACCTCGGGGATTCCCTAGAGGCCTCCAGACCATATTTAGAGAACCACTGCTATAGGAAAGTAAGTTGCAAGTTATATATGGATCTCTACTGGGCCAGGGAATTTCCTCAATCCATTAAATCACAGATCCAGTAAAAAAAAAAATGAGAATAGCTACTTGTAGTATCTATTTCACAGGTTGTTGTGACATTCAAGTGAGATGATACAGATACATACAGAGATAAAGTGTCTGTGAATTTAAAAGAACTATAGAAATGAAAAGTTGACATTACAGACAGTAAGAGCTAGGTTTAATTTCAGCCTCTGGCACATACCAGCTATATGATTATAGGTTAGTAACTTAACTAAATATCCCCATTTATAAAAGAGTTGATGATCTGTATCAATAAAGGGAGGTTCCTCACTACAAAGGCCTTACACATGGCTGAAATCCCAAGAAATATGTCTTGTTTTTTTCTTTTTATTTTAAAACTCAAATATTCCACCTTTGGTGCCCAGTAGTCCCAGGTCAACCTGACTGTGAAGGAAAAACATGTCTACTTAGAGTTCTCCACTGATATTCTTTCCCTCCTGCTTCGTACACACATACATAGAGTTTTAGAACTGGGTAGAGGGAAAACAAACATACAACCTCCAGGGTACGTTGCTAAAGCTGTGTAAAATCTAAGACGCTCAAACAACTGAACCCGCTATTCAGTTGTATACACATTTTTTTTCCTGTAAGACCACCAGATGACATAGTTACTCAGCAGCAGGACTTTTAGACAGACAGCTGACCCTATAACCCTCTAGCTACATCCCAGGAATACACAGCTGCAGCTTTCCTAGTAAAGTTGTATCTATAACCAACTAGAGCCACAATATGATTTAGCCAAAAGAAAACCAGCTAATTCAGTCAAAACGTCCATCAAATTGGTTATTTGACACAATGAATTTAAATTGGGAACTGATTTTCAAATTGAACTGACTGGCACAAAACAAGAGTTCATTCATACATGTTCATAAGCACAATGGGACAGAGTTTATACATATGGTGTGTTATTTTCCATTGGTACATTATGTGCTTACAACATATACATGAACTCCCAGATACTGGCGATCTCCTTCTCCACACTGTGGAGTGGATGAATGGGGAGAATATCGAGTCAAGTGTTTAAAAGCACAAGAATCAGTAAAACCTAAAGAGTCATTTGGTTTAAATAACTGAATATCTATAAATCACTTATGAGATGGCATATGGTCAGTGAAATAATTTTTATACACCAAACCTATATTTAGCCTAGTCTTCCAAAGAAACCTGAGAAGAGAGTATTATTAACAAGAGCTTGAAGATGTGACTTGCCATAAATGACTTATCTTTTTACTCATTACCATGATCCTTTATGCCTCTCCGTACAATAATCAAATGAGTACTACTATTGCTTCTAGAAAAGGGCTTGTCCACTGGCTTCTGTGCATCAACTTACCATCTCTGTCACATCCCAAACCAAAATTGCCTTCCTTGTATGTCATTCCCCTATACATGCAGTATTTCTCTTTTGGAATGTAAACTCCTTGAAGGAATAGACTGCCTCATTTTTTCTGTATTCATTTCCCCAAAGATTAGCATGATACCTGGGATATAATGACACAATAACTTTTATTCTTTCTCTCCATTCAATTTTCTTTCATTTAATTCATAGTCTTCTTCCCTATCCATTTCATTCTATATGCTATCACCAGATTAATTTTCCTAAATAACCTCTTTCCTCAAAAAGCCTTGATGGCTCCTCACTGACAATTGAATAAAATAGAAATCTAAATATGATGTCCATTATAGACTGACTCCAAATGACCTTGTAGAGTATTTGCCATAATACCCTTACACATACTCCATACTCCAGCCAAACTATACTGTTTGATCTCCACATATATTTTACTTATTCCCACCTCTTAGCACCATTCCTTTTGCCAACCTGTACTTGAGAATTCCCTCTACATCATACCTGGCAAGTCGACATGAATTTCTTGCTTGAAGACCTCCAAGACAGTGGAATCTGCTGCCTCCTAAAGCAGCCCAGTCTACTTAGGGTTACCTCTGATTCACAGAAGCACAGAATCTCACAGTAAGCAGTGAATTTAGAGGCCATCTATTCCACTTATACCTGGACAAGAGTATCTTCCATACCATATCCATTAAGTGGTCATTAGGAAATGTGTCCTCAAATCAAGCATGAATCTCCAACTATTGTTCCCAGTTCTGCCCTCTGGAATGAGGCAGAAAAATTGGAATCCTCCAGGTCAAAAACCTTCAGCTACTTGAAGACACCTATCATATTCCCTACAAATATTTTTTTCTAGGCTAAACATCTCCAATTTTTTCCACCAAAACTCATCTGGAATGAATTGAGGCTCTTCCCCATTGTAGTCACATTCATTTGAACTTTTTATTGTAGTTGAGTAACGTCAGGGCCACCATGATGATGCAAATTTCTATACATATCATAGACTTAAACTGAGTTTGGCAGACTTGGAATCTTGATTCAAACTTTAGCTAAAAATATTAGCTAAAACTTGAATGCCAAATGTTGGAAATCCAGGTTTCATTATCTTGCCAGAGCAATGCTTTAGAGTTTCTCTAGGTCCATAAGAATATCTATATGAATTATAATGAGCAAATTCACCCCTAGAAGGGAGCTTAGAAAGTCTGCATCCCTCCCTTTCTTCCATATGTTAAGGGATATTAGAATGCATAGAGTTGGTTAATTTTTTGGTTAGTTTTACCAAATGGTCTTTCATATTTACTTTCTTTTATATTCTTTGTTATAGGGGATGACTTGCTGAGTAGGAACCAGGGGGGATATATTAAGGAATGGTTATGATACAAAAACAAAAAATAGTCCATAAAACATTTTAAGAGACAAAAAGGGAAAAGTTATCTCCTTTCCTCAAAATCTAGAAAATTAGCCTTCTAAAGCTTGTCATATATCTAATTATCTGACTTAATAATAAATCTGATATCATTTCCCTTTCCATTTCCCTATCAGTCCCTCCTTTTTTTATCACTTCATCAAGATGTTACAGTAGTAAAAGGGACTATGAAATGGGCCCTGAACAAGATTAGAAAGAATGAGAACACAAAATAGCCATTTAATTGTTCTACTACAAGAAAAATTTCTGTGATTCCCCAGTGACATTACACAAACCTGAATCTGTAACAGCAGATAAGGTAAAGATGGAGAAATGACTAAAATTAATGACCTGGTTGCCATAGAAAACAAATTCTACAACCTGGAATCTGAAGTTTCCCTATGTCTTATCAGGCGTGTATGTACTCAGATACAATATTCTACAAGGATGTATTGAAATCTGCAGGGTATTTTTTGACATGATTGTCAGAATCTCTCAGGTCATACTTCCCATGTAAAGAGTTCCACCAAATATAAATAGACTGAGTAAAGTTTAAGATATACATAGGAAGAGACAGAAAATGAAAAGAAGCTAGCCAGGGATGAAAAGTTAACATATGGCACAGCTTTTCCCCTCCCTGCCTCATGCTATGGGCCCACTAAAACTACCTTCCTTAGAATGGAGGCAGAAATGACAAGGGAAAAAAAATCTGTACTTTTCCACTGACAAAGAAGTGTTTGTTTAACTCAAGGACAATTTTTAAATGGTGTTGTTTGCTACCTGCCTCTTACCTCCTGAGATTTTGTTTTTAATAACATAAATCTTAGCCTAGCAGATACTTCAAGGTGACTTGCTTTCTTGGTAGTTGGGTCATTTCTAGATTTATCAGTATTTCCTTGCCTGATATTCACCTGCCTTTCCTCATTTCACATTTTAGTGATTTTATGGATGTTTTGTCAAGTAAATTATTCAGAACCAAAATAATAAATTATTCTATTTCATCTGTTTTACACCTGCTGAAAGGAGCCTTTCAACCAGTCAAGGTGATTGCCCTCTTCAACTAACAAGGGACTCTTCAACATACCAAGCAAATTTGTACCACATACTTCCTTACTATTTGTACAGTAGTGTATCTAATTAAAAGCAACCTTTGATAAATCTGTTTTCACCAAAACTAGAAGTACTTCGAGCAGGGTTCTTTAGCCTATAATCCATAGATTGCCAGGGGGTGTACATGAACTTGAACAGGAAAAATTTATCTTTACTAAGCATTAGACATGTATGTATATATGTGAATACTTGCCTCATTCTGCACTCTATAATCTTTCACCTCTCTGTCATCCATGACTTTGGAATCATGGATGGACACTGTATTGATCATAGTTCTTACTGTTGATTTTTACAGTGTTTCTATTGTATAAATTGTTCTCCTGGTTCTACTTATTTCATTCTTCATTAGTTTATAATAGCACTCAAAGCTGTTCATTTTTAAAATAACATTGATGTTACAGTATAAATTGTTTCTCTATTTCTTCTCACTTCACCAGTATAAGTCCACATAAATCATTCCAAGACTTTTTGAAATCATCTATTTCCTCATTTCATAGAGCATAATAGTATTCCATCACATTTATATACTAGAGTTAATTCAGTCATTCTTCAATTACTGAACATTCCCATAGATTCCTGGGTTTTGCTACCACAAAAAGACTTGCTATGAATATTTTTGTGCATAAAAGGCCTTTTCCTCTACATTTGAATGTGTTTATTACTTTAAGTTGTTGTACAGCATCTTTAGACCTTGTAAATTACATTGGGGGAAATGAACATATAAACCATGCCTATATTATATTTGGAGATTTTTCTGAGAGCAAATGCTGAACCAAAGGAATAAGTCAAACAGAGCCTTTGATCCTTTGGGAATTGGGTCTTGGGATTGGACTCCTAAATAAGAGGAAAATAAGATAAAATGAATAAGAGTCAAAATTCAGGGGGAGTCCTAGAACCTGGATTACAAAACACTGCATGTAAATTCCCTCCATAATGCCCCCCCACCACCAATCTTGGTTTACTGAATGAAGCCCTGTCACTTTCATGAAGCACTCCTCAGATCCAGGAACCTGGAATGTTCTCTCCTTTCTCTGAACTCCTGTACTTCTCTTATGTAGTTGGCATATTCCAAATCCACATTACCTTCACCTTGTTACATGACTTGCCACCCCATTGGAATATGACTTCTGTATACTTTTGTCATATAGTCATTTATATTTATTGCCATCCTTTAATCAGTCCAAAGATTGATCAAATGCTAACAAATGCTTTTAAATGAAAATGATAAGAGCATTGAAGGGTGATGTTTTGATAGTTATTTCTACAAAACAGTTTTTTCTTGGTTAGTTTTGCTTGTTAGGCTCTTTCTTCCACTTTTTTCCCTTTAAGTCTATGTGGAACAGTAGTAGTAAGGTTCATGGCTTGCCTCCATAGTGACGAGACCAGTGCTCGGCATCCTGTTATTAGCAATAACAAATACTAAGTGCGTATGTGTACGAGACTGTATTAGAAGCCAAGAATATTAAGTCCCTTGTCCGCAACAGCTTATGATATAATTGGAAAGACAAGCAACAGAGCATCACAGAAAGAACACCAGACTAAAGAATCTGACAAATGCCATCTCGGACACTTATTACCTGAGCATTGTGACTTATGGCAAATCCTTGAGCCTTTCTCTACCACAGTTTGTCTGCTGCAATAGGAGAATAATGTACTTAAACTGCCTGTCTGACAGATTTTTCTAAGGAAAACACTTTCCAAACCTTAAAGTATTATATAAATGTACACTATTAAAATGAGTATTTAAAAAAAAAGAGGAACAGCATTTATTTTCCTATCACAATTATTTACAGGAGCATGGCTCATTTTTCTCCAAGGAGAAAAAGAAGCATCGTGCCTCTGATACCATATGACTAAACAGGAGTTCATTTACAGAATTCCCCAAGGCCAAGAAGCAAGCCTAGCCCCAGTGGTATCAAGTCAGCACACTGGAGTCTTTATATGTAAACTGTACTTGCTACAAAATGAAATTTGTTATAATGTGGGTGCTTTGGGGACACAGTCCAAGGGGATTTAGTTACTAGTAACAGGAGAATATTATAGTCTTATTTATAATGCAGTCCAGTGGCAAGAACCCCAGCATTATAGTAAATTCCAGTTAATATAATGAGAGTCCTTGTTGTGTCCCAAAGGAGCTAAGGATATGAGGGGTTAATTGAGGCAGCAGTGCTTTTCACTGTGAAAGTTGGTAAGGGAGCTCAGGTGGGGACAGCAGGGGGTAGTAAGCAGGGTCTCCTTGATGGATTATGTCCTTACTGCTACAGAGAAATTCACAGCAGGAGGCGAACACATTGCCAGAACCTGATGTGAGGTCAGTCCAGATCTCTGAGCTGAGGAGCATTACTCCCTTTCCCTCATTTTGTGTTCTAACCAAACTGGTCAGCTAGCTGTTTCTCAAACTTAACCTTCTATCTCCCATTGCTGTGCTTTTACATAGGCATTTCGCATGCTAGAAGGCCCTCTTATCTCTTTTCCACTTCTCAATACTTCTCTCCACTTCTCCTTAATACTAGAAGGACCAAAAATATTTGACAGTAAATATTTTATTTTCCTCTCTGTGCAGATGCACTTTAAATACAAGTCATTATAAGTAGATATTGTAGTTTTACTTAGGAATAAAAATATTTATCCTATGATGTCTATTTTCCTTGCCTTATGGGAAAAAATACACTTCATTCATTGCTCAGTCCTAATCACTCTTAAATTTCAGCCCGTCAAGGTGTTCTTAAATTCCAACTCTTCTTAAAGGTTCATTTCAGCTGCTACCTGCTCTCTCTGGAAAGTTATTCCTAATTCTTCCCATCTCCCAGAGATAAATACTCTTTCCCTCTTCAAAGTGCTTTATTTATTTCTGTTTAGTTTTTGAATTGACCTTTCCATTACACCCTCCCCAACCCAATCATTCTGCTATAGAAAATGAACCATCAAGGTCAATGAGTAGTTTACTCTTTCCCTATCTCCTAGTGCCTAGTAGAGGACTCACCTAAACATTTGTTAAAATGAATTGAATTGAATTGAATTAGGGGAAACCAAGGATCAAACCTCAAAAAAGGAGAAGAGGTCTTCACAAAATTACAAATGGCTCACAAGAAGAGATATGAAAAGATAGGACATCTCACACCTTTGCAGAGTTGGGAGGTCAACAAATGTTGCATATTGCATGTGTTTTCAAACTTTTCCCTTAGGTTGATCATTTTACTGATCCTTTGCATCATTTTTCTTTTTTGTCTTTAAAATCATTCTTTATAAAATCAGTGACTCCCTGAGAGAGGAAGGAGGACGGATGTAGATGGTTTAAAAAGAAATCAATAAATATTTTTAAAGGATGTGATGAAATGACAAAGGGATCAGTAGAATGTTTAAAAATGAAAATCATCTAGGATAAGGACCAATACCAGCCAATAAACCATTTTATACTATAACAACTTAGTTTTTCTTTCTAGAATTTGATGCCAACATATTCACGGATATGCTCTCTATCATTAGTCACTCATCAGTATGATGATAATGGTTCCTCACTGTACCTCTTACACTAATCTGAGAACTTCTGACCTCAGTGGGGCTTTTTTAATGACTTGTTGGTGTCATTTTTTTTAATCGCAGTCATTTTTCAATATATTCCTCCTCAAGCCCTCCCTAGTCACACAGAAAAGAGTTCATCAAAAATGATCCAACAAAACAATAATGTATAACATCATCTGCAATATTATGTCCTTGAAGTCCTCCACCATCCTAGGGAGAGAAAGAGTATTTCAACACTTGTTGTTCAGGATCAAGATGGCAGCTAGCTGGCGCAGTGGATAAAGTACTGAACCTGGAATCAGGAAGACCTGAATTCAAATCCTGCTAAGACATTTACTAGCAATGTCTTATCTCTGTCTGCTTCCATTTCTTCATCTGTAAAATGGAGGAAATAATAGTACCTACCTCCCAGAATTATTGTAAGGATAAAATGAGATATTTGTAAAGCATTTGGCAAAGCTCGAAGTACTATAAATGCTAGCCATTGTTATTTTTATTGCATTTAATCCGAGTTCAGTTGTCTTTTAATGTGGTTTTCATTTATATTATTGTAGACACTATGTATATCATTCCCATTCAATTGTCTTTGATCTCTGTCAGTTCAAGCTATGTTTCTATTAATTGCTTATTTATTACAATACAGTAATATTCTATTGCATTCAATGGTGTGACAAATTGGCACTCACTTTATTTCAAGCTTTTTCTGCAGTATTTTATAAACTATTCATATATTTTGGTAATTTTACTGAAGATAAAGGATGGCCAAAAAAAGGCAGAGGGGCAGAAGGAAGATAGGTGGAAGGTACAGAAGTCAAACCAAACCAACTTTACAGTTTTGACAAAGTTTAGTTGTATCATTGTCTACTTGAAGTGTGGCCAGAAAGCTGAACAAATAATTGGCAGTCATCTCCATGAACATAAGTTAATAGTCTCTGCATTTAACTATTATCAGAGAGAGTCGTCACTTCTAACTTCACCAACTAGATTGGAGGTCAGCTGGGAACCTTCATCCCAAAGAAATCCCTCCTCTAGCTGACCATATTGCTGCTGTCATTCACCCAAAGCCTCCATGTAAAGATATAACGTGACTGAAAACACGGAAGAATTTGGCTGGAAAACATATGATTCACAGACATTCTGATTCTCTAACTAGCTATTTGGGAAAAAAGAAAAGAAAACAGAGAAAAAGCAAGAATTTTACCTCCCTTCACCCAAGAGTCCTGCAAAAAATATAAATCATTCTTTTCAGTGATGAGCAAACAGAAAGCACTGGACAGACCAAGCATGGCCTTGCATCACAGACTTCTAGTAAAATACTGCCAGCTGTTAAGCATAGCAAGGAGTATTGAGTTGCTGGCACATGGCCAGACATACAATCTCAGCAAGAAGGTGGGTCTATAACCATGAAAGAATTTATGACCTTAAAAAATGATGATACCCTTTTCCCCCTCTCTGATAAATTGAGCAAGATCTAGAGGTTAACACTACCCTGGAGGGAGTTAGGGAGAAGGGACCATTAATATGCACCACCATTGAGGGACTTTTAAATGCATGCTACTTGGTTTCTCATATGCCATAAGGAATAGAGAAAATGTGTATTTTATCAGGCTGATCCAGCACCTCTTGGATGTTTCAATTTAAGCTACCCTAACTACCATCAAGATTCAATTAGTGACAAAGGTTGTTAGCATTTGGGCATTCACTTGAGTCTGGATACTTGGAGTCACACCATGGATCAAAAGTGATGGTTTAGTAACTAGAAGTTGTCCCATGAACATCCAGTTGAACCCATAGACACCAATTGGGCAGAATTACCAGGAACTTGGTAGTAAATTCCTCAATTTTTATTATTCTTGAAGTGCCAAAGTGGTGTCAGCCAACAAGTAGTTATTAAGTGCCCCCTATATGACAAGCACCATGCTATGTATTAAGGATAAAAAGAAAGGCAAATGATAGTTCTCACTCTCAAGGCACACACAGTTTAACGAGGTTGACAACATTCAAACAACTACATACAAACAAGATATGTACAGGATAAATTGAAGATAATTAAAAGAAGGAAGGCATTCTAGCATTGAGGGGACTTAGGAAAGGCTTTGTGCAGAAGGTGAGATTTTATCTGAGACTTGAAGGAAGCCAAGGAAGATAGGAGACAGAAAATAAAAGTGATAGGATTCTAAACATGGGAAAAGGCAAGTAAAACTAACCAGAGTTTGTAGATTTAGGATTAGCGCTAGGAGCACCTAAATCAAAGAACCACTCGGTGGTTTTTAACAAGGGGATACTTAGCCTAGAATTAACAATGATTTGTGATAATAAAATTCCTATCTGTATATCCCCATTTGACCTGCAGTCAAAGGATATCACCTGCATATATTCTTATAAAAATAAATATTCATTGTAACAAGGAAGTCAAGGCTTCAGAAATTAAATAATGAAGAAAAGGAAAGGTTTAGAAATCATATTTGAATAGGGGGATATATTGTACATGGAAGATGGGTGAAAGCATGATAGTAACATAAAATGAGATTAAGAGTCAATGAAAAGAAGGCTAGATTGAGTGAATAGGAATTACAGAGTTAATTTATCCAACGCATTTATTGAATGCACATTAGGAGCAAGGCAATGTTATATGTATTTGAGGGGAGGTATAAAGATAAATAAGACATGGTCTCTGATCTCATAGAGTATATAGTCTAATAAAGGATATAAGAAAACCATAATTCAACATACATGGAAATGAGAGAAGTTCCCATATGTAAAATAAGGGGTCTGGAAATCTTAGATGGTTTCTAAGAT
The DNA here is from genome assembly GCA_028658325.1 of Potorous gilbertii. Classification (NCBI taxonomy): domain Eukaryota; kingdom Metazoa; phylum Chordata; class Mammalia; order Diprotodontia; family Potoroidae; genus Potorous; species Potorous gilbertii. The sequence continues at coordinate 563,546,330 of CM053769.1, read as the reverse complement.
CCATTTCAACTCCAACATACTGGGATATCCCCTATCATCTCATAGTACAAAGGAAAGGAGAAAGATTTCATGGAGAAGATGGCATTTCACAATGCCTAAAGACAGAAATTAAGTGGGAATGGGAGAGAAGGGACTACCAGTTGGATGAACATTACAAAAGCATAGAGTCAATAAATTCACTGAAGGGGAAATAGTAGGATATAAGGTAAGGACCACGTTAAGGAGGGCTCTAATACCAGGGTAAGGAGTTTATATATTCTTTGTAGAATATTAGTTGCAACTTCAAGTGTGTGATAAGGGAACAGATGAAAGTGAGAAAGAGGGGGGCGGAGCCAAGATGGCGGAGTAGAAAGACTCACATTTGCTAGCTCCGAACTCACACCCCATGGATTTCCTCTAAAAAGAACTCCTGACAAATTCTGGAACAGTGGAAGCCGCGCAGAAACACAGTGAAGGAGATTTCCGTTGCAGAGAGCCCTGAAAAACCGACCCCAAGGGTCCATCGCGCCCCGGACGGGAGTGGAGCCCTCCCCTGCCCTGCCCCGGCGCGTGGCACTGAGAGGAGCGAGCAGATCCAAGCAGGCTTCAGGGACCGTAATCTCCAGCGGCCACGAAGGTCCCTCCACCCACAGACGCACAGGTCAGTGAGAGACGGGCTGAGAGGGGAGCGGGGTATCTCCGGGACTCGGACACCCAAGGGAGGCAGCCGCTGCGGCAGAGGCAGCTCGGCCAGAGGCTCCCAGAGCAGGCAGGAGCTCCACAGCAGCACCATTACAAAAGATCTCTGCATAAACCCCCTGAGGGAACTGAGCCTGAGAGGCGGCCCTGCCCCCACCTAAGCACCAGCAGATAAGCTCCCATTGAAGAGTAGTCAGGCCTGCCACCAAAAGCCCTGAATCTCAGCATTTGAATCTCAGACCCCAAGCACCAGCTGGGCAGATCTAGGCCAGGGGGTGGAGAGGACTCTCAGAAGTCAAGTAACTGGCTGGGAAAAAG